>JBAMNC010001450.1:472500-592167 GCA_037902135.1 Cetoscarus ocellatus
GTCCTCAAGGCCCTGGTCCTTCAGTCTATTAGAGTCCTCATGGCCCAGGTCCTTTAGTCTGTTAGAGTCCTCATGGCTCTGGTCCTTCTATCTGTTAGAGTCCTCATGACCTAGGTCCTTCAGTCTATTAGAGTCCTCATGGCCCAGGTTCTGCAGTCCATTAGAGTCCTCAAGGCCCTGGTCCTTCAGTCTGTTAGAGTCCTCATGGCCCAGGTCCTTCAGTCCATTAGAGTCCTCATGGCCCTGGTCCTTCAGTCTATTAGAGTCCTCATGGCCCAGGTCCTTCAGTCCATTAGAGTCCTCAAGGCCCTGGTCCTTCAGTCCATTAGAGTCCTCATGGCCCTGGTCTGGGTCCCCTGTGGGTGAGGACTCTCTAATCTCATTAGGGTCACCCTCAGAGCTCTGAATCAATCCAGCCTGCCTGTCCTGCTCTCTGAGGTCCTCTCTGTCCTCACTGCAGGGACTTCGTCTCCACTGAGGACAAGTTTGGACAGACTGACCCCTCCCCGGAGCCCTGGAGGGCCCAGACCGGAGCCCTGAGGGACAGCGGGGTCACTGAGCTGCAGCTGCTGGATGTTGTTGTTGTTGTTGTTGTGAGTGAGGGGCCTCTCTCCCCCCCCCCCGCATGAATTAATGAAGACGGGTGAGGTAATTAAAGGTGGAGGTGAGGGCGACACAGATCCTGGAGGTTTCAGAGGGACAGGAGGTCCACATGGGGCCTTGGCCTGCCCCCCCCCCCCCCCCCCCCCCCCCAGCTGCCTGGCACAGACTCGTCTTGATTGGCCTGCTGGGCCTGGCGATGAGGAGGAGGGCTGGTGAAGCTGGCACCCAGGGGAGGTGAGGAGGAGGAGGGAGGATGGAGGGGGGTAGATTGAGCTCAGGCCTCACCTGTGGCCCCGGGGCCCCTCCCTGGATCCCTCCCCTGGCAGCCGGGTCACGCCGTGTGGTCCAAACACCCCCTGCCTGGGGAGGAGAGGAGGAAAACAACAGCGCGGAGGGAAGGGCGGAGGGAAGGGCGGAGGGGGAGGGACGGGGGAGGCAGGGCAGGAGCCGTAGGGGCACTTCCAGGGATTAAGGCCCCACGCTGGCCCCTCTGGGTGCAGCCTTGATGGACGTCTGCCTGATAAATACCTGCCCTTTTACAAGGTGTGATGATGCAGACCACTGAGGCCGCACGCAGGCCCCAATGCTGGGGGGGGGTCAGGGTCTGATCAGGACTGAAAACTGGATCTTCTCAAACCAGGTTCAGACAGACAGACGGACAGACGGACGGACGGCATTTTATTTAAGATGTGAGTTTAAACCCAGGGAAAGATGAGCTGTTAATCAATCAGAGGTTATTAAACTTCAAACATGAAAACCAGAACAGATAAGAGCTCCCAGGCTTCATTTTAGATCTACGGTGGCTGGAAGGGACAAAACTAAATAACAGAAACACTCTAACAAACCCCTGGTCCATGTTTCTGATGCCAATCAGCCCTCATGTTTAATAACCTTATATCAGATAGTGTCAGCAGGTGTATTTGGAGCCTTTTAGGCTGAAATAAAGTGAAATAAAATCATGATCTGGCATTGTTACCCCATTTTAAAGAGTTTCTCCAGGACTACATGCTCAAGCAACATGGAGTACTTTAACTGTGCATGTTTTTAGTACTCTCCTCATCAGCTGCATTATTCAGACTTTAATGTCCAGTTAGGTTAGGTTATATTAGATTAGATTACATTAGATCCAAGGGTGTCAGATTAGCTGGGGACGCTGGGGACATGTCCCCAGCACCATTTATTATGAACAATTTTGTCCCCACCACTTTTAAAATGTTTCTCAATTTATCATTAAAGAAGGAAAAAATGTTGGTGGCATATAACCTATTGTGACCGAAAAATGCCCACATAATCAACTGAAACATCTGAAACGATCGGATTCTGTGCGATTGTTTTTGTGATACATAGCAGGGCAGGCTACCAACCACAAATTCTTGCTCCTCTACAAAAGGTAGACTTGTAGTTCTCGAGACCGGTCTCGAGACCACTTTTTTGTGGTCTTGGTCTTGTCACGGCCTCGACAGTCTTTGGTCTCGGTCTTGTCTCGGTCTCGTCTCGGTCTCGGGTCTCTTGGTCTCGCAATGTCTCGGACTGCCCGAGCCGATTTGTAACGTAGTAATATCCAGGTAGGCACAGTTTTTTTTGTGACTTATTATGCGTTCTTACATGTGCGGTATGTGCTTTCAATTTAGGAAAAACATGGTAAACAAAACTGTGTGACCACCCCCCTCCCGATTGTACACTGTGTTGAGCCCGTAAACGCCGGCCTGCGGCTTCATTTGAAAAACCGTTCAGTGCGACTGTCACATTCTCCGCTGTCTGATGCAGCCACGGTCCACTCTGTGGAGTGCAGGCCCGATATTTTCCATTGAAAGCGTGCCTGTTACCGTTGTTGTCTGTCAGTTATGTCATTTTGCAGTGCAGCCGATGTTCATGTGAACATTTGATCTAAATGCCTCCCGAACCGCTCAGCGTCTCTGGGCGCGCGCTCTTCTGCGTGCCAGTCAGTGTAAAGATGCAGACAGACGCGCATCGCAGGAACAGTGAGGGATCATCAGTCATTGTGTGTGATTTTATAATTCTAACGGTGTCTTGATAGCTCATGTGCACGGTTCAAGTGAACACAAAGACTTAAAAAATGACGAGTCAGCGTTTTGATGAATCAAAACTCAACATTCTTCATCAGTCCAGCTCTGAGCCGCTGTTTTCACACACTCACTGTTTTCTAAATGATAAATTCATCCTGAAGTTTCCTGCATCACATATTGTCCATGATATAAGAACAATCTTTGAAGGATCAAGCTCCAAATACAATCTACTAGTACAGCGGTTCTCAACCTGTGAGTGGAGGCCCATAAGGGGGTCTCAGAGCTGATTTCAATGGACAGTGTTCATTAGACTTTTTTTGAGGTGCAGGGTGGTTCGAGGCTTGTTATTTTGTTAGATGACTTTGGGACTAGTTAATAGTCATGTCAGTCCTTAACAGCACTCAAGAGTCAATCCTCAAATAGTGGAGAAATAGCGGTCATGCAATTGCCACACATATTTGATCTCAGCCAATTGATGAAAACATTTATAATGAGTTCACACACAAGAAATGCACTGTCTTTGTATTGTTGTGCTTGCAGTTGAATACAATCTCATATTTATACTAAGCAGCTGAACCCAGTATGGTGCTTATGTTCTACAACTCATGCAAGATGGCAAGAAAACTAGTGTTTTTTTGGTCTCGGTCCCGGTCTTGAGCTGAACTAGTCTTTGTCTTGGTCTTGGTCTTGTCTTGTCTTGGTCTTGATACTCTCTGGTCTTGGTCTCGGTTTAGGCGGTCTTGACTAAAAGTCTAACAAAAGGTGATGCTCATGCTCAGGACATTGTTTCATTTCATAACTCCTTCTCTATATATAATAGCCTATGGTCAGGCAATGTTTGTCTGGTAAACCTTTGTCAGGGGGGGACTTGCCAACACTGTGCTTTAACCCTCAGTCAGTAGCCTAATGGTTTCCAACACCGTTTTGAAAACAAGACAAAACACGTGTGTGACTTTCAACTTTTAATAATAATTTTTATCTGTACAGCGCTTTTACTTAGAGTAAGACGCTTTACAGAAGCACGAATAAAAACGCAGTGAACAATCAATTGATTGAATACGATTTTCAACACGTCATCAATCAATACACTGTGATGCAGTGCTTATTGTAATGAAACGTCAAACTGATGAATACATAATTGTCCCCAGCACTTTTCAAACCACACTCAAAACTATGGTTATAGTCCCCAGCACGTTTAAAAACAAACTGACGCCCTTGATTAGATCACATTACATTACATTAGATAGAACTTTATTCATCCCTTAGGGAGGTTCTTCCAGGGAAATTAAACCAACCCTATGTAGTTTTTCCACCCTAATATAATATTTCTAGAGTCATTGTGATGGTTCATCACCTTACAACAGGTTGAATGACCCCTCTGTCATGGTCTGAGGGGGTCTGTATCACCTTCACTGGCACGATTTAACTTCGAGGTGGATGGTAGGAACACTTCCACACTAAAAAACTACAAATTTTTACTGCTTTGATGCAGATTAAGGATTGAAGAAGATCTGGGGCTTAGCCCAGATGAGTGATGGATTTTTTTAGCACATGCAAAAACATGGTGCTTTTTTTTTTTTTTTAATGATACGGCTTCTCAACTTTCAAAATCTGACCACCTTAAAGCAATTGTTGTAGCAATTGTATTACATTAAGTTGGTTTAGAGCCATTATATATATATATATATATATATATATATATATATATATATATATATATATATATATATATACATATATAGTCTGATGGTCCTGACCTTGAAGGAGCAGTCTGGGGCTGAACAGGCTCCTCTGGGTGCTGATGACGGTGTGCAGAGGGTGACTGGCATCGTCCAACATGTCCAGCAGTTTGTCCAGAGTCCTCGTCTCTGCCACCGTCACCAGAGAGTCCAGCTTCAGCTTCATGCTGACAACAGAGCCGGCCCACCTGATCAGTTTCTCCATCCTGGATGTGTCCTTCTTGGATGTGCTGCCCCCCCCCCAGAGTAAGTTTAGTTATTTGATGTCTTCTCTAAAGGTCCTCCTGGACTTTATGTGATCCTCTGTTCAACAACCCTATTTTATTGTATTTATGTATTTGTTTGCTTTAACCTGGATCTTGGTGGTTTTGTCTGTTTGGAGTGATTTGTCTGACACGTCATTCTGATGGTCACCTGAGAGAGTCTGTGGTGAAGACAGGCTCTGCCTGGACTGTCTGTGAGAGCTCTCACCAGAGATTATTCTGTTTTTCAGCTCACTCTGGACCTTAGTAGGATTCATTTCTGATCTGTTATGATCTGAGTTAGTCAGTTTGATGATCATTCATCAGTCAGAGGTCATATTTCTGCTGACCTGCCTCAGGTGAACCCCTATTCTGATGATGCCCCAGGTGAGCTCTCCATCTTGAGGAGAACTCCTGTGAGATGAACAGATGCTTTTGGTGAGGAGGAGGACTCGCTGGACTCCAGAGGACGTGAACCAGTGCACCCAACCCCCCAGGAGAGGCCCCGCCCCCTCCATACCTGGTGTTTATTTGTCTTCAGAGCCTTCAGTGGACTCATTAGACAGGCAGTCACTTTGGTCTTCAGCCAAAGCACTCCCTGAGGGCTCCAGGGACAGGCTCCACTTAAACTGGGGCTGCTGCCTCCCCCACAAGGCTTCCTCCTCTATCAGACTGCCTCCCCCATCAGATGCCTCCCCCATCAGACTGCCTCCTCCATCAGACTGCTTCCTCCATCAGACTGCCTCCTCCATCAGACTGCCTCCTCCATCAGACTCCCTTCACCATCAGACTTTTTCCCCCATCAGACTGCCTCCTCCATCAGACTGCCTCCCCCATCAGACTTCCCCCTCTATCAGACTGCTTCCCCCATCAGACTTCCCCCTCTATCAGACTGCCTCCCCCATCAGACTGCTGCCTCTATCAGACTGCCTCCCCCATCAGACTGCTGCCTCTATCAGACTGCCTCCCCCATCAGACTGCTGCCTCTATCAGACTGCCTCCCCCATCAGACTGCTGCCTCTATCAGACTGCCTCCCCCATCAGACTGCCTCCCCCATCAGACTGCCCCCTCTATCAGACTGCCTCCCCCATCAGACTGCCCCCTCTATCAGACTGCCTCCCCCATCAGACTGCTGCCTCTATCAGACTGCCTCCCCCATCAGACTGCCCCCTCTATCAGACTGCCTCCCCCATCAGACTGCTGCCTCCCCCACAAGGCTGCTGCTCCCCCCAGCAGAGTGTGTCCCCGTCTCCCCAGGCTGATCCAAACACGCGTCTTCCCAGAGGACTCTGGGAGTTTGATGCCATGAGGCAGCAGATAGGATGTTTTCATCGGAGCGTTCACACTCACACAGGTACAAACATACACCTGCCCATCATCGCCCCTCCACCCCCCATAGATGCACTTTGCTGTCAACAACCCCAAGTTTTCTTATGTAGACAACATCCTTTGTCCTAAATAGTGGAGGGGAAATGTTGTCATGGGGACGGGGTTAACATCCCTGCATTTATCAATGAAGCTTAATCTACAGTATAATCATGGATAAGAACCGAGCCAGGGCCTCAAGGGGCCCAAAGACACTGCCAAGGCAGGTGAGCCTCAAACATGGAGTTCTAACCAAAGTCCAGTCAAGAGGTCCATGTTCTCCAGCATCCATCTAATGTTCAGCCACCTGCTCCTCCATGTTGTTCCAGTGAGCGCTCTCATTGGTTGGGTGAGGGTTTTTGAAACCCTCACACCATGGTGTTCAAGCTTTGACTGACTGTGGATTAAAACAGTATTTCATCTGCTGTGCAGAGGCCTGAAGGATGTGTTGGAGCTGCAGGAGGACCACGGAGCTCCTGCAGCTGTGGACAGCTGGTCCTGAAGCAGCCGAGGCAGGGCTGGACTGGGACCAAAAAAAGGCCCAGGCAATTTTGGCCATGGTGGCCCACCATGATTACGATGTGCAGAGGCACATACCATGACATACCAGAGGATATATGTGCACATTTTGTCATTTCAAAATTAAAATTTAGTGCAGCAGCCGACATGGAAGAGAGTAACCATGTTTAAAAAAAAATGATACGCTCTTTCACTAATCTCAGAGACTTTCATCTTGGGAGAGATGGTCACAGCATCATAAATCCAATCTTGAAGTGAAAGTGGGGTCAAAGAAATACTGCTACTGATGTCTTATATATATATATATATATATATATATATATATATATATATATATATATATATATATATATATATATACATATATATATACATATATATATATATATATATATATATATATACATATGGCGAGAGAGAGATAAAGCATGTTTTGATTTTAATCTACATTACATTTCATATTTACAGTGACAATTTTTCTTAATTTTCTCTTAATGTACTTATTCAACATCCTTTTGTTTGGAGGTGGCACAGCCTTTTCTTAATACAGAAGTGAAGGGAGGGGCTACTGTTATTTATAACTCTGTTATCACCTAATAGTCTGCCCAACACTGATTTTTGCAACCAAACAGACATAGTCAGGCTTTTATCTAAGTTTTATATTGATCCTATACAGCTTTGTTATGGTGAAGACAGTAATAGCTACATTAGAAATAAATTTCATTCTGGCACATAATGATTTCTTGTTGATGGAAACATCATTTTGCCCCTCTTTTTACAGTAAAATGTGAATTTGTGTTTAGAGTGGGAGAAAATAATTTGTCTAACGTCTGAATTGAGTTTATATTAGTAAGCATCGGATCCCTGCTAGGTTTTGGGGCACGACAAGCCCAAATGAGCAACAGTACTTGTGGAACAAGCCCATAAAAACTGCAACCCACAACTGCCATAATGTACAAGCAACTTTTCAAAAAAGAAGCCAAACTGGCTTATAATAAGCAGACCTGGCAACTATGGCTCCTGCGTATTTGTGCATGCGCCACATGACTGAATGTGTTTGGGGTGTGCCGGGTTGACTCGGGTGGGCACGATAACCAGGAAATGGGGATGAGGAAAGGACAAACTTCCTACCGCACTTACGTCTTGCTTTGTTGTGGCGAACTGGGTGATAACAAAAGCAAGTCCAAAGTCGCTTGTAACAAGCGGACTTGGCAACACAGTTGTTGTCTCAGTCTGTGCGCAACATGCTCCCTCACGCTCTCTGCCTCATACGTGGCTACAGTAACAACCGTTCTTCTAGCAAACGCTGAGATCGGGGACATTTTCAAGGACAACTTTAACCGGGGACAGGTCATCCAGAACAGGGATTGTCCCCGGAAAATGGGGTTCGGGGTTGTCTGGTCACCATAACACACACACACACACACACACACACACCCACACACACATACTTACACACACAACAGCCCTCCACCCTACCGACACGAAATGTCCCTCTTTATCAGCATTTTGACTGCTTCTTACCGGGCTGACAGTGGCTATTCTGACCTCCTCAATCTGTCCCTGGGTCTCCTCCTCAATCTGTCCCTGGGTCATCTCCACTTCCTCCGAATCCCCTAGTCCTTCCTTCTCCAGCCCTGCACCTGTTGCCGAAGACGAAATTGAGGTGGCGGCAGGGGCAAACATATCTGTAAGTTTGGCACATTTTGCTGCTTCCACTTGAAGGCTTTTCAGCCTTTTTTCACGAAGCTTTTCTGCACCCCCCTTGCGCTTTTGTGGTCTGTCCATGTCCCGCTCACTCCTCATCTCTGGTGGGCTGAAACGGTAGAATTTGATAACATTTTTCAAGCCGAGGGGCACGGTAGGGGCGGGCCGAGGAGGGCTGAGATTTCATTGGATTAGCCCAATGTCCTTCAAGTAAATCAACCTATGGGCTGTCGCAGTTACTTAAGATGATTTACAATATACTTTATTAGTCAGTGTATGACAGCTCCGCCCTGGGCCGTCCCAAAACGTGCATCAGCCCACCAGGCATTGCCCGGTACGCCCGATGGCCAGTCCATGCCTGAGCCGAGGGAAAGTGTCAGGTCTTGAAGTCCATAATCTGGGTGTGGATTCAGGAATTATTTAAAGAATTAGTTCACGTTGCACATTGGGACAGTTCTTCACGTTCCAAAATAACTCCAATGTCAGAGGCTTTGTGTTCTTGCAGCACTTGTAGTTAAAATCAGAGCCAGGTCATCAGACTGTGATTCTGAGACCATTTTAAGTTTGTAATATTTTTTTCAGACTGTACTCAGTAGCACAATATGCATCACTTTTAATCCCCATTAACATTATTATAAGTTTTATTTTTTTTGGAAATAACTCTTAACATTATTTTTCATTTATTGTTATTATTATTATTATTATTATTATTATTATTATTATTATTATTATTACTATATTACTATTATTGTTATTATTATTATTATTATTATTATTATTATTATTATTATTATTATTATTGTTGTTATTATTATTATTATTATCATTATTATTATTATTATTATTATTATTATTATTATTATTATTTTACCTGTGTGTTTT
The DNA here is from genome assembly GCA_037902135.1 of Cetoscarus ocellatus. NCBI lineage: Eukaryota > Metazoa > Chordata > Actinopteri > Labriformes > Labridae > Cetoscarus > Cetoscarus ocellatus. The sequence continues at coordinate 481,586 of JBAMNC010001450.1, forward strand.
AGTAACAAAAAACATTAATGATGATAATTCTGAGTCCACATTTGTTCCTGAACCTGTTCACTTTAAATCCTGTTTTGTTTCAGGTTTTTAAGTCCTCTCATGTTTGTAAAGACAGTTAAATTAAGATATTTGTATTAACATCATGGATGTAAACGCTGGGACAGCATTTGTCCAATAGATCAAAACACTACATTACCAAATTCCTTCTTTCCATCTGGACCTGCTGTTAGTTCTCGTCTTTTATTTCAGCCTTTCCTTCAGGAACAATAAACATGTCTCTTGCAGTGTTTAAAACACATTCAGTTATGATTCATGAAGGGAGCCGAGCTTCACCTGGAGCTCGATGAAGCACTGACATACCTGAGAGTGTGATGAGCTGGCCACGTGCTAAGAGTGATTGACAAGTCAACAGAGGAATCAGCAGTGAGCTGTACCTGCAGCACATTAATGATGTTTTTATTTTTTAAGTCTGAAGTCAGTTCTGCAAGCATGGTGATGTCCTCTGGAGTCTTAATTCAGATGGTCAACACAGGGACGGACTGTCCCACATCCCGAGACCCGAAAGAATATTGGAGTTTTTTGGTTACCTTCAGGACATGAGACCTGGAAACGGGACAGTCCCGGCCAAATCTAGACGTCTGGTCATCTAATTTAACGTGAACAGAAAAGCTCCGCATGAAAACTGCCTCCTAAATATTTGAATCTGGCTCCGTTTTTTCAGATCACGCTTTATGGTCCTCAGAGATGTGGTTTAGGTCCACTGCACCAGCTCTGAAGTGTCTACAGGGTCCTCCTTGTGTGGAGCAGGACTCCCCCTCACAGGGACTCTTTTGGACCCCCAATTCAGGGCCAGGACTGACTTTAGGGAGAAAGAGAGAGAGAGTGAGAGAGAGAGGGAGATGCTGATGGTGGGGCAGTTGGATAGTGCGCTTGGTCAGTAATCGCAGGTTCGAGCTCAGCTCCGGGCGACAAGTGGCGATGTGTCCTTGTTCAAGACACTTAACCCCAAGTCGCTCCCACTGTTGCGTCAGTGGTGTGTAAATGGGCATGAAAGGGCGTGAATGTGTTAGTGATAATGATGATAACTAACATACAAACTCAGAACCATCAGTGAGTGAATGTGAGAGCGAATGGGTGTGAATGTGACCTGTGGTGTAAAGCAGCTTTGAGTAGAAAAGCGTTATATAAGCTCAAGTCTATTTACCATTGATGGGACGAGGGACGAACAAAATAGAGAGAGAAAGGGAGAGAGAGGAGAGAAGGATGGGGCTCATGAGGGAGAGTTTGTCTTTGCTTCCTCCCCCCACCACCCCACCCCCCACCCCCCGGATGCAGCTAATCATCAATGACAGAGCAGCAGCCAATCAGAGACGAGCTGCAGAAACTTCCACCCCTCCTCTGTGCCCATGAGCTGCTGAAGGTCCACCTGATGGTCCTCAGACAGAGACAGGGCCATCCTGGGTCCATCATGATCTCCTGGTGCTCCTCAATGTGTTGACTGATGGTCTGCAGACTGATTAGAGCCTGGCTGCAGATCCAGAGTTTGAACAGTTCAAATAAACTTGTAATCAGGGCCTCCATCCGCCTTTCACTGTGTTTCATTGTTTTGACAGGTTTACATGCTTCCACACTGAGGGCTAATTAGCTAGCATTAATGAGAACAAACTTCAGAGCTCAGCATTCAGTCAGTGAGTGGACAAGCATGTTCAGGTTATCCTGTTTACTTTTAAAGACCTGATTTACTCAAGATGACAAAGGTTCACATCGCAAACCTCCAAGCACACGGTGGAGTGATGGTTAGGTGGATTAGGATGTGATGATTGTGTGGCCAATCACAGATCAGGACACTGAAAAACAGGATTAAAACTGGAATCAACAGGTCCATGTAGAAATGCTCAGGGCCTGATTTGGATGGCATGAAGCTGGATGTCTGAAGACGTGTGGCACACAGGAGTCTGGGATGTGTTGGTTAATGTTTGATATTTGATCATTAAAGCACAAAGCTGGCAAACATGAAGAGTTATGTTTCTTGATTATGTGGTTGTGTTTTGGGCAGGTTTTGGATAGAGGACATTGGATTAACGCTGTATAATCTTGCCTGGATTACACTCTGACTCCGGTTACTGGACTTAAACGGCAGCAAAGCTCCTGCCACCAAGCAAACCGACCACCAGGCACCAGCCTGACAGCTGATAGAGCAGGAAACAAGCCGGACCACATGGGACCAGAAAGGTCCAGAAGACTGAGGGAGTGGAGGATTTAAAGCTGTTTGTCTTCTTTAGAGAAACACTCTCTGCTGTCAGGCAGCTGCAGAAACTGGACCTTGTTGAGGAGATGAGAGCAGGGTTTCAGACCTGGAGCTGTGCACCAGGATCAACAACACGGTTATCACCAGGCTCCCCACAGGACCCCGGTCTCCCCTTCAGAAGATCATCGACCATCGAAACAACAAGAGTGCACAGCAGAGGATCAGTGAGACCTCAACACTACATCCATCCATCATCTCCACCACTGCAGGGCTAGAACCTATCCCAGCTGACACTGAGTGACAGGTGGGTACATCCTGAACCAGTCATCAGCCAATCACAGGGCCACATAGAGAAACAGACAACCATTCACCACACTCAAGAGTGATTAAGAGTCACCACTTAACCCAATGAGCATGTTTTTGAACTGTGGGAGGAAGCCAGAGTGCCCAGAAAGAACCCAGGCATGAACAGGGAGGACATTAAACTCCACACAGAAAGGCCCTGACCGGCAGGGGGAATCAAACCAGCTACATTCTTACTGTGAGGCACGAGGACGACTGGTTTGTATCACGTCCTGTGTTTTTGAATAACCCTCCAAAAGGATCTGAGGTCACAGCGACCTTAACCTTTAACCAGCCATTTGAAGACAATGGGCTCTAACTACCTGGCACAGCGCAGGGTGGCGCATCCCGTGCAGTGGTTATTTCGGCTGGCGCACCACTGTGCGCAGCCAATTTGACACATTTGGTAGATCAGCTGCGCCAGGATGGGTGTGGCGGCGCACCAGGGGGAGATGTCCACAGATTCAGCTTGGCGCAGTGACAATGTCCTGTCTAAAAGTTACTTGCTGCTAAAACACTGCACGGAAGGTGCGCTGAAAGCTCACCAGCTCCAACCTGGTCTATTCTCAGCGCAGGCGAAGTGCGCCTGGTGCAGCGGTAATTTGGCTGACAGGTGCACACTGCGTACACATCACCAAAACCTCATGGGCAGGAATGCAGGTGGATCACAAGCATGATGAATGGATTAGCCTGCTGCTGTGTTTAAATGTAATAGCCACTTAATTTTGTACTCCTATTTATGACACAGGAACAGATTACATCTGTCCCGCAAGGTGGGACAGATGGGACCGGGTCTTTCCAGCACATCGTGTCCACGGTGGTTAGGATCACTCAGACCACTGATTAACTGGCAAATAAACAGTTAATCAAATGTATTCACATCTTTGGTTTTGTGTAATCAGGAGTTATATGCCAAATCGATCATGATTCAATAGGGTTAAACAAGTTAATTTCACATGCAAACAATGAAAATGCGTCATTTCAGCACAGGTGATTCTGATTTCATTGCCATTAAACAATTTATTCATGTTGTGATCGGTCCACACCACTCATCTTTATTATGTGGGGTTTAAATATATGTTACTAAATGTGAGTGTCTCTATTAGTAGAAAAATGTTTTTGCCTTACCCGTAATCCCAACTTCTATCCCACCAGAGCCCTCAATACTTATCACGGAGAGTGTGGAGGAGGTGATCTCCTCTGCTGAGCTCAAAGTGAGGCTGGTGAAGGGGCCGTCCCACGTGGCCACCCTGTCTCTTCTTTGATCTGAGAGCTTTTGTTTGGCCCTTCTCCTTACATCATTGAACCGTTTTTTACATTGGGCAGCGGTTCTCAGAACATGTGGACAAACTTGATTGACAATATTAGTAACTTCCTCCCAGGCTGTTTTTGCATCATCAGCCCGTGGAGGTCTGTTTGTATTACCATATATTCTGGTACTGTGAGCTTGGACCTCTCGGACCAGCACATCAGTTTCCTCCTGGGAGAAGTTTGGCCACCTTGAGCTGCTGCTGCTGTCGTCGTCCATGATGAGGTGAAACTGTCACTGCGCCTCGCCCACAGCTCATTCAAGTAGAGGAGAAGCGTTCATTTGATTGATGAAGACTCGGCTGTGTTAAACCCACTCACACTTTCTCTCCTCCCTCATTGCCACTTGCGCTGGTGGGGGGGGGGGGGGGGGGGGGGGGGGGGGGCGTAGGCTTGGGTGCGCCTTGCTGCGCTGGACTGCGCTGTGCAGGAAAATTGCAAAATGCCCCAGACACACCCCGTTGGCGCAGCGCACCTGCACCTGTGCCTGGTCTACAAAATTAGAGCCCAATCACTCAACACATTCTTGAATTATCACATGCAAAGGACATGAGGGCCAGATGATCTTGACCTTTGACCCTTGACCTTCAAAATCTATTCAGTTCATCTTTCAGATGAATTTGTTGGCCAGAGGGATATTGTACAAAGTTTGATGAAAGTCCTGTTCCAGCCCTGACCCTCTGCTGCTGTTAATGACCACAGAACAGTTTAGCTGACCCCTCCTGCATCCAGACAGGACCAAAGCCTCTGTAAAGAGAAGTCAAACAAAGATTCATGATCGACCTTTGCCCCGTCAGGATCAGTCCAGTCAGGGCTGAGAGTGTAGGGGAGGGTCATTATCACTGACAGAGGCACAGAGGGTTACAAAACCTACAGACCATACTTTCAAAACAACATTAAGGATTATTAAGAGGAACAAACAGAGCTTTATGTCACATCTAACTTTACCAACATTAACATATTTAAGCTCAAAGTCAGTGACTTTCCTTATGCACTTATGATATTTTAAAATTGGGTTTATTAGTAGTAAGGTGCTGTTATTTTGCTCCCACAATTTAATGGATCTTATTGTTACTTTGTGATGTTAGTATACTGTATCAAGTAATGATGCATCATAATACAAATGTTATTGTTCTTTTTTGATATTTACCTCCATTATTTGACCATGCTCCTTCAAACTAAAACTGTGCAGTTTTTATTTTAATTATAGCCAAACATTTCTCATGTTCTAAGTGTAAATATTAACTTAACTAACTTAACATTGATGATTTTGTTTTAATGTGATGCCCGGTAAACACTGTTTGTTTGTCAATGTGGTTAGACTTTGCTTTGATCTTATTGACTGGGTCGTGTCAAGCTCCCGTTCAGCTCTATGACGCTCAGAGCATCTTGGTGCACGTTCCATGAATGCATATGTAGCAGTGTAACTCGGTGGATGTTACACCATAAATTTTCATCTGTTAGAAATAGCAGGTTTGGCGTGTGAGCATGTGAAGAGGTTAAAATGCAAGTGTCACACGCTGAATCCATAAGACTTGACAGCCCTGTATTAGAAATTAATTTATGGCCCACAATGAGTGAGAGGGAGGGCTTCAAAGTGGCCCCCAGACCACAGGTTTCGCAGCCCTGATCTGGCAGATCTTCAGAGGGGTGCCAAAAGTGGGATGGCACTGGTTGCCTATCTGGGTACCTCTTCTCCTCACCTGACAGTGGAAACAGCTGTGCCGAACTGAGCCGTACTGAGCCAGACTGCTTTGTTGAAATCCAGCTTTTATGCGTCTGACCATCCAGGAGCAGACATTTACCCGCTGTTTGGAGCGTAGCCCTCTGAAATTTACCCTCAAAACAGAAAATCTATCTTCCATTGGTGAGTGTTCAGTTCAGACCCCGCCAACCCTCCAGCCCGTCCCCATTTCTTCATCCTTCACTCCCTCATCTCTACATTTGTCACAACTATAATGTGAAGAAATGTATTAGTGTCCTAGATCAAAGTTTTGCCTAAGTGAATAAAACATTTTATAGATTAAATTACTTTTATTTCTTTGGTCGTTAGGTGTTGTAGAGCTTTGGCCTAGCAGCTTTAAGGTTATTTAAACATATATATGATCATGTGAAAGCTTAATGCTCTGTTTTATTATTTTATTAACCCTTCTTTGTCAGCCAGACCTTCAGTAATAACTCATATAAAGTTTGAATGAAAGGCTATTGTGTTGTTCTCCTGCTCAGGCTGAAATGTGCAGGAAGAACAACACAAAATGTTCACAACCAATTAAAAGTTCATTAAACAGATTCTCCTGTCTGTATCCAAGCACAGCCGTGTGATTATTAGTTATTAATTGATATTCAGTCAGCATGTCGCTCAGTGGTGCGGAGGATAAAGCAGAGCATATATTTAACAGCAGCTCCTTTTGGTCCTGCTCCAGAATCATCAGCAGGAGAACATCCCGGCCATGAGACAGAGAGGCTTATCCATTCACTGTTCATTTAAAAGTAATTAAACCGATCATTAAAGATAAAGAGAGGAAGTCAAATAAGTTTATTTAATAAGAGAAAATCAACTTACCCAGTCAGACAATCTGGTGGTAGAAAGTTTAATTCAACCTGTGCTGTTCTCAAGCAGGTGATTTCATGATGTGGACTAGACTTCATGGACCATGTTCAGACTATAACAGTCACGTGTCCACCTTCAGGTCAAAGAATCTGGGCTGTTTTTGATCTGCTGCTGAGCCCTCACCGGGGTCTCAGGCTCTACGGTTTAATCTAAGTTGGTAATTAGAGCCAATGGGGGGGGGGCACATCAGCAGGACAGGGAGGCAGTCCAAAAAATTCACACCCACAGTCACACTCCCAACGAGCAGGATGGTGTGGTTCAGGTGTGTTTGGATGAAGAGGGCAGAAGCTCTGAGCATTTAAACTCTGATCAGTAACCAAACGTCAGGCTTTGATGAGGTCTGATACAAAGGTGCTGAACCCTCCCACCCCGATGTGGGACCCACTGACTCTACAGAGACTGGACGATGAGGTCAGATCTATAAATCAATATTTAGATGAAGATTAAACTGATCGGAGTCATTAACCCACACTTCTTCACAGTAGTTGTGATGTCACAGCGGTTCTGGGGAGGAGTCCTGAAGTCCCCTGAAGACAGCTGTCTAAAAGTTACCTGCTAAAGTCTGCAGTGTAAACTTTCATGTATGAACATTCCTACATTAGCCCAGAGAAGTATAACAGCTGGCAGAGTATAATTAGCCTGCTACCCTCCCCCATCTAACGTTAGCCGTAGTTGGCTAAGTTGTGGCTGTGTCCCACTGTGGTGGGGTTAGCATGTTGAGCTTTAGCCTGTAGTGTTTGGGGAAAACGAGCTTCGTTGTTGTTTGGTAACCGGCATGAATTTACAGTCTGTGTGTGTTCATAAATGTGCCGTATAGTCCCCGTTGTATGTTACTGTGTTGGCCACTGTTAAATGAATAGAGATGTGACTACGCGGCTAACTGCTATGCTCTCACTGAAGCAATGTAATAAGAAATGAAAATAATCTCAGATGATATCAAAACTAATTGTCCATGGCAAAACTGTGGACGAGGGAAACAATCAGTGAAGGCTGAGTTTCTTTGCGTTTTGCAGCAGGTCATGCTAACATTAAAGCTAACAGCAGGGGCAATTTATACAATGTGTCACACTAATGTTGGCTCAAATCAGTGTATCCTGCAGATGTGATCAGCGTCACCAGCTTTTGTGGCCACAGTGTCGTTATCACCAAATTCAATTTATCAGGTTTTGGTAATTTTAAATAAATGTTTTAAACATAAATGCCCACAGGGTGCTTTCATACATAGACAAAATTGTCAGTACCCTTCCGTTAAAGAAAGAAAAACCCACAATGGTCACTGAAATAACTTGAAACTGACAAACATAATAATAAATAAAAATTTACTGAAAATTAACTAATGAAAATCAGACATTGCTTCGAATTGTGGTTCAACAGAATCATTTTAAAAAACAAACTAATGAAACTGGCCTGGACAAACATGATGGTTCCCCTAGAAAAGACTGAAAATGATTTGACCATAGGGACATGTTAAACTAAGATGTGTCCTGTAATTAGCATCTCAGGTGTCTTCAAGCTTGTAATCAGTCAGTCTGTCTATTTAAAGGCTGAAAAGTAGTCACTGTGCTGTTTGTTATCATGGTGTGTACCACACTGATCATGGACCACAGAAAGCTTAGGAGAGAGTTGTCTCAGGAGATTAGAAAGAAAATTATAGACAAGCATGTTAAAGGTAAAGGCTATAAGACCATCTCCAAGCAGCTTGATGTTCCTGTGACTACAGCTGCACATATTATTCAGAAGTTTAAGGTCCACAGGACTGTAGCCAACCTCCCTGGACAAGGCTGCAAGAGGAAAACTGATGACAAAATAAAGAGATGGATGATATGAATGGTAACCAAAGAGCCCAGAACAACTTCCAAAGAGATTAGAGGTGAACTTCAAGGTCAAGGTACATCAGTATCAGATCGCACCATCAGTCACTGTTTGAGCCAAAGTGGACTTAATGGAGGACATCACTGTTGAAAGCAAATCATAAATAGTGAGACTGGAATTTGTGACAAGCCACAAAGCTTCTGGGAGAATGTCCTTTGGACAGATGAGACAAAACTGGAGCTTTTTGTCAAGTCACATCAGCTCTATGTTCACAGACACAAAAATGAAGCATACAAAGAAAAGAGCACTGTACCTACTGTGAAACATGGAGGAGGCTCAGTTATGTTCTGGGGCCGCTTTGCTGCATCTGGCACAGGGTGTCTTGAATCTGTGCAGGGTTCAATGAAATCTCAAGACTATCAAGGCATTCTGGAGCCAAATGTGCTGCCCAGTGTCAGAAAGCTTGGTCTCAGTCACAGGTCATGGGTCCTCCAACAGGATAACGACCCAAAACACACAGCTGAAAACACCCAAGAATGTCTCAGAACAAAACACTGGACTATTCTGAAGTGTCCTTCTATGAGCCCTGATCTAAATCCTATTGAACATTTGTGGAAGGAGCTGAAACATGCAGTCTGGAGAAGACACCCTTCAAACCTGAGACAGCTGGAGCAGTTTGCTCATGAGGAGTGGGCCAAAACACCTGTGGACAGGTGCAGAAGACTCACTGAGAGTTACAGAAAACACCTGATTGCAGTGATTGTCTTAAAAGGTTGTGCAACAAAATATGAAGTTAAGGGTACCATCATTTTGTCCAGGCCAGTTTCATTGTTTTGTTTTTTAAATGATTCTGTTGAACCACAATTCAAAAGTAATATCTGATTTTCATTAGTTTATTTTCAGTAAATTTGTATTTATTCTTACTTTTGTCAGTTTCAAGTTATTTCAGTGGTGATTGTGGGTTTTTCTTTTTTTTGACGGGAGGGTGCCAACAATTTTGTCCACATGTGCACTGTGTGACTTGGCGGTGTGAAGCTGGCAGACAAAGTTACAGCCACATACTACAGCGCGTCAGCATTTTAGGAAGAACTGGGTGAGGGAGGTGAGATGATTATCTTCCTAATTTATTTACTCACAAAATGTAGGCCCAGACATATGGTTATTTATCTCTTAATGTGACATTTGTAAGTGAAAATACATTAAACATAATTTCCCCTTGTGTCTCCTTGTGCAGTTTCTTTTTGTAAACATACATTTTTGTTTCTTGCATTTCAGATTATTTAGATGCTCTGTTGGACTTGTCTTTGAGAAGGTTTTCCAGGACCCTGCCCCATATCTGAATGAGTTGCAGGAAATACCAGTCCCAGAAGACCTCCCTGCTCAATATGACAGACCTGACAAGATGGATGTGATAGCCAGCTACATGTCAAGGTTCAACCAAGGAGAGCTCTGAACCCCTCATACTGGTCTTCTGCATCAGGAAACTCCGCTCTTATCCATTGCACCACACAGGCAGGCAGCACCACCCTGATTCTTCAGCCCAGAAGCTCAATCACCAGCTCACAGAGGGTCTGTAGGCCAGGTATCTGTAACGGCTGGACATGATGTACTTTTTCTCCTTACTATTTTGTTAACAGTAATAGGAACGTTTATGTCAAAATACTTACTGCATGATTCCCCTCAGATGTAAAGGCCCATAGTCTGCTCTATAAATACTGAATGCATTCTGCAGTGAGAACACATTCAAGCATAGAGCTTCAAGTCCAGGATGGTCCACCATGCAGGATGTCTGTAAGTTCCTGTAGTCTTCCTCTGACCTGGTTAATTAAAAAGGGTAAGTGAGTGATATCAGAGTACAGAAAAGATAGTGAACAAAGATGTGAGTTTGCTCTCAGTTTTCACAACACCTTTGGTTTCTCCATGCAGCAGACATTTTCAGGTTCTGTCGGAATTTTTGTACAGTTGCCACAGGAGCACCTATTTAGGTGAAGAGCCAAAATATTTTAGAATGTTCAGTAGAATTTTAATTATTAAGGAAATGCAATAGTTGTGCAATCATGACGTCTTGTTTTAGTTTAAGATAACATAATGCTGTAATTACTGGTTAACATACAATACCGCATTGCAGCACCTTACTGCCATGCACTCTATGGCTCTATTAAATGCTGTATTCTGATTGGTCAGTCATTCTGATGTTATTTCTGTAAAACAGACTGTTGCTCTGATCGGCTCTGAAGAACACAAAAATTATTTACATTTAACAACACCAAGAAGTCCCTGTCTGAGTCTGTCTTACTCACTATAAATGGCAAGAATGGCAGTACAACTTAGTTCGATTACATATTAGCATTGAAGTAACAAACTTTACGAACCACTGAGAAACGTCCTGATTTAATCTTGGCTCCTGACTCTCTTCTGGAGCCTCTTCATATTCAGGTTCTGACTTGGACTCAAATATGAACGACTGCACCGTGGTCTGCAGACAATTCTCTCTCAGGGCTCAGTCATCATGGGCTCAGTCATTGTCATGGTCACGCGAAGCCATCCTCGCATTGGCACACCCCTCGGAAGAGGTGGGCGGTATCAGCAGTGTCTCATTAGCGTATGAAGGCGACCGCTCTCAAAACCAGCCGTTCTGAACAGAGGGGTTATGTGAGTGAGGAAGTATTCAGCTGTGCTTTCTTCATCGGCTTTTTGGACCAAAACATGTTAATAACGTTTCCTTAAGACATCAAGGATCCATGTTAAACCGCAGAAAAGGAGCAACATATGTCTCCTTTAAAATAAAAATAAATAAGTACTATTTTTGTTTGTTTTTTTTAGCCCGCCTTTATAACTTGATGTAAAATTAATTTCTTACTATTTTATTTGTCATTAAGAAAGCTTGAACTCCAAAGGTTTTAGAAAACCGTATAACCCAGATAATTTAAGATTTTATAACCCATTGTACCCATTCCATTTAACAGAAAAACATTAATAATTATAAATGAGAAAAGGAACAAAACATTTCTCATGTTATTTTTTTCTCGTATTTGTTCTGTAAGATGATCCCTCAGTGATTTTTGATATTTATTACATTCTTACTCAAATATCATATAACGTTTTAGTAGAGGCTGACACTGAATTCACAGGTATTTGATTCAGCAGTTCCTGTTTCATGCAGGCCTCAGCACTGTAGCATCTACCTGCCATACAAAAACCTGGGAGTGGTTCTTGACACACATCTGAGGTTAGACAAACAAATAGATAATGTCGTCAGGACTAGTTTTTTTCAGCTACGGCTCCTTGCCAAAGTTAAAACGTTTTTAAGCCGTTACGACCTTGAGAAAGCCATTCATGCACTTATAAGTTCAAGGTTGGACTACTGCAATGCTCTTTATGTTGGCGTCTCCCAGGCTTCTCTTGGGCGCCTCCAACTTGTGCAGAATGCTGCTGCCCGTCTTTTAACCAGCACCAACAGACGACAGCACATCACTCCTGTTCTTAATTCCCTTCACTGGCTTCCCGTCCAATACAGGATTGATTTTAAACTTTTAATGTTTGTTTTTAAAGCTCTTAATGGCCTCGCCCCTTTGTATTTAACTGAGCTTTTAACTGTGCGGGAGCTTGGTCGAACTCTGAGGTCATCTAACCAACTTCTGCTGGAAGTGCCCAGGTCAAAGTACAAACACTGGGGTGACCAAGCCTTTTCCGTTGCTGCCCCCAGGCTCTGGAACAAGCTTCCCGTCGAAACACGTCTCATTTCTGACCTGGGCCTCTTTAAATCTAGACTGAAAACGTATTTATTTAGGTTGGCTTTTAATACCCAGTAGTGTGGTGACACTTTTACTTTATTTTACTTTATTATATTTTATTGCTTTTACTGTTTTTATTGCTTTTATTGTTTTTATTGTTTTTATTGCTTTTTATTGTTTTTATTTATTCCTCTTTATTTACTATCTATTGTAAAGCACTTTGGTTCACCGAAAGGGTTATTGTAAAGGGCTGTATAAATAAAGAACATTTACATTTACATTTACATACAAAGGTGTAATTTTCAGCTGATTGAGGGCAGTGATGGGCTCAGGTCAGCCTGCTCTCCTGACACCGTGCTTAATTTCCTGAGGTAACACTTCTTACCACTTACAGCCCCTTACCACTGAGAGTGACCTAGGCTGAAATATCTGCTCCAGGTGTTAGACAGACCCCAGAAGCTCAAACAGAGGAGCTGTGAAGACTCCTTTAAAGTTCTTTATCCAGAAACTGATGTTAATGCTACACTGGATGTAAGTACTCATGTCTAAATACAGCTCGACTCCCAGTTTTTTGTTTTCCACCACAGGATCACACAACAGCAACTTTATGAGGTACACCAGTTCAATAGCTCTTGATGCAAATAGCTAATGAGTCAAAGACATGGCTGAAACTCAATGCTGAAGTTCAAACTGAGCATCAGGAGAAGAAATGAGGTTTAAGAGACTTTGAACATCGCATATGGTCTGAGGATTTCAGAAGCTGCCAATCTGTTGGGATTCTCACACACAACCATCTCCAGAGTTCACAGAGAATGGTCTGACGAGGAGTAAATATCCAGTGGGCAGCAGGTCTCTGGTCCAAAAAGCCTTGTTGATGTCAGAGGTCAGAGGAGAATGGTCAGAGAGGATGGAGATGATAGAAAGACAACAGAAGAATGAAGGAGCTCTGAAGGTGAGAGACGTCCAACCTGGTATGAGCAAGATATACCTAATAAAGTGGCCAGTGAGTGTTTAATCTGGAATTGGTTCTACAGGCTGTCACCTGTAGAACCAGGTGTGTGTTTCTGATTGGCTGATTCGGCCCAGGTGTTTAGTTTAGTTTATGTGCCTTCCCACTAGCTACAGCTTGATGTCACTAAATGACTTAAATGTATGTTTGTGTTGTAGCTCTCTTGTTTCAGAGATGAGCACTGCCCTCTCATGATGATTCTTCATCATCTTCATCTTCAACTCCTCGGTGCTCTGACATCACGACCTGTTCGATGACATTCAGGTAGAACCTGGACTGTTCTTTGTTCCAGTCCTGCAGGTTTACTGCTATCTTACGTGTCAGTAAAGCGTCTTTAAAAGCTCAGAGTGTGTGATAATCTCTCACAGTCGATGTTTTAGCTGACCAAACAGACTCAACCACAGCCTCTCCTCTTCCTGCTCTGAAACGGTGATGTTGTGAAACTCTGTGGTGTCAGCTCTCTTATCATCACATCAGCCCAGAAACACCTACATGTGGGCTATCAGAGGACTTATTCAGACCACGAGGGCTCATTCAAAGTCTGATTCTGTGAAACATTTCCCACACCTGCTCAACATGAGAAAGCTAAGATTTTAATGTCCTGTTAAATAACCATAATCATCCAGCATTAAATCTAAAATAAGTCAGTGTAATAATCTGATATTTCAAGATTCAAGATTCAAGATTCAAGATTTCTTTATTGTCATTCAACTTTATACCAGCAGTACACAGTGAACGAAATTCCGTTGCATATGGCACATGACGCTTACAGCAAGTTAAAGATATTTACATAATACACAGAGACTTTTTATATACAGTGAGGTAGTTCTGTTTTTTGAGGTCCTAGGACTGACCTCTTGTGCAGAGTAGCAGCGGGTTTTCTAAAGTGAGGTGTGCAGTCGCAGTTTAGTGCAATAGAGAGCAGTTTAGTGCAGTTTAGTGCAGGGGACCTGTACGTCCAGACAATATATGTATTTACATATGTATACTAACTTCAAAAACTCACATGCATACTCACATGTACTCAGTTCGGCACACATACCCACAGATAACATACATACATACTTTTACCTCTTCCATTCTATATACTGTATATAAATATATATCTATATACATACACATACACGCACAGACATGCCAGCACATCCATGTACCATTGTACCTCACTCAGTTAGGCATCTGTCACTCTATATACATATGTACCTAAATATAGATGCCCTCACCTACATTTCCGTTATTAGTTTGGTTAATTGCGGGTGGCTAGTTTCTGTGAGTTCAGAAGTCTTATGGCAGTGGGGAAGTAGCTTTTGCAGTACCTGCTGGTTTTACTGCGCAGAGTCCGATACCTCCTTCCTGAGGGCAGGAGGGTGAACAGTCCATGGTTGTGGTGAGTTGGGTCCTTTATAATCCTGTTGGCTTTTGAGAGGTAACGGCTGTGGGCAATGTCCTCTATGGCTGGGAGTGTAACGCTGATTGTTTTGGACGCTGCCTTCACCACCCTCTGCAGGGCCTTTCGGTCCGAGGCACTGCAGCTTTCATACCAGACTCCTCTCTTTCATACCAGATTTCCTCTCACTGTCTATTTTTCTTGCATCAGATATTCTAACTGGTAAGAAACTTGTTGTCATATTTAAAGTCCAATATATGGAAGTGTGTGATTTTGAGCAGACACAGGGATGAAGAAGGGTTTAACCTTCATTGTGGGATTACTGATCATTCTCTCTGCTGTTTATATTTTATTCATGTTTTCAGGTAGTTCTTCAGTTTTTCATGTCTTATTTTTAGGTTCTGGGTCGTTGTAGCGTGAAAGTAATGTTGTAGGAAATGTATGAGATCTTACATTATGCGCAGGAATAACGGAGGACACTGATTAAATTTTTAATGTCAGACTGTTAATCAGATTATCTGTAGTTCTGGTTCATTTTCATGAAGGAGCAGAAGAAGTGAAACCTTTTGGAGAATGATTGGGATTAAATCAGTGAAAATTTCTTCACAATCCTTTTGGATGTGTAATTACAGGACAGCCTGCAGTCTTTAAATTATGAATAATATCATGTTTTAAATATATTAAGATTTTTTTTCTCCGTTGATTTCGTTTCACGTAATGATGGTCTAAAATTACTCATTTAAACTTAAAGAGCCCATATTCTGATTTATTGAGCTTTTGTCTTTCTCTCTTCTCCTCATATCTCTGTCCTACCATTGTTACATCACCGGTCAAGCTCGAGGAGTTTTCCCCTAATGATGTCATGAGAGCAGCATCTTAAAACATAAAATTAATCTTGGTTCCACCAAAACCCACATCAGACATCAGAATAAAATCTTTTAACCCTTAATTGTGATAGTCAGAGTTTGATGGTTTGTAGCTGTGCTTCTTCAGAGATGATCGTGATGATCAGACGGTCGTGTCGGCAGAAGCAGTGATAAAACCTCAGATCAGTGTCACCACTTAGATCTGCACACCGACTTTGCTTCTGCTGTTCAGCGGACGATGTTAATTATAGAAATCTACACACAGACGTCACTACAGTCACCAGAAGAATCATTTCTCTTCCTTCAGTGCACCTGCTGGCCGTGTCTCTCTGCCACCGCCCTCTTCCTCTGTGAACGCCGAACTGCCGAAAACATTCAACTTTCCACAGAAATGAGCCTCGTCAGTGTCACAACTAGCCAAAACAGAGACAATGAGGCTGCTAACAGGTAAAGAGACAGGTGAGGGGGAGTACTGATGAGCTGTCTGTAGTTTTTGGTTTGAGGGTCTCAAACCTTAAGCCACGATCCTCTTTAATCACAGTGTGTGAGCAGAGCTGAGAGCTCTGAGTTTGTTCAACCTTTATTTTAATTATAATTCTGTTAAACTGCATGTCTGATCCTCTCCACAGGTGCTCCCGGCCCCTCAGGTAACTTCTCAGGCTCTTTTCTTTTCTTTGTCCTTTTCTGGGACTTCAAGATATGATCAATCATTTTATGTTTGTAGTAAAGGTGGTCTCGAGCAGGCTCATTTTAATGTTATTCATCCACTCGCAGTACCTCCCCGGCCCACCAGAGGACCCCTGCCCACACTTTTGGAAAGCAAAGCCCACACCTGAGCCAGGTAATTGTTCATCACACAGCTGGCTACAGTGGAAGGAACATGTCTCTGTATTGTCTATGTGGCCATTGTAAACATTAGAGCCCAGAACCAGAAAATAAAGACACACCCACTTCCTAAAATGAGTGTGGCTTTACACCCAGCTGCCTCTTCTGAGCAGGGCTTAAACAACAAGGTTTTGAGGAGCGGACCAGAGGAGACTGGGTTGAAAGGACTGAGGAGTCTCATGGGACGTCTCTCACCTGGTGGTACCTTCTCTGGTTCTCCGTTAAGATCTATGGATGCTGAAACATCACAGCGTCTGTCTCCTGGTGCTTCCTGTTACACTAACAGCTGAACTCGTCTCAGTTTGTTTTCTCAAGTCGAAGGTCAACCATCCATCGTCTGTGGTCAACAGATGTCCACAGGTCCCCTGAGGGCCACAGCAGGACTCTCTTAACTCCCCCTTTGTCTCCCTCTTCCCTTCTCACCCCTTCATCCATCATCTCCTTCGTCACTCCATCATCCTCCTCCTCTCACCCTCTCCATCTCTGAGTCCTGAACTATTTAATCCTTCATCCCTTCCTCTCCTCACACCCCCTCTTTCCTCCCCCCTCACGCCCCCTTTCGCCTCCCCCCTCCCCCTGACTCTCGGAGAACAGAAGCCGGCCTAGAGGGGGGAGAGCAGAGGAATCAATAAGGCATGATTTATTGATCACTAAAAATGATGGTGCTCATTAGCCCCCCAAAGGGACCTCGGCGTTAAGTAGATGACAAAATGTCACCCGTCCTCACCCCACCCAGCCACCAGCCTCCCCTCCCTGAAAAAAAAATAATCCCTGCCCACCACTGAGTACCCCTCTCTCCCCCCTCCTCTCCGAGAGGCTGATCCCTGGATGCTGAAGGATGATGGTCACGACTTCTCGTATCCTCGTGGTTGTGGTCCATGTCCACAGCAGTCTCAGACTCCTCCCCCTCTGATACTTCCACCTGGAGAGCTGACCTCTGAACATCTTCATTCACTTTAAGCGTTGGGGTCAAACCCTCGGAGTCTTTCTGGGGCTGGCTCCTGAGATTGCGACATGAGATCAGGAAGGGTTAAATTACTTGATGCTAAAGGTGTAAAAAAATATCAACAATATTACCACATGCCTCACAGCAGGTTGGTTACTGGTTTGATCACCGTGTAGGTATGTACATATGGAGTTTGCATGTTCTCCTTGTGCATGCGTGGGCACTCTTCAGGCACTCTGGCTTCCTCCTACAGACCAAAAACATGCTCGTTATTTTGATTGGGGACTCTCAAATTACCCTTAGGTATGAGTGTGAGAGTATATGTAAAGTATATGTAAATGTAAATGTAAAAAAGTACAGTGTGATGGTGGTATAATGGTGAGCATAGCTGTCTTCCAAGCAGTTGACCTGGGTTCAATTCCAGACCATCACATGAAAGAATGTTTGGGGGCGGCAGTAGTCCAGTCCATGAGGACTTGCAGTGTGTCCTGAGTCGCATACTTCCATGCTCCATACTTAAAATTTTCAAATTGAGTGTACTAAGCATACTACATACTCACTGGCTGAGTGCGCAAATTTTGAGGGTGTAGTGCTGTCCCAAATCGCATACTGCCGAGCAGCGTACTCACCGGAAATGACGACACGATGTCGACCTCTTCTTCTTCTACACTGAATTGTGACCGGCTTGCAGCGCATTACTGCCAAATACCACCACCATTTGCCCACGAAGTTTCACAGACTTTTGATTTATTTATCAAATATATATAATATCAAATCTTATATTATATCATATCAATACTGAAAAAGCAAAATGAATGTTCAACGTGCTTTGCTACGTTGCAATCAGCTCTAATAACGTCATGTCCTCCTCCTACTGGCTGAAGATGCACCGCTATGTATAGTTTATTTGTGTGATCTAGATAACAAAACATTTGGTGACGAGTCATTTTATTTTTTCAAACCTGTTTCCACTTGGAATTTTAAACTTGTCCCTGTTGTACAATGTAAAGATAACTCTTTACAAGTTAAAAGACGATACAGTAAAAATACACAAGCATTATGAGTTTGAGTTAAAGTATTACAGTAGTTTGACTGGTTTATTGTTTACACCTATGACATCATTTACCTTTTAACTCCAAGCCCAACTGTTTGGCAAAGGTCAACATATCAAGGAATATTTAATGTGTTTGTTTCTGTCAATGTTTTAGGATACAGAAAAAACTGCAAACAAACCAAAACAACTGATTTTTTCTTTGTGTAGGATTTAAAAAGCTAAGTTATTATTACCATCATTATTATTTTAAATACTTAACCATTTACGTATATATATATATATATATATATATATATATATATATATATATATATATATAATGTATATATGTATATATATAATGTATGTATATGTATATATATATATATATATACACACACACATACATATACGTATATATTTAATCTCTTTTTCATCAAAAACATTTTTGTATGTTTGTCAAACTCAGTATCATCTAGTTCAAGTAATTTTTTGCTATTTTATTTACAAACATTTCTGACTTTTGTAATTGATTTTGTCCCAAATATTTGTGCATTTTTATGTCATCATGTAATCAAGTATTACCTTTTAAAACCTTTAAATCCCACAGCAAGAAAGTATGTGGTTTTTGTTTTGTTTGTAGTTTTCTCTGTTCCCTGAAATGTTAACAGTATCAAACAATGATTTGATTTGTTCTGTTTTTTTAAAACATTAAATATCCCTGAATTTATTGATGCCCTCTGCCGAACAGTTGAGCTGGTAGTTAAAAGGTTAATATTGAAGCATCAGTGTTAGATCAGCATGTTACATGGACAACAACAAATATAACAAAAAACACACCACCATTAATGTAAATTAAATTTTATTTTAAAGACATTTGTTCTGCATTTCCCCAGCCTCCAAACCCCAGGCTGTACTGCCAGCTTAGTGCCACAGTGCCACTCCTGGTGATGTACTTTGACGGGGAGAGTGACCTGGTGCTCCTCCCGCTGGTTATCCACCTTCCACCAGCGGAGGACCTCCCTCACCTGGGTGCAGGTTTCGCCAGGTTGGCTGGGTCAGCAGCCTTCAGCAAGGTGGTTGGCAGCATTGATGGCTGCCATGTGTGGGTGAAGCCACCATCCCAGCATGCAGCCTGTTACCTGAACAGACAGCTTTTTTATTCAGTTCAGTTTCAGTCTGTGTGTGATCACTATCACATCAAGCCCCTTGTGTCCTCATCCGTCCCTAGAAAGAGCAAAACATATAACCTTACAGACATGGAACGAAGGGGAACACATGACAGTAATAACATGATATGCTGCAGATAAACCTATGTAGCTGAAACTGGCTTTATTCACAGGCTATCTGCCGAGCTAAAGCTAGCTAATAGCTGCGGTATATAGCGAGTATTTACAAATGATCAAGCTCTCTCCACACTTCTAATACCAGCATCCTCTACAGCTAAGGCGAAAATTAATCATATTCACCACGTCACAATTAGAGCTGTAGAGTTAGACGTTTTGCGGGGATCGGTGCAGCAGACTGAGGGAGAGAGCTACGTGGGGCGTGGCAGCAGTTAAAATACACCGATAAAGTAAAATGTCTGAGTGGTGCTTATGGTCGTATAGTCCCTGTGCGGGGTCTGCTGACCCGTTGGTTATTTTTATTTGCCCGGTTCTTCGGGTAATACTAGAACCCCGGCAGCTGTTAACCCAACTAGCATTAGCATTCATGATAGCTGTTAGCCCAACTAGCATTAGCATTCATGATAGCTGTTAGCCCAACTAGCATTAGCATTCATGACAGCCTACCATTCGCCCTACAAAACAAACAAAAAAAAAACAAGTTACACCACAAATTTACTCAAAACGACAACAGCTGATGGTGCTTGGTGGAAACAACACGTGTAAAACACAACAATAATAACTTACATTTGTACAGCGCAGCCACATCTACTGTAGACAATGCAGGGCCACAGTTCTCAGCCTCTACTGCTGCTGAAGGAATGAGTACGGTGAGTGTCCACAGCTGCATACTCAAAATCCTGACCGATTTGAGTACATCATTCGGGTACTTTTGCATACTCATTTTTTCCCATACTTTCCGTACTTCTTTTCATTTTGACACAGTATACTCAAAATTTTAAGTATTGAGAATGGAAGTATCACCTGCCAATGGCCTGATAGTGGGGTGGGGCATCAGTTGTGGTAAATCACAGTAAAGACATTGTTTTGATAACGTACTAATTAAATTTTTAAGTATTTCACAGTTTTTCAGAAATTATCTGCAAATGTAAAACTAAGCAGATACAACAACTTAATAACAACTTGAGTAAATACAAGCTCGTTAACTTAAAACTTAACTTAAAATTACTTATTAACTTAGCATCAATTTATTAAATTATACTTAAAGAAATGCTTTGACACTTTCAAAAAAATATGTGGTGCAGGAGAACACAACAACTTTCAGAAAGTAGTAATAATTATAGAAAATAATTTCATCTCAGGATGGGAAATACGGGACAATTCCGTATTTGACAGGACGGGTGGTTACCCTTATCCCTACCATATTTGTCTCCGTTAAGTATAAATGTATTAAAGGTAGACCTCTTGAGATGTGACACCTCATTTTCAAGAGGGACCTCATGTCCATGTGGAGCTAAAGATAGTTACTATAGATGTATCAACCATGGATAGAAAGATCATGCTAATGTCTACATTAACAGCTATAATGATTATGAACTGGAATGAGATGGCCAAATATGTGTTATGTCTGTAATTGTAGTTATTGAGGCTTCATGACTCCACAGCAGCAGGCAGTCTCCACCAAGGATCCCAGGCAACCTAAAAGACAAGAGCCAGAGACGAGTACAGGAGCAAACAGAAAGGGGCAGAGGCAGATATGGAGAGAGAGTGTGAGAGAGAGAGGGATAGAGCCCAATGTGCCAGATCCCCCCGGCAGTCTAAGCCTATTGCATCTTAACTATATGTCTAAACTAGGCTCCTCTTCTCTGGAACCATTTATCGACCACGGTTCAGGAGGCAGACACCCTCTCTACCTTTAAGGTTAGACTTAAAACATTCCTCTTTGATAAAGCTTTCAGTTAGGGACCAGCTCATAGTCCATAGTTTAGACACATAGTTAAGATGCAATAGGCTTAGACTGCCGGGGGGATCTGGCACACTGGGCTCTATCCCTCTCTCTCTCACACTCTCTCTCCATATCTGCCTCTGCCCCTTTCTGTTTGCTCCTGTACTCGTCTCTGGCTCTGGTCTTGTAGGTGGTCTGGGATCCTTGGTGGAGACTGCCTGCTGCTTTGGAGTCACGAAGCCTCAATAACTACAATTACAGACAAAACACATATTTGGCCATCTCATTCCAGTTCATAATCATTATAGCTGTTAATGTAGACATTAGCATGATCTTTCTATCCATGGTTGACACATCTATAGTAACTATCTTTAGCTCCACATGGACATGAGATCCCTCTTGAAAATGAGGTGTCACATCTCAAGAGGTCTACCATTAAAACATTTATACTTAACGGAGACAAATATGGTAGGGATTGTGGTCTGGGCACCCATGAACTTGTCACTACCATAAATTCTTATTTTCAGTAAGACTTTTATTGATTATACTTCTTTAAAATTATCACCACAACCACACAGACATGAGGACCCTCCTCTAATAAATTTGTTTGTAGCAGAAACACATTTGACGACGACAGGTCTATGATTGGTCCATTGATCTGTCACTAGCTTTAGTTCTTACTTTAGTCCACTTGTCTCCACTTACCTCCCTCCCTTTGCCCACACACCCAACACAGCATCGTGTGGATTTGCTGTTCATCATGAGACTGGGGTCCACATTCAAGATTTCCTGCTGCTTAACAGAAGGTTTTTTCTTGCCCCTATGATGGAGGGATTCATGATTGGCTATATGGATTCATGTTGGGTGTTGGATGTATATATTTGTATATATATGTATATGTATATTTTTATATGTATATATGTATCTATGCATATATGTGTATCCATAATATGAAGAGCTTTGTGCTCTATTGTAAAGTGTCTTGAGATAACACTTGTTATGAATTGGCGCTATACAAATAAAGATTGATTGATTGATTGATTGACTATGAGCTGGTCCCTAACTGAAAGCTTTATCAAAGAGGAATGTTTTAAGTCTAACCTTAAAGGTAGAGAGGGTGTCTGCCTCCTGAACCGTGGTCGGTAAATGGTTCCAGAGAAGAGGAGCCTGATAACTGAAGGCTCTACCTCCCAGACTACTTCTAGAGACTGATGGAACCACGAGCAGGCCAGCATTTTGGGAGCGTAATGTTCTAGAGGGGTTGTACGGCACTACAAGCTCTTTAAGATAAATTGGTGCCTGTCCACTGAGAGCTTTATAGGTGAGAAGAAGAATCTTGAATTCTATTCTATATTTTATTGAAGCCAATGCAGAGAAGCTAATACAGGAGTAATGTGGTCTCTTCTCCTAGTTCTAGTCAGTACATGTGCTGCAGCATTTTGAACAAGCTGAAGCGTCTTAAGAGACTTACTGGGACAGCTTGAAAGAAGAGAATTACAATAGTCCAGTCTAGAGGTAACAAAAGCATTGACTAGCTTTTCAGCATCGCTCTGGGACAGGATAGGCCTAATTTTAGTGATGTTACGAAGATGAAAAAAGGCTGTTCTTGAAATTTGCTTTATGTGAGAGTTAAAGGATAAATCCTGATCAAACAGAACCCCAAGATTTCTAACAGTTGTGCTTTGTGTCAGGCTAATGCCATCTAGGGCAGTTAAGTCATTAGAAAAGGTTTCTCTAAGGTGTCGAGGGCCCAGCACAGTGACCTCTGACCCCTGTCTGAGTTAAGAAGAAGAAAATTTGTGGCCATCCAGGTCCTAATGTCCTTTAGACACATGCTAGTTTAGATAACTGATTTGTCTCGCCTGGCTTCATTGATACATACAGCTGAGTATCATCAGCATAACAATGAAAATTAACAGAGTATTTTCACATGATATCACCGAGGGGAAGCATATAGATGGAGAAGAGAACTGGACCTAGCACAGAGCCTTAAGGAACTCCATAACTGACTTTAGTGTCCACAGAGGACTTCTTGTTCACGTGTACAAACTGGTATCTATCAGATAAGTGGGACTTAAACCAATTTAGGGCAGTCCCTGTAATACCGAGTAACACCTCTAATCTCAGTATAAGAACATCATGATCAATGGTATCAAAAGCTGCACTAAGATCTAACAAAACAAGTACTGAGAGAAGTCCCTCATCTGAAGCTGAGAGTAGATCGTTAGTTACTTTAACTAGAGCAGTCTCTGTGCTGTGATGAGCTCTAAATCCTGACTGCAAGTCCTCAAACAGGCTGTTGTCTTGAAGGAAGTCACATAGCTGATTAGCCACTACTTTCTCCAGGATCTTTGAAGTAAATGGAAGGTTTGATACAGGCCTGTAGTTAGCTAATGTTCCCGAATCGAGGTTAGGTTTTTTAAGGAGAGGTTTAATTACAGCTACTTTAAAAGACTGTGGCATGTAGCCTGTTGATAGAGATATATTTATTGTCTCCAGCATGTATGGACAAACATGGAGGAAAGACCTTTTGAACAGTTTAGTTGGGATCGGGTCTAAAAGGCAGGTTGATGGTTTGGAGGAGGAGACAAGGGAATTTAGATCCTGAAGGCTAATTGTAGAGAAACAGTCTAACTCAAGTCTGACTACATTTAATGGTACGGTAGGTTCAGGTGAAAGCAGGGAGTTGCTAATTTTATCTCTAATTTTAAGAATTTTATCATTAAAAAAGCTCATAAAGTCCTCACAGCTGAGAGCTAGAGGAATCACAGGCTCAATAGAGCTCTGACTCTGTGTCAGCCTGGCTACAGTGCTGAAAAGGTACCTAGGGTTGTTTTTATTTTCTTCAATTAGTGAGGAGTAGTAGGCAGCTCGAGCATGTCATAAGGCTGTCATGTAGTTATTGTGACTTTCCTACCAAAGTATACGTGACTCCTCCCTTTTATTGGAGCGCCATATTCTCTCTAATTTACGGGATGCTTGTTTAAGTTCACGAGTTTCAGAAGCAAACCAAGGAGCCGTCCTCTGACGTTTAATAGTTTTTTTGTCTCAGTGGGGCAATTGAGTCCAAAGTGGATCTTAGTAGACTGGCAGAGTCATGAACAAGCTGATCCAGCTGAGAGGGGCTATAGCTAATATCACAGTTATCAGTTGGCCCATTTATTGAGTTTAAGGCAGCAGGAATGGCCTCTTTAAATTTAGCCACGGCACCATTGGACAGATTTCTACTCTTCACAATTTTGTTACAAAACACAGAATCCTCTAAGAAAATGTTAAAAGTTACTAAGAAGTGATTGGAAAATAAAGGATTTTTGGGAAAGACTTTTACTTTATCAACATCAAGGCCATATGCTAGAACAAGATCAAGAGTGTGATTGAAATGATGAGTAACTTCACGAACAGCCTGAATAAAACCAACTAAGTCTATTAGGGACATAAAAGCTGAGCTAAGGCTATCACTTTCTTTGTCAACATGGATATTAAAATCACCTACAATGAGTATTTTATCAGAGCTAAGGACCAAGTTTGATATGAACTCAGAAAATTCTGATAAGAATTCAGAATAAGGGCCTGGAGGACGGTAAATTATCACAAATAGGACAGGCTGGCAGGTTTTTGAGTCAGTATGAGATACATTTAGAACAAGGCTTTCAAAAGAAGAGTAATTAGCCTTTGGTCTAGGATTGATTCGGAGACAAGAATGATAAATAGCTGCTACACCACCTCCACGGCCTGTGTCGTGGGGTATATGAGTATTTGAGTGACTGGGAGGAGTGGATTCATTTAAACTGACATATTCCTCCTGGCACAGCCACGTTTCTGTTAGACAGAATAAATCAATGTGATTTTCTGATATAAGGTCATTCATTAGTAAAGATTTGGATCTCAGTGATCTAATATTTAAGAGACCACATCTAATTATCTGATGTTTTGAATCTTCTACATTTGAGGTTTTGATTTTAATCAGATTTCTATGGTTGACACCTTTTTTATTTGTTTGTTTTTGTGTTTACATCTATGTGAGGTTTGAGTCAGGGGACAGGCACAGTCTCTATAGAATAATATTCATCACTATTACAACTGTCATAGCAGCTATCATAGTGATGAACATAACTGTTATAACAGTAATGGGTGGAAAACTGTCCGAAAGTAAGCGCAGAGGAACGTGTAGGACTGCAGCTCTGCAACATGGTCTCATCTCTGAGAGGTCATAGGCAGTAATGTTTGGAGTCACTCTTTCTCCGGACCAGACTTTTGGTATAATAAACAGTCTTTGCTGAGGTCATGTTAAAAAGTCTTCTGTTCATTGATGTGAATGTTTTAAAACGAAAAGCAGCTCCTACTACAGCCGTAATCATAGACAGAAGGGACTGAGCACTAACAGAGGAGTCTTTATACCAACCTAAACAACAACTAAGAAGGTTGTGACTGTTTCTGTCAGCAAATATTACACCTGACTTTGTGCTCTTACCACCTGACTTTGTGTTCTGTATACCTTACTTTGTGCTCTTATCACCTTACTTTGTGTTCTCTATACCTTACATTGTGCTCTTACCACCTGACTTTTTCGCTCTATTCACCTGACTTTGTGTTCTCTCCACCTGACTTTGTGTTCTTATCACCTGACTTTGTGTTCTTATCACTTGACTGTGTGCTCTCATCACCTGACGTTGTGCTCTTACCGCTTGACTTTGTGCTCTCTACACCTGACTTTGTGCTCTTACCACTTGACATTGTGCTCTTATCACCTGACTTTGTGCTCTGATAACATGACTTTGTGCTCTCTACACCTAACTTTGTGCTCTTATCACCTGAATTTGTGCTCTTACCAACGGACTTATTGCTGTCTACCCTGACTTTGTGCTCTTATCTCTTGACTTTGTGCTGTCTACACTTGACTTTGTGTTCTCTCCACCTGACTATGTGCTCTTATCACCTGACATTGTGATCTCTACACGTGACTTTGTGCTCTTATAGACTGACTTTGTGCTGTTAAGATAAGATAAGATAAGATAAGATAAGATGGTCCTTTATTGATCCCCAAAGGGGAAATTCTGGTATTGCAGCAGTACAGGGCAAGTACAGGGATAGTAGCATGCATAAGATATAGATCAAAGAATAGAAGATATTTACAATTATCAAAATTAACTAACATACTAAGCACTAAATTAACAGAGTAAGTGGCGTTCAATTATCAAATTAACTAACATACTAAAATTATAATTTAACACAGTACAAAACAGCTGAGCCTCCTGTGCGGTGCAGTAAAGATAAAAATAAAGTGACAGTGATATTAAAGTGACAATGTGAAATGTAGCAGCACTTATTGACCACACAGTAACAGTGCTAATTATTTACCTAGAGTAATGAACCATGATCAGGGATATGAATCAATAACAATACAATATGGATAGAGGTGGTTTGGAGCATATGGAGGATTACTATAAAACTATTAAAGTGCAGTCCAGTGTCATATTGCTTGAGTACATCCATTGCTGTTTCGGGGGGGGGGGGGGGGGGGGTCAGTGCAGTGACAGACTGTGGCCTCCGCTGCTGTTGTAAAGTCTGATGGCGGTGGGCACAAAGGAGCGCCTGAAGCGCTCAGTTCTGCTTCTGGGGGGGATGATGCGCTGGCTGAACGAGCTTCCCATGTCCCACAGCTCGTCGTGGAGAGGGTGAGAGGGATTGTCCAGGATCGACATGACTTTGTCCTTGATCCTCCTCTCAGCCACAGTCTGTAAAGTGTCCAATTGAAGGCCCACCACAGAACAGGCCTTCTTCACCAGTTTGTTGAGCCTGTTGACCTCACCAGTCTTGATGCCGCCCCACCAGCACACTGGTGTTACCATCTGACTTTGTGTTCTCTAAACTTGACTTTGTGCTCTTATCATCTGACTTTGTGTTCTCTCCACCTGACTATGTGCTCTTATCACCTGACATTGTGATCTCTACACCTGACTTTGTGCTCTTATAGACTGACTTTGTGCTCTCATCACTTGACCTTGTGCTCTCTCAAACTGACTTTGTGCTCTTATATCATGACTTTGTGCTCTGATAACCTGATTTTGTGCTCTAACCACCTGACTTTGTGAGCTGATTGCTTGAATTTGTGCTCTTATCACCTGACTTTGTCCTCTTACCACTTGACTTTATGCTCTTATCACTTGATTTTGTGCTCTTATCACTTGACTTTGTGCTCTTATCATCTGACTTGGTGTTCTATACACCTGACATTGTGCTTGTGCAACTTGACTTTGTGCTTTTATCACCTGACGCTGTGCTATGATAACCTGACTTTGTGCTCTTAATGCTTGCCTTTGTGCCCTTATCACCTGACATTGTGCTCTTATCACTTGACTTTGTGCTCTTACTGCTTGACTTTGTGCTCTCTACACCTAACTTTGTGCTCTTATGACCTGACTTTGTCCTCTTACCACTTGACTTTGTGCTCTTATCACCTGACTTTGTGCTATGATAACCTGACTTTGTGCTCTTATCACGTCACTTTGTGCTCTTACCACTTGAATTTGTGCTCTTACAACCTGGTTTTGTGCCCTAACCCACTGACGTTGTGCTCTTAACAACTGACTTTGTGCTCTTTTCAACCGACTTTGTGCTCTTACCATCTGACGTTGTGTTTTCTACACTTGACTTTGTGCTCTTATCACCTGACTTAGTGCTCTTATAACCTGACTTTGTGCTCTTATCTCTCGACTTTGTGCTCTCATCAACTGATGTTGTGCTCTTTTCACCTGACTTTGTGCTTGTACAACTTGACTTTGTGCTTTTATTACCTGACTTTGTGCTATGATAACCTGACTTTGTGCTCTCTACCCCTAACTTTGTGCTCTTATCACCTGACTTTGTGCTCTCTACACTTGACTTTGTGCTCTTATCATCTGACTTTGTGCTCTGATAACCTTACAATGTGCTATGATAACCTGACTTCGTGCTCTTACCACCTGACTTTGTGTACGCTACACTTGACTTTGTGGTCTTATCACTTGACTACGTGATACTATCACTTGACTTTGTGCTCTTATCACCTGACTTTGTGCTCTTATCACCTGACTTGTGTCCATATCACCTGACTTTGTGCTCTCTACACCTGACTTTGTGCTCATACCACTTGACTTTGTGACCTGATCGCTTGACTTTGTGCTTTTATCACCTGACGTTGTGCTCTCTTCCCCCATCTTTGTGCCCTTATCACCTGACTTTGTGCTCTTAACGCTTACCTTTGTGCTTTTATCACCTGACTTTGTGCTCTAAAAACCTGACTTTGTGCTCTAAAAACCTGACTTTGTGTTCTCTCCACATGACTATGTGCTCTTATCACCTAGCTTTGTGCTTTTATCACGTGACTTTGTGCTCTAAAAACCTGACTTTGTGTTCTCTCCACATGACTATGTGCTCTTATCACCTGGCTTTGTGCTCTTATCACGTGACTTAGTGATATTTTCACTTGACTAAGGGATCTTATCACTTGACCTTTTGCTCTTATCACCTGACTTTGCGCCTTGATGACCTGACTTTGTGTTTTCTACATCTGACTTTGTGCACTTATCAACTGACTTTGTGCCCATACAACTTGACTTGTGTTTTTATCACCTGATGTTAGGCTCAAATCACCTGACTTTGTGCTCTTTTCACCTGTCTTTGTGCTCTTATCACATGACTTTGTGCTCATACCACTTGACTTTGTGCTTTTACCACTTGACTTTGTGCTCTTATAACCTGACTTTGTGCTCTAACCCACTGACTTTGTGCTCTTATAACCTGACTTTGTGGTCTTATAACGCTTGACTTTGTGCTCTTATCACCTGACATTGTGGTCTTATCACTTCACTGTGTGCTCCTATCACCTGACTTTGTGCTTTACCACTTGACTTTGTGCTTATATCACCGGACTTTGTGCTCTCTCCACCTGACTTAGTGTTCTCTACAGCTTACTTTGTTCCATCATCACCTGACTTTGTGTTCTCTATGTTTTACTTTGTGCTCTTATCACCTGACTTGGTTTCTCTACAATTGACTTTGTGCTCTTATCACCTGACTTTGTGCTCTTATCACCTGACTTTGTGTTCTCTACACCTGACTTTGTGCTCTCTTCCCCCAACTTTGTGCTCTTATCACCTGACTTTGTGCTCTTAACGCATGACTTTGTGCTCTTTTCACCTGACATTGTGGTCATATCACTTGACTTTGTGCTCTTAAAACCTGACTTTGTGCTCTTATCGACAGACTTTGTGCCCTGATAACGTGACTTTGTGCTCTTATCACCTGACTTTGTGCTCTTACCACCTGACTTTGTGCCTTGATGACCTGACTTTGTGTTTTCTACATCTGACTTTGTGCACTTATCAACTGACTTTGTGCCTGTACAACCTGACTTTGTGCTCCTTTAACATGACTGGTTGCTCTTTTCACCTGACTTCGTGCTCTTTTCACCTGACTTTGTGCTCTTATCACATGACTTTGTGCTCATACCACTTGACTTTGTGCTCTTACCACTTGACTTTGTGCTCTTATAACCTGACTTTGTGCTCTAGCCCACTGACTTTGAGCTCTTATCACCTGACGTTGTGGTCTTATCACTTGACTGTGTGCTCCTATCACCTGACTTTGTGCTTTACCACTTGACTTTGTGCTTATATCACCTGACTTTGTGCTCTCTACACCTGACTTAGTGTTCTCTACAGCTTACTTTGTTCTATCATCACCTCACTTTGTGTTCTCTATGTATTACTTTGTGCTCTTATCACCTGACTTAGTTTCTCTACACTTGACTTCGTGCTCTTATCACCTGACTTTGTGCTCTTATCACCTGACTTTGTGTTCTCTACACCTGACTTTGTGCTCTCTTCCCCCAACTTTGTGCTCTTATCACCTGACATTGTGGTCTTATCACTTGACTTTGTCCTCATATTACCTGACTTTGTGCACTTATCACCTGACTTTGTGTTCTAAAAACCTGACATTGTGGCTTTATCATCTGACTTTGTGCTCTGATAACCTGACTTTGTGCCCATATCACCTGATGTTGTACTCTTATCACCCGACTTTGTGCTCTAAAAACCTGACATTGTGGTTTTATCATCTGACTTTGAGCTCTGATAACCTGACTTTGTGCCCTTATCACCTGACTTTGTGTTCTTATCACCTGAGTTTCAGCTCTTAACACTTTTCTTTGTGCTCTTATCACCTGACTTTGTGTTCTCTACACTTTGTCCGCTTATCACCTGACTTTGTGCTCTCATCACCTGACTTTCAGCTCTTAACACTTGACTTTGTGCTGTTATCACTTGACTAAGTGATCTTATCACTGGACTTTTTGCTCTTATCACCTGACTTTGCGCTCTTATAACCTGACTTTGTGCCTTGATGACCTGACTTTGTGTTTTCTACATCTGACTTTGTGCACTTATCAACTGACTTTGTGCCTGTACAACCTGACTTTGTGCTCCTTGAACATGACTGGTTGCTCTTTTCACCTGACTTCGTGCTCTTTTCACCTGACTTTGTGCTCTTATCACATGACTTTGTGCTCATACCACTTGACTTTGTGCTCTTACCACTTGACTTTGTGCTCTTATAACCTGACTTTGTGCTCTAGCCCACTGACTTTGAGCTCTTATCACCTGACGTTGTGGTCTTATCACTTGACTGTGTGCTCCTATCACCTGACTTTGTGCTTTACCACTTGACTTTGTGCTTATATCACCTGACTTTGTGCTCTCTACACCTGACTTAGTGTTCTCTACAGCTTACTTTGTTCTATCATCACCTCACTTTGTGTTCTCTATGTATTACTTTGTGCTCTTATCACCTGACTTAGTTTCTCTACACTTGACTTCGTGCTCTTATCACCTGACTTTGTGCTCTTATCACCTGACTTTGTGTTCTCTACACCTGACTTTGTGCTCTCTTCCCCCAACTTTGTGCTCTTATCACCTGACATTGTGGTCTTATCACTTGACTTTGTCCTCATATTACCTGACTTTGTGCTCTTATCACCTGACTTTGTGTTCTAAAAACCTGACATTGTGGCTTTATCATCTGACTTTGTGCTCTGATAACCTGACTTTGTGCCCATATCACCTGACGTTGTACTCTTATCACCCGACTTTGTGTTCTCTACACTTTGTCCGCTTATCACCTGACTTTGTGCTCTCATCACCTGACTTTCAGCTCTTAACACTTGACTTTGTGCTGTTATCACTTGACTAAGTGATCTTATCACTGGACTTTTTGCTCTTATCACCTGACTTTGTGTTCTCTACACCTGACTTTGTGCTCTCTTCCCCCAACTTTGTGCTCTTATCACCTGACTTTGTGCTCTTAACGCATGACTTTGTGCTCTTTTCACCTGACATTGTGGTCATATCACTTGACTTTGTGCTCTTAAAACCTGACTTTGTGCTCTTATCGACAGACTTTGTGCCCTGATAACGTGACTTTGTGTTTTCTACATCTGACTTTGTGCACTTATCAACTGACTTTGTGCCTGTACAACCTGACTTTGTGCTCCTTTAACATGACTGGTTGCTCTTTTCACCTGACTTCGTGCTCTTTTCACCTGACTTTGTGCTCTTATCACATGACTTTGTGCTCATACCACTTGACTTTGTGCTCTTACCACTTGACTTTGTGCTCTTATAACCTGACTTTGTGCTCTAGCCCACTGACTTTGAGCTCTTATCACCTGACGTTGTGGTCTTATCACTTGACTGTGTGCTCCTATCACCTGACTTTGTGCTTTACCACTTGACTTTGTGCTTATATCACCTGACTTTGTGCTCTCTACACCTGACTTAGTGTTCTCTACAGCTTACTTTGTTCTATCATCACCTCACTTTGTGTTCTCTATGTATTACTTTGTGCTCTTATCACCTGACTTAGTTTCTCTACACTTGACTTCGTGCTCTTATCACCTGACTTTGTGCTCTTATCACCTGACTTTGTGTTCTCTACACCTGACTTTGTGCTCTCTTCCCCCAACTTTGTGCTCTTATCACCTGACATTGTGGTCTTATCACTTGACTTTGTCCTCATATTACCTGACTTTGTGCACTTATCACCTGACTTTGTGTTCTAAAAACCTGACATTGTGGCTTTATCATCTGACTTTGTGCTCTGATAACCTGACTTTGTGCCCATATCACCTGATGTTGTACTCTTATCACCCGACTTTGTGCTCTAAAAACCTGACATTGTGGTTTTATCATCTGACTTTGAGCTCTGATAACCTGACTTTGTGCCCTTATCACCTGACTTTGTGTTCTTATCACCTGAGTTTCAGCTCTTAACACTTTTCTTTGTGCTCTTATCACCTGACTTTGTGTTCTCTACACTTTGTCCGCTTATCACCTGACTTTGTGCTCTCATCACCTGACTTTCAGCTCTTAACACTTGACTTTGTGCTGTTATCACTTGACTAAGTGATCTTATCACTGGACTTTTTGCTCTTATCACCTGACTTTGCGCTCTTATAACCTGACTTTGTGCCTTGATGACCTGACTTTGTGTTTTCTACATCTGACTTTGTGCACTTATCAACTGACTTTGTGCCTGTACAACCTGACTTTGTGCTCCTTGAACATGACTGGTTGCTCTTTTCACCTGACTTCGTGCTCTTTTCACCTGACTTTGTGCTCTTATCACATGACTTTGTGCTCATACCACTTGACTTTGTGCTCTTACCACTTGACTTTGTGCTCTTATAACCTGACTTTGTGCTCTAGCCCACTGACTTTGAGCTCTTATCACCTGACGTTGTGGTCTTATCACTTGACTGTGTGCTCCTATCACCTGACTTTGTGCTTTACCACTTGACTTTGTGCTTATATCACCTGACTTTGTGCTCTCTACACCTGACTTAGTGTTCTCTACAGCTTACTTTGTTCTATCATCACCTCACTTTGTGTTCTCTATGTATTACTTTGTGCTCTTATCACCTGACTTAGTTTCTCTACACTTGACTTCGTGCTCTTATCACCTGACTTTGTGCTCTTATCACCTGACTTTGTGTTCTCTACACCTGACTTTGTGCTCTCTTCCCCCAACTTTGTGCTCTTATCACCTGACATTGTGGTCTTATCACTTGACTTTGTCCTCATATTACCTGACTTTGTGCTCTTATCACCTGACTTTGTGTTCTAAAAACCTGACATTGTGGCTTTATCATCTGACTTTGTGCTCTGATAACCTGACTTTGTGCCCATATCACCTGACGTTGTACTCTTATCACCCGACTTTGTGTTCTCTACACTTTGTCCGCTTATCACCTGACTTTGTGCTCTCATCACCTGACTTTCAGCTCTTAACACTTGACTTTGTGCTGTTATCACTTGACTAAGTGATCTTATCACTGGACTTTTTGCTCTTATCACCTGACTTTGTGTTCTCTACACCTGACTTTGTGCTCTCTTCCCCCAACTTTGTGCTCTTATCACCTGACTTTGTGCTCTTAACGCATGACTTTGTGCTCTTTTCACCTGACATTGTGGTCATATCACTTGACTTTGTGCTCTTAAAACCTGACTTTGTGCTCTTATCGACAGACTTTGTGCCCTGATAACGTGACTTTGTGTTTTCTACATCTGACTTTGTGCACTTATCAACTGACTTTGTGCCTGTACAACCTGACTTTGTGCTCCTTTAACATGACTGGTTGCTCTTTTCACCTGACTTCGTGCTCTTTTCACCTGACTTTGTGCTCTTATCACATGACTTTGTGCTCATACCACTTGACTTTGTGCTCTTACCACTTGACTTTGTGCTCTTATAACCTGACTTTGTGCTCTAGCCCACTGACTTTGAGCTCTTATCACCTGACGTTGTGGTCTTATCACTTGACTGTGTGCTCCTATCACCTGACTTTGTGCTTTACCACTTGACTTTGTGCTTATATCACCTGACTTTGTGCTCTCTACACCTGACTTAGTGTTCTCTACAGCTTACTTTGTTCTATCATCACCTCACTTTGTGTTCTCTATGTATTACTTTGTGCTCTTATCACCTGACTTAGTTTCTCTACACTTGACTTCGTGCTCTTATCACCTGACTTTGTGCTCTTATCACCTGACTTTGTGTTCTCTACACCTGACTTTGTGCTCTCTTCCCCCAACTTTGTGCTCTTATCACCTGACATTGTGGTCTTATCACTTGACTTTGTCCTCATATTACCTGACTTTGTGCACTTATCACCTGACTTTGTGTTCTAAAAACCTGACATTGTGGCTTTATCATCTGACTTTGTGCTCTGATAACCTGACTTTGTGCCCATATCACCTGATGTTGTACTCTTATCACCCGACTTTGTGCTCTAAAAACCTGACATTGTGGTTTTATCATCTGACTTTGAGCTCTGATAACCTGACTTTGTGCCCTTATCACCTGACTTTGTGTTCTTATCACCTGAGTTTCAGCTCTTAACACTTTTCTTTGTGCTCTTATCACCTGACTTTGTGTTCTCTACACTTTGTCCGCTTATCACCTGACTTTGTGCTCTCATCACCTGACTTTCAGCTCTTAACACTTGACTTTGTGCTGTTATCACTTGACTAAGTGATCTTATCACTGGACTTTTTGCTCTTATCACCTGACTTTGCGCTCTTATAACCTGACTTTGTGCCTTGATGACCTGACTTTGTGTTTTCTACATCTGACTTTGTGCACTTATCAACTGACTTTGTGCCTGTACAACCTGACTTTGTGCTCCTTGAACATGACTGGTTGCTCTTTTCACCTGACTTCGTGCTCTTTTCACCTGACTTTGTGCTCTTATCACATGACTTTGTGCTCATACCACTTGACTTTGTGCTCTTACCACTTGACTTTGTGCTCTTATAACCTGACTTTGTGCTCTAGCCCACTGACTTTGAGCTCTTATCACCTGACGTTGTGGTCTTATCACTTGACTGTGTGCTCCTATCACCTGACTTTGTGCTTTACCACTTGACTTTGTGCTTATATCACCTGACTTTGTGCTCTCTACACCTGACTTAGTGTTCTCTACAGCTTACTTTGTTCTATCATCACCTCACTTTGTGTTCTCTATGTATTACTTTGTGCTCTTATCACCTGACTTAGTTTCTCTACACTTGACTTCGTGCTCTTATCACCTGACTTTGTGCTCTTATCACCTGACTTTGTGTTCTCTACACCTGACTTTGTGCTCTCTTCCCCCAACTTTGTGCTCTTATCACCTGATATTGTGGTCTTATCACTTGACTTTGTCCTCATATTACCTGACTTTGTGCTCTTATCACCTGACTTTGTGTTCTAAAAACCTGACATTGTGGCTTTATCATCTGACTTTGTGCTCTGATAACCTGACTTTGTGCCCATATCACCTGACGTTGTACTCTTATCACCCGACTTTGTGTTCTCTACACTTTGTCCGCTTATCACCTGACTTTGTGCTCTCATCACCTGACTTTCAGCTCTTAACACTTGACTTTGTGCTGTTATCACTTGACTAAGTGATCTTATCACTGGACTTTTTGCTCTTATCACCTGACTTTGCGCTCTTATAACCTGACTTTGTGCCTTGATGACCTGACTTTGTGTTTTCTACATCTGACTTTGTGCACTTATCAACTGACTTTGTGCCTTGATAACGTGACTTTGTGCCCTGAAAACATAACTTTGTGCTCTTTGCACCTTACTTTGTGCTCTTACCACCTGACGTTGTGTTCTCTACACTTAACTTTGTGCACTTATCAACTGACTTTGTGCCTGTACAACCAGACTTTGTGCTCCTATCACCTGGCTTTTTGCTCTAATGAATCGACTTTGTGCTCTTATCACCTGACGTCGTACTCTTATAACATGACTTTGTACTCTGATAACCTGATTTTGTGTTTTCTAGATCTGACTTTGTGCTCCTTTAACATGACTGGTTGCTCTTTTCACCTGACTTTGTGCTCTTATCACCTGACTTTGTGTTTATACCACTTGACCTTGTGCTCTTACCCATTGACTTTGTGCTCTTATAACCTGACTTTGTGCTATAACCCACTGACTTTGTGCTCTTAACACCTGACTTTGTTTTCTCTACACCTGACTTTGTGGTCTCCCCAACAAACTTTGTGCTCTTATCACCTGACTTTGTGCTCTTAATTCTTGACCTTGTGCCCTTTTCACTTGACATTGTGGTCTTATCACTTGACTTTGTGCTCTCATCACTTGACTTTGTGCTCTCATCACCTGACTTTGTGCACTTACCACTTGACTTTGTGCTTATATCACCTGACTTTGAGCTCTTTACAACTGACTTAGTGTTCTCTACCGCTTACTCTGTTCTCTCTACACCTGACTTTGCGATCTCTACACCTTAGGTTGTGCTCTAATCACCTGACTTGGGTTCTCTACACTTGACATTGTGCTCTTATCACCTGACTTTGTGTTCTAACCACCTTACTTTGTGTTCTCTACACCTGACTTTGTGCTCTCTTCACCTGACTTTGTGATCTCTACACTTGACTTTGTGCTCTAATCACCTGACTTTGTGCTCTTATAACCTGACATTGTGCTCTTATTGCTTGACTTTGTGCTCTTATAACCTGACTTTGTGCTCTTTTTGCTTGACTTTGTGCTCTTATTACCTGACTTTGTGCTCTTAATACTTGACTTTGTGCTCTGATAACCTGACTCTGTGCTCTTCTCACTTGACTTTGTGCTCAGGTCACCTGACTTTGTGCTTTTACCACCTGACTGTGTGCTCTTATCACCTGACTTTGTGCTCTTATTGCTTGACTTTGTGCTCTTTTCAAGTGACTTTGTTCTCCTACAACTTGTGCTCATATCACCTGAATTGTGCTATGATAACCTGAGTTTGTGCTATTTTCACTTGACTTTGTGCTATTATCACCTGCCTTCATGCTCTGATAACATGCCTTTGTGTTTTCTACATCTTAATTTATGCTCTTATCATCTGACTTGGTGTTCTTATCACCTGACTTTGTGCTATGATAACCTGACTTTGTGATCTTAATCCTTGACTTCGTGCTCTTATCACCTGGCATTGTGCTCTTATCACTTGACTTTGTGCTTTTACCGCTTCACTATGTGCTCTTATCACTTAACTTTGTGCTCTTACCACTTGACTTTGTGCTCTTAGCACTTGACATTGTGCTCTTATCACCTGACTTATTGCTCTTATCAGCTGACTTATTGCTCTTATCACCTGACCATGTGCTCTCCACACCTGACTTTGTGCTCTCCACACCTTACTTTGTGCTCTTATAACCTGAATTTGTGCTCTTTAAACCTGTCATTTTGTGTTCTCTCCAACTGACTATGTGCTCTTATCAACTGACTTTGTGCTCTTATCACCTGACTTTGTGCTCTTAACACCTGACTTTGTGTTCTCTACACTTGACTTCGCGCTTTTATCACTTAACTTTGTGCTCTTATCACCTGACTTTGTGCTATTATCACCTGACTTTGTTCTCTTATTGCTTGACTTTGTGCTCTTATCACCTGACTTTGTGCTCTGATAACCTGACTTTGTGCTCTCTACACCTGACTTTGTGCTCTTTTCACCTGACATTGTGGTCATATCACTTGACTTTGTGCTCTTAAAACCTGACTTTGTGCTCTTATCGACTGACTTTGTGCCCTGATAACGTGACTTTGTGCTCTTATCACCTGACTTTGTGCTCTTACCACCTGACTTTGTGTTCGCTACACTTGACTTTGTGCGCTTATCACCTGACTTTGTGTTCTTATCACCTGACTTTGTGCTCTTAACACCTTGCTTTGTGCTCTCTATACCTGACTTTTTGCTCTTATCACCTCACTTTGTGCTTTTAAAACCTGACTTTGTGTTCTCTCCACCTGACTATGTGTTCTAATAACCTGACTTTGTGCTCTTATCACCTGATTTATTGCTCTTAGCAATTGACTTTGTGTTCTTATCACCTGATTTTGTGGTCTTATGACCTGATGTTGTGCTCTTACCACTTTACTTTGTGTCTTTATCACCTGACTTTGTGGTCGTACCATTTGACTTAGTGCTCTTATCAACTGATTTTGTGCTCTTTCCTCCTGACTTTGTGTTCTCTTCACGTGACTTTGTGCTCTTATCACCTGACTTTGTGTTCACTACACTTGACTTTGTGCTCTTATTACCTGACTTTGTGCTCTTATCACCTGAAGTGCTCTTATCACCTGACTTTGTGCTCTTATCACTTGACTGTGTGCTCTTATCAAATAACTTTGTGCTCTTATGACCTGACTTTGTCCTCTTTCTACCTGACTTAGTGCTCTTACAACCTGATTTTGTGCCCTAACACACTGACTCAGTGCTCTTCACAGCTGACTTTGTGTTCTTATGACCTGACTTTGTGCTCCTACCACTTGACTTTGTGCTCTTACCCATTGACTTTGTGCTCTTATAATCTGACTTTGTGCTCTTACCCATTGACTTTGTGCACTTATTACTTGACTGTGTGCTCTTATCACCTGACTTTGTGCTCTTATCAATTGACTTTGTGCTCTTCCCACTTGACTCTGTGCTCATGTCACTTGTCTTTGTGCTCTTGCCCACTGACTTTGTGGTCTTTCCAACAGACTTTTTGCTCTTATCACCTGACTTTGTGCTCTTACAACTTGCCTTTGTGCTCTCTGCACCTGATTTTGTGCTCTTACCAACTGACTTTGTGCTCTTATCAATTGACTTTGTGCTCTTATTACCTGACTTCGGCTCTCTTACCCCAACGTTGTGCTCTTATCACCTGAATTTGTGCTCTTAACACTTGACTTTGTGTTCTCTACACTTGCATTAGTGCTCTTATCATCTGACTTTGTGCTCTTTTCACCTGACTTTGTGCTCTTATCACCTGATTTTGTGCTCTAAACACCTGACTTTGTGCTCTTATCACCTGACTTTGTGCTCTAAACACCTGACTTTGTGCTCTTATCACCTGACCATGTGCTCTTAACACCTAGCTTTGTGCTCTCTACACCTGACTTTGTCCTCTATTCATCTGATTTTGTGCTCTTACCGCTTGACTTTGTGCTCTCTACACCTGACTTTGTGCTCTTACCACTTCACCGTGTGACTTTTTTACCTGACTTTGTGCTCTTATAACCTGACTTTGTGCATTCTACACCTGACTTTGTGCTCTCTAAACCTGATTTTGAGCTCTCTACACCTGACTTTGTGCTCTTATCACTTAACCTTGTCCTCCTGTCTTTTCACAATGTGCTCCTGTCACTTGACTTTGTGCTTTCTTCACCTGACTCTGTGCTGTTATCACATGGCATTTTGCCTTCCACATCTGACTTTGTGCTCTAATCACTTGACTTTGTGCTCTTATATCCTGACTTTGTGCACTTATCACCTGAATTTGTGCCCTTATCATCTGACAAGTGCTTTCTACACCTGTCTTTGTGTTCTTACCACCTGACTTTGTGTTCTCTACCCTAACTTTGTGCTCTTATCACCTGACTTTGTGCTATTATGACCTGACTTTGTGCTCCTACAACTTGACTGTGTGACTTCTTTACCTGACTTTGTGCTCTTATAACCTGACTTTGTGCATTCTACACCTGACTTTGTGCTCTCTAAACCTGATTTTGAGCTCTCTACACCTGACTTTGTGGTCTTATAAACTGACTTTGTGCTCTTATCACTTGACCTTGTCCTCCTGTCTCTTGACAATGTGTTCCTGTCACTTGACTTTGTGCTTTCTTCACCTGACTCTGTGCTCTTATCACATGGCATTTTGCCTTCCACACCTGACTTTGTGCTCTAATCACATGACTTTGTGCTCTTAACTCCTGACTGTGTGCACTTATCACCTGAATTTGTGCCCTAATTTTCTGACAGGTGCTTTCTACACCTGACTTTGTGCTCTTACCACCTGACTTAGTGTTCTCTACCTGACCTTTGTGCTCTTATCACCTGACTTGTGCTTTTATTACCTGACTTTGTGCTCATGCCACTTGACTTTGTGCTCTTACCCATGGACTTTGTGCTCTTATCACCTGACTTTGTTCTCTAACCCACAAACTTTGTGCTCTTATCACCTGACTTTGTGCTCTTATCACCTGACTTTGTGCTCTTACAACTTGCCTTTGTGCTCTCTGGACCTGATTTTGTGCTCTTACCAACTGTCTTTATGCTCTTCCCACTTGATGCTGTGCTCATGTCACTTGACTTTGTGCTCTTATCAATTGACTGTGTGCTCTTATTACCTAACTTTGTGCTCTTATCACCTGACTTTGTGCTCTTATCACCTGACTTTGTGCTCTTATCACCTGACATTGTGTTCTTATCACCTGACTTTGTGCTCCTACCACTTGAGTTTGTGCTCTTACCACTTGACTTCATGTTTTTATCACCTGACTTTGTGCTCTTTCCACCTGTCTTTATGTTCTCTACACCTGACTTTGTGCTGTCTTCACCTGACTTAGTGATCTCTACATTTGACTTTGTGCTCTTCCCAGATAGCAGCTGACACTGTGCCGGATCCGTCCACAAGTCGCCAGATTTGCATAGCAGTCACGCCCGTTGAGCGCCTGTGTACCAGTTGTGGCCGGGACCGTCAGACTGACAGTCGAAATGATTGGTTAGGGGCTGTTAAGGGGCGGACTGTGCAGACCGAACGCGCCATGATTTTAAATTTAACAGTCAACGCAGGACGTCACAGCAGAGAGCAGCAGCAAGTTGGACACCGGGCAAACAGGCATTCAACAGGCGTCAAAACAGCATTATGAAGAGTGGAAAATATTAAAAGTAAGTGCTTTATTTAACATAATACTCGCTATGAACGTTATCGGTATGTTTTTTCTTTCATTCTTGGGCTCTCGTTATCTCTTGAATGACAGACGATTTGGCATTGCTAGCGTTAGCTAACGTTAACATAAGTAATTTCTTACCGAAAATACGAAAACACAAATGAATTCAATGACATAACGGTTCTGTTTCTGTTGTAAGCGGACTGCATGACTGAAAATGTTACTCAATCGAGTGTCAACCATATATATACAGTCTATGGCGTCAACATTACCAAGTGCCAACTAGCACACGAACTGTTAGCTGTTTCCCCCACATATAAATACTGTACATACACCCGCGATTCAGTTTTCACAGCAGCAGAGAAGCTGCATGTGGAGAAGACTTGTTGTTAATGACGGAGTTTAGTACAACTAACGTGATTTTGAATGACATCGACACCAACCAGGTGCACTTATAAAATTAAACAACTGTATAAGGAGGCCTTTACATTAAAGAGGAGAGTCTTTTTTTCTCTGTCAGACCTCCTCAGAGCAGAGCGAACTGGTGGGGGAGGAGGAGGAGGGCAGATTGATCACTCGCGGATGCTGTCGTCCTCTCGCACTGATTAAAAAAATAAAAATGCCAAAATTGGTCACAAACTATACCTGAGTGTCTGCACAAATTAAGTCTCTGTATATGAAACACTGCAGAGTGTAACATCGTGCTGTTCACAGTCTGCTGACAGACAGGGTCGTGTCTAGAAGGGAATCCTAGACCCGCGAAAGATCTTGCGAGTTTGATCATTTTCGTAGAAACAGTGAACACAAATCTCGCGGGAGTTTAGCAAATCAAGAGTTACCTTTCAGACACAACCGAGAAAGGTACGCAGCTCCAAAAATAGAAAACCATGTCCTGGTGCTGACGTTTTTAATGTGGCGGGCAGCCATAAATAAAACACTGTATTTACTGAGCCACAGAGAGTCACTTACCTGTTGTGATGGAAAAAATACTCAGATACTTCAGTAAAAGCACTAATACCACAATGTAAAAATACCTAATTACAATTAAAAATCTTGCATGTGATTGTTTCCTTTTTGAAAAATCAAAATTTTTATTGCTTTTGTTGTACTTACATGGTTCTATGATAGTTTTTTTTTAATTATTAAATACAGACCTGCAAACTCATAAGAGGAGAAAAGGTGGCATGTTGGTAAACCAATCCCCTGTAGGAGGTCTGAGAGCATCCTGCTCCAATAGAAAAATGTTGTGATTAAAGCATTCTGGTAAATAAAGCATTCTGGTGGCTGATTCAGTTAAAAGTTAGTTAAATCTTCTGTTTGTGGATTCTGCAGACATTACTATCCTTAATTTTACCTTTGTACGTGTGCTCTGCAGGATATGGCGCACATGGAAACTGTTTGACTGGTTTTGTAGTCCTTTTGAGTGGATGTTGGCATTGTCCGTTATATTTTGGCTCACTAAAAAAACTAGTTCCCAGTCCAGTAGGGGCTATTGCTTTACACCCGGTCGGTCAAAGTCCAATAAAATTTGACTCGACGTGAAGCACAAGGTGCGTTGACATGAGTTTTATTTGAAGCAAAATTGGCTTTGTTTGTCATTGTTTTATTCCATGTTTTAGAGTGCTGATTCAGGCATTAGTTTCAACTAAAGTTAATTGTTAGCCTCAAACTGTGCTACTGCCACAAGATAAATGCCACATAATGCTATTGGTCAGTGTTTCATTGCTGTTACTGTCGTGTTGCAAACTTTGTTTTATGAGGCTTTTGATTCTGTGGTAGTGACAATACTTTAAAATGTAATGAGTAACTCTTGACATTAACTGAGCTCAAACTATATTATACACATAATGCCTTAGTACAAAAACATGTTTAATTGATGTCCCTCTCTCTCATAGACATGTATTTTCCCTAAGCAAAAATCTGTAATTTTAAAACACTTGTACAATGTCCAAACCGGAAAATACTGC
Organism: Cetoscarus ocellatus; assembly: GCA_037902135.1. NCBI lineage: Eukaryota > Metazoa > Chordata > Actinopteri > Labriformes > Labridae > Cetoscarus > Cetoscarus ocellatus. Next base: position 524,558 of record JBAMNC010001450.1, read on the forward strand.
CAATATATTTAAAGCAGATTACACAAAATTACTCTTAACACAGTCACCATCTATGTACGGCAATAACTTTGTTCAGCCACATAGGAAAATGTACATTGTTATGCTGTCATTGGACAAAATAATTTAAATGTGCTGTGAAAATCACCTTTAACTAAATATATGTCAACAGTAGCAGCATTTTATGTTATAAAACACTGTAAAAAACCTCCCCTTTTCTCCTGGTAGGTCAACAGCTGTTCCTGTACTGGTTGCTGAAGACGTAAGTAAAAGATGGAAGCAAAGGTTGTTTCTAACTCCACTCTGAGAAGGCGTGCACGAAGAGACCTTAAAAGAACACTACAACAAATTAGTAATGACTACAGCATTCATTTGCCTGTCAATGATGATGATCGGACTGGAGAAAGGGTGATGGATGACATTTGCAGTGAAAATGCAGTAGTGCGGGAGGACAATGCAACAGATATCGACATGGGCACCAACATTTCTGACCATGATGTGGATGCAACCACTTTTGACCATGTGGATGCAGACTTTTATGACCTTCCTCAGTGTAGTAGCTCAGACTTGTCTGAATCTGATGATGAAGATGTTGAGCCATGTAGTCTCAAAGACAACATCTGTAGTTGGGCCCTAACCTTTGGAATTTCACTTGTTGCTCTTACAGCACTTTTAAGTATCCTGAGACTTTACCACCCAGACTTACCAAAAGACGCAAGAACTATCCTAAAGACTAATACTCAGTACACTATTCAGAACAAGGTTGGAGGGCAGTATCACTATTTTGGCATATTGTCCTCCATCAAAAGGACACTGTCTCAGATCACTGACTCACTTGCTGATTGTTTTACCTTGAAGTTGCAGATGAGTATTGATGGGTTACCCCTGTTTAAGAGCACAAGCATTCAACTTTGGCCTATTTTATGACTGTTGGTCAGTGTTCCAATGAAAGAGCCTGTCATTATTACTTTATTTTGTGGACCCAACAAACCACAATCAGCTGATGAATTTTTAAAAGATTTTGTTGTTGAGCTACAGGAACTGGAAAAGGGCTTCGACTTTCATGGAAAACGGCTTTTTCTGAATGTTGACTCTGTAATATGTGATGCACCTGCAAAAGCATTTGTAAAGAACATAAAGCCACATAATGGATATTACGGTTGTGACAAATGTGTGCAACGAGGACTATATGTGAACAGACGGATGACTTTTCCATTAACTGATAGCACGTTAAGGACTGATGAATCTTTTGCACAGCGGGTTTATGAAGATCATCAAAATGGACCAAATCCTTTTCATGGTTCAAATGTTGGCATGGTGTCACAATTTACAATGGACTATATGCATTTGGTTTGTTTGGGTGTGGTTAGAAAGTTGTTGCTAATGTGACATAGAGGTCCTCTCAATTTTAGGTTATCTGCAAATGTCATAAATCAAATGTCTGATCGCATGAAAGAGCTGCGACCTTACATTCCTTACATACCTTACATTGGAATTTGCACGGAAACCACGGTCATTTAGAGAAATAGACCGATGGAAGGCCACTGAATTTAGACAGTTTCTACTGTATATTGGTCCTGTCATTCTGTCGTCATTTTTGCCAAGTAATATGTACAACAACTTCATGTTGCTGTCCACTGCCATTGCTATTTTAATAAGTGTGGACCTCTCATCGTCCTACAGTCAGTATTCTCAGACACTACTTAAAACTTTTGTATCACATTTTGGTGAGATATATGGCATAGATGCTATTGTGTATAATGTGCATGGTTTAGTTCATCTTCCAGGGGATGTACAGCAGTTTGGTTGTCTGGATCGCATTTCAGCATTTCCCTATGAAAACAACCTCCAAAAGATAAAGAGACTTGTAAGAAAACCAGATCGCCCTTTTTGCTCAGATTATTCAAAGACTGTCAGAACAAACTTCTTTCAGGGCATCTGCTGCAGCTACTGATGGGGCTTCTGGTGTGGCATCAAGCTCCTTAAAAATACAACACTTTGATGGACCGATTCCAGATGGACTTGATGTGAAAGCACAGTACACTCAGTTACATACTGACAAATGGACAATGAAAATCTCAACAGGGAACAACATCTTTTTTATTGGAGATGATGTTTGTGCGATTAAAAACATTGTTGTGTGCACTGATGGAATATATATTGTATACAAGGTCTTCTCAGAAAGGTCACCCTTCTTTCAGTACCCATTCAGGTCTGACTTTCTAAACATATTCTGTGTCTCATCCATCAGGCCAAATCAAGTGTGCAAAAGTGTCAGAAGTTACAAAAAAGTGTGTGGCCCTCCCTCATAGGGGAGGTTTTGTGGTCATGCCTTTACTGCATTGATTGAAACAGTAGTTAATGTTACTTGGTGTGATCTTCATATTTGATGGGATGTGAGCAGTCTGTGATTTATGATTTTGAAGAACAATCCATGTCGGTCTATATGTACATTAAGTTGATGGTGTTTGAAATGGCAGAACAATTACACACTTGTGCACATTTCAGTGAAACTATGAATGCTAGCTGCCATCCAAAATTTGACATTGTGTACCAGTGGAATGCACTGTCTTGTTGTCTTATTTTCCCTTATTGATTTCCTTCATTTACAGGATGTTTCATGTAGTCCAGTTTTTAGATGAGCAAAAGTCTGTGTCTGTGGTGCCACAGTCTTGGTACAGCGATGGAGCAACATATTGGCCATCCTATAAAAGTGACAAAACAATCAACAAAGCCGCAAGATTAGCAGAACAGCCAAGCCAACACTGGGCCAAACACGATGTCAGAGTGTTAAAGACATGTGGTAAAAATAAAACCTATTTTCCATTTTCAACTCTAGCTTTGTTAAGTACAGCTTGAATGTACTTATTTACAATGAATTAAGTAATTTTGAGTTAATAAGTTTACAGCAGTATTTGTATGTCAATAGTTATCAATTGCCATAACCTTGTGTGAAATTAGTAATACTATATTCTATATTTGGTTCAGTTTCTGTTTTTGAAAAACTTGAAAATATGACTTGGACCATTATTTTGAGATGGTCACAATAAACAAAAATCTACATATGATTTATACATACATATGATATATTTATACATACATATGATATATACATGCGTGCAGTAATAAGAGACATGTTTATGTGGAGATTTGGTCATGGTCCTTCATATGTTAACTGTCTAAATTGTTTATTTTAGATGATTATATGTCAGCTTGGCAGGCGATGAAGAAATCCTTGACCTGCCAAACATCAGCGCTTGACTCTGATCATGATGAGGAGGAGATGGCAACACAACGGCTTAAAAGGAAACGTAAACCAGCGTAAGTCCAAATAGCAGTCAGATTTATTGTTTAAGTTAGACATTTTATTTGGCATTAATGCATATTTTCATTGTATTAATAGCCACCGCTTAGGCGATACAGATGATGAAAGTGATCAAGAAATGGCTCCTCAAAACAACCAGGCCCGATCACCACAGCCTTCAAAGTCCAATTCAAGTAAAACTCAGCAGTCCTCATCATGCCCTGCTCCACCAGTGCCATCTCCTTACCGATCATCACTTCCTGAGTCAGCACTGTCACTCCCACCAGCACCTGTGTCATCTCCTCGCCGGTCTTCATCATCACTTAATGAGTCATTACCATCAATACTGCCACCACTGTCATCTCCTCGGGCATCGTCTCCAAGGTAAATGAAAGATGACTTGTTAAAAAAAAGTAGAGAATTATATGTTTGTGTTGATTCTGCCTTCAAACCACCAGTTCCTCATGTCTCTCCTGTCTTTAAACCCCATATCAAGATGCCAAATTCCATCTTCACATTGGTCGTCTCTGAGCCCCATTCAATCTCCTCATCGATCATCACACTTTGGGTCATCTCCATATTGGTCACCATCACGACCAGTTTCATCTCCTCATCATTGGCCGTCATCATCTCTCTCAGCTGCTGAACTTCACATCCTTAAGCTGCTTGAACACATGAAGCACCAGCTAACACAACTGATTGCAATGGTCAACTCCTGGGAGGATGGTTGATGAATTTCCAACTGAAGTACCTGAAGGCATTCAGTTCCCCTTTGGCTCACTGGAGGAGGTGGAATGCTTCGAGGAGTGGCTGAAAGAACCGCGCAGTTCCTCACAGAAAAAGAACTTGGTTTGAACTGATTTGTCCTAACATTTTAACCATTAGATCCACCAGATGTTTAACACTATGACAATCCTTCTCTTCACTCTTGGTGTGAATGCTGACTAGCAACTTCTGCAGAATCTGCACTTTGAAACCCTTTAATTTCACATACTTTGAAGTGTAACTAGATAAACCTCCAAACCATTTTCATCTGCAGAAAACCAGTGTGAATATGCTTTTAATAGTGTTGTTGATTGATCATGGTCCAAATCTAGATAGTTTAGTGCAAAGTATACAATCTGCACTTTATGCTAAAAATGTGCATTGCAACTGCCATTGACTGGTTGATAGTTCACCATGTCAAACTGTTATCAGTTTGATATGGTGGCAGCCTCTCTAAACTTTCAAGTCATTATTATGACCTGACATGTAATTTCTTGTTATAATTTGTCTTCATTTTTAATCTCCCCAGATTTCTGCCCTGGGTTCCATTGGGGGACAGGACACAAAGCATGTTACCTGGAACATCCTGCCACACATATTTTGTGATAGTGTGGCCAAGAAAATCTGTTGGAAGGGAGCAAATGGAAAGATGGCATTCAGACGAATGGCATTGAGGGCAGTACTTGCAAGTGAGTACAGAATGCATAAACACGCCACTAGAAAAAAAGTTCAATTTGTGGGAAAAAAAGTTACAATTTTTTTCTTTGAAACTGCTTTACATGTCTTTTGGAACATAGGCATATGCTAAAATTGTTCAATTTTTCATAATAGCATGAAACTTGATGTAGTTTAGGGCCCTGAACATTTTCAGATATGAAGCAGAATTGTCTTGTCGTTTCCATGGTAGCCATTTTACTTTCAGCCATAGCTGAATTATATATTGCATCTTGAGCCAAGATTACCAGAAAAGGATATGTCTACCCCAATTTTTTGGATGGTCAGGAATTACAGTGACATTAAACACAACATCATAACCTGTTCAGATGAATACTTAATTGTGAATTCAGTGAAGTAAGAGGGTGTCGAAAAATGGGTTTAGGTAAGACTTTGTCATATCATGTCTGTTTCATGAATGTTGTGTGTAGATTTAAATATTCTTCTACTCTCTACAACTACTCTCTACAATCACCGAGATAATTATCAAAAGTATTAAGCCTTAGAAATAGTTAAAGGTTATGTACAGTTTCAAAAACTTAAGTTGTTTACTCATCATGCATGCAGAAGACATGGTTTGACAAAATCACACCTTTGTCCGCAAATCCTCTGCTTCCACAGGCAGCAAGTGAGGTTGAGGACAGGGGAGGATTAACTAATGATCACACTTGTTTTAATGACCAGAGAGCTGCGGATGAGTGGCTCCATACCTGAAAATGTTCAGCGTCCTAAACTGTATGACTGTTCCAAATGTTCATGGTGAATTTTCAAAGGTGATTTTTTTTTTTTTTTGACATAATACATGGAATAGTAATTTTCCTTCTCACAGTGTCTCTGAATTCACCTTTAGCTGTTCACCTGGACAGTTTATGATGCCAATGTAGTATCGCTGTAATCTTTGACCATCAAACAAAGTGGTAGACATCATCTTTCTGTGTTAACATTGGTTCAGGAGATATGCAAAATGCACAATACAATTATAGTTGAAAGTAAAATGGCTGCCATAGCAACCACAAACCAATTCTGCAAATGCTCTATATCTGAAAATGATCATGGCTCCAAACCGTACAGTTGTATCAGTTGTATGTAGTTTCATGCTTTTATAAAAGTCTATGATTCACCTCAAATATTACATTAAGCATCTGGACTAAACAGTGTTGTCCACTTTGACTTTGTGTTGCTTACATTAATTTGCTGTGAATGTTGTTTGTATAGGTGCTGTACGCAAATGTCATGTTGCAAAGCAAGCGACAGACATGGACATCAATAAGCATGTCATCAGATGGTTCAATTTAGTATCTGACCGTGGAGGTGGTCGTCGGGACCAGGAGCGCAGGTAACACTAGATGCAACTGATATTTTAATCAAAGTATTCTACTGTTAACATGGCTGATGTTTGTCACTGCCTTGTAATGCACAGAATATTGCATGAAGTCATAGTTTGAGTTTTCTGGTATTTCAGTTAAAGTAATTAGCCACTATTGAGTTTGTTTTTTTGTTTTTCTTTATCAATAAATCATTTGTAATCACAAATATTTTTCATCCCTAGGTCTGCAGCTCAGAACCAAAGGCTGCACGATGACCTGTGAAACCCATATGGCCAGCATACTCAAGTGTTTCGCTCTGTTTGCAAGTTAATGTCTGTTTCAAGGTCAATATTTGTTTACTGAAAAGACTATGTCAATGTAAGGTTGCTTGTTTCACAAAATAGGATCTTTATAAAAAAAAAAAAGATGTTAAATCTTTTGGGGAAAAAACTGTCCCACTGTGTTCATCTGTGACAACTTGAAAATGTGTTGTATGGTTCTGTGATTTGATTTGTAAGTAATTTAGTTTGATGTATTTTTTTTTATTAATGTTTATTTTTTGTTTATCATGTATTTTTTATCATTACTATGTATTTTTGTCTTTTATTTTCTTTTTAAAAATAAGTGTTTCAGTAATTGTTTATTATTCTGCAATCTTGTTCACAAACCAGGCTCAGGAGAGCAGAATTGAACTAAATGTATAACCTACAGCACTTGAATTTTCATGTTTACAGTTAAAACTTGAATACTTACTATGGCAGCCTTTTGTTTTTTTCAGATATGCTGTTTACAGTGTTACGTTTTAGCATGGTTTTATACAACAGTATGCTGCTAATTGTTAAAGGTTGTGCAATGTAATGGTGTACCGTTACCATTAATAAATGGCACTTTAATGAAACCTTAATAAAAAGTATTGTCATTATTCCTTTTAATAGATAGACAATCTTAATTTGCCATTTAGACACATTAAAGTATACATTTCAATACTGAAAACTGTTTTGGTACAAATCTGGACCACATCTGGTCCAGAGCTGATCAGAATGTAATTTTTGGGTAACACGTGTGTGCCTTATTTGGGCCATATATTAACTTGGTTTTTGCTGCTCTGGACCAGTTCTGGCCCCAAGCTGTTGCAGATCTGGCAAATGAGTCCATACCAGGTCAGACCCATTGTGCAAAAAGACACTGGTGCAAATGTGTTTTACCAGTTCGGACTGAACGTTTTAGCACATCTGGCCCATGTCTGGTCCAGTTAGATTTTGCTGTCTGGGTTATCACCTGACTTTGTGCTCTTATAACCTGACTTTGTGCTCTTATTGCTTGACTTTGTGCTCTTATTACCTGACTTTGTGCTCTTATCAGCTGACTTTGTGCTCTGAGAACCTGACTTTGTGCTCTCGTCACCTTACTTTGTGCTCTTATCACCTGACTCTGTGCTCTTACCACTTGCCTTTGTACTCTCTACACCTGACTTTGTGCTCTTACCAACTTACTCTATGCTCTTCTCACTTGACTTTGTGCTCAGGTCACTTGACTTTGTGCTTTTACCACTTGACTGTGTGCTCTTATCACCTGAATTTGTTCTCTTATCGCTTGACTTTGTGCTTTTTTCAAGTGACTTTGTCCTCGTACAACTTGACTTTGTGCTCTTATCACCCGACTTTGTGCTCTTATCACCTGACTTTGTGCTCTGATAACCTGCCTTTGTGTTTTCTACATCTGACTTGGTGCTCTTAACATCTTACTTTGTGCTTGTACAACTTGACCTTCTAGTTTTATCACCTGACATTGTGCTATGATATTCTGACTTTGTGCTCTTAATGCTTGATTCTGTGATCTATCACCTGACTTTGTTCTCTTATCACTTGACTTTGTGCACTTACCGCTTCACATTTTGCTCTTATCACCTAACTTTGTGCTCTTACCACTTGACTTTGTGCTCTTACCACTTGACTTTGTGCTCTTACCACTTGACATTGTGCTCTAATCACATGACTTTGTGTTATTATCACCTGATTTTTTGCTCTCCACACCTGACTTTTGTTGTTATTACCTGACTTTGTGCTCTTAAAACCTGACTTTGTGTTCTCTACAATTGACTATGTGATCTTATCAACTGACTTTGTGCTCTTATCACCTGATTTTGGGCTTTAATCACCTGACTTTGTGTTCTCTGCACTTGACTTTGTGCTCTTATCACCTGACTCTGTGCTATTATCACCTGACTTTGTGCTCTTATTGCTTGACTTTGTGCTCTTATAAAGTGACTTTGTTCTCATAACACCTGGCTTTGTGCTCTCTTCACCTGACTTTGTGCTCTTATCACCTCACTTTGTGCTCATACCACTTAACTTTGTGCTCTTACCCATTGATTTTGTGCTCTTATCACCTGACTTTGTGCTCTTATTGCTTGACTTTGTGCTCTTATTACCTGACTTTGTGCTATAATCACCTGACTTTGTGATCTTATAACCTGACTTTGTGCTCTTATCACCTGACTCTGTGCTCGTACCACTTGCCTTTGTACTCTCTACACCTGACTTTGTGCTCTTACCAACTGACTTTGTGCTTTTCTGACTTGACTTTGTGCTCATGTCACTTGACTTTGTGCTCTTACCACTTGACTGTCTGCTCTTATCAGCTTACTTTGTCTACTTATCACCTGACTTTGTGCTCTTATCAACTGACTTGGTGCTGTTATCACCTGACTTTGTGCTCTTATTCCCTGTCATTGTCCTCTCTACACCTGACTTTTTGCTCTTACCACCTGACTTTGTGCGCTTATCACATGACTTTGTGTTCTTATCACCTGACTTTGTGCTGTCTACACCCGACTTTTTGATCTCTACACCTGACTTTGTGCTCTAAGTACTTGACTTTGTGCTCTTATCCCCTGACTTTGTGCTCTTATCACCTGTCTTGTACTCTTATAACCTGACTTTGTGCTCTTATCACCTGTCTTGTACTCTTATAACCTGACTTTGTGCTCTCTACACCTGACTTTTTGCTTTTACAACTTGACTTTGTGCTCTTACCGCTTGACTTTTTGCTCTTTTCACCTGACTTTGTGCTCTCTACCCCCAACTTTATGCTCTTATCACCTGACTTTGTGCTCTCTACACCTGACTTTGTGGTCTCTCCAACTGACTTTATGCTCTTACCACCTGACTTAGTGCTCTTATCACCTGACTTTTTGCCCATGTCACCTGACTTTGTGGTCTTATCACCTGACTTTGTGCTCTTATCACCTTACTTTGTACTCTTAAAATCTGACGTTGTGTTCTCTACACCTGACTTTGTGCTCTTATTGCTTGACTTTGTGCTCTTTTCACCTGACTTTGTGCTCTTATCACCTGACTTTTTGCTCTTACAACTTGACTTTGTGCTCTTACCGCTTGACTTTTTGCTCTTTTCACCTGACTTTGTGCTCTCTACACCTGACTTTGTGGTCTCTCCAACTGACTTTATGCTCTTACCACTTGACTTAGTGCTCTTATCACCTGACTTTGTGCTCTCTACACCTGACTTTGTGGTCCCTCCAACTGACTTTATGCTCTTACCACTTGACTTAGTGCTCTTATCACCTGACTTTTTGCCCATATCACCTGACTTTGTGCTCTCTACACCTGACCTTGTGCTCTTATCACCTGACTTTGTGCTCTTATCACCTGACTTTGTGCTCTTATCACCTGACTTTGTGGTCTTATCAACTGACCTTGTGCTCTTATCACCTGACTTTGTGGTCTTATCACATCACTTTGTGCTCTTTAAACCTGACTTTGTGCTCTTATCACCTGACCTAGTGCTCTTATCACCTGACTTTGTGCTCTTATCACCTGACCTTGTGCTCTTATCACCTGACTTTGTGGTCTTATCACCTGACTTTGTGCTCTTATCACCTGACTTTGTGCTCTTATCACCTGACTTTGTGCTCTTATCACATCACTTTATGCTCTTTAAACCTGACATTGTGCTCTTATCACCTGACCTTGTGCTCTTATCACCTGACTTTGTGCTCTTATCACCTGACTTTGTGGTCTTATCACCTGACCTTGTGCTCTTATCACCTGACTTTGTGCTCTTATCACCTGACTTTGTGCTCTTATCACCTGACTTTGTGGTCTTATCACATCACTTTGTGCTCTTTAAACCTGACTTTGTGCTCTTATCACCTGACCTTGTGCTCTTATCACCTGACTTTGTGCTCTTATCACCTGACTTTGTGGTCTTATCACATTACTTTGTGCTCTTTAAACCTGACTTTGTGCTCTCTACCCTCATGCCTGAGCTTTTGGCATTTTTGTGCATCCCCATGTCACACACACACCCTTAGCAGCAGAGGTTTTCTCCCCCCCACTACTCTCCGGACAATCCCTCATATCCGACTGTGTGTGTTTGTCACTGTGAGGAGGGGAGGGGCTCAGAGGACCCGAGGGGGGGGTGACTGGACGCTTCATCACCCGACGGCCAACCTCTCAGGATGATACATGGAACTCTGCAGGGCGGCTGAGCGGGCCTCTGAGGCCAGAAACACACTCACACTCACACAGCAGCTGGATGTGTACCAGCGCCTCGCCAAGCGTCCCACTCTGTGTTAGAATCTGCACTTTGGGCACTTTCGCTCCTTACCAGAGAAGCTGGGACACGTGTTGGGCACAGATACTGAATCCAGTCATGCAATTGAACACTGAAATGCACCGTTAATGCTGTAAAATTGTATTATCCTGTTTATTCATTTGTTTCTTTTTTATTATCGATTTTGGCTCATTTTTGGTAAATCATTCTTAAGATTTTTCTCTGCACACGTTTCTCCTTTAAACCAGACAGCCCCGTTCTTTTTGCTTTATATTTTTCGGTACATGTTGGTCTTTTTGTGCACTCATTACATGGAGAGAAATCAGTGTTACAGAATGATTGAATAGTAAAGCAGCCACCATTCTCATCTTTCCGTATCTACAGGATTTGTAAAAAGTTTTGGCATTAAACACATGGAGTTGAGTCTGTGATGAACACGTGCATATTTGGTCTTCACCAAACAACAACAAAAAAACAACATGGCTAAAGCTTCATCCCTGAGCTGAGTCGAGTCCACTGTTTGTTTATATCAAACTGATGTATAAAAGTCATTTTCAGATCACTGTGAGGGCCAAAAATGATTAATGCTGGGCCACACTGGGCCCACAGGCTGCAATGCCGACCCTTGCCTTAGAAGAAGAAACCAAGAGAGGTGCAACAGTGGAGAAGATTTTACTTTAGAAACTGCAGTAACAAAGTGATGAAGCTGCAGACCGTGGTTATTCAGGTACAGGGTGAGATGTTTTTTTATCAGATTATTTCAAGTCCCATTTCTTGGTAGCCATGCTCCTCTCATCTAAATATTTAGTAATTAGGAGTGCAGTGAGCTCTCCATCTGCCCTCCATCCTCCACCCCTCTACAAATAAATGAGGAAATGAGGAATTCCACTTCTGACCGCTCCTGTTGATTATCCCGACTGTAAAAACTTCTCTGGCTTCAATAATCAGCTTTCTGTGAGCTCTGGACACATTTAATTCTCCTTTAATTATGTGTGTGCCAGGGTGCATGTGCTTCAGGAATGTTAGGGGCTGAGAGGAAGTGGTTTGACTGTTTAAATCCATAAAACAGATCTAATGAAAAGTTTAAGATCCTGTGAGAGCTTCAGAGAAGTTCAGAACAAACCCTCCGACGGAATCAGACTCTTTATATGAAGAAGTTTGTCCAAAGTAAAGACTTTTTCATGCTTTCTTCCTCTCCTGATCAAACTGCCAAAAAACAAACTCTGAACACAGACTGATTTCATGATTAAAATGAGAGTATCACATTCAGAGAGGTGTGAGGAGGAAGAGAGAGGAATTTGGCCGAGTGGTCAACAGACGGCGTGCTGAAGGCCTTGATGTCCCCCTCACATGGTGCTAAACGCTGCCTCTGGACTGCCAGACGCCCGGCCACACAAACACAAATGACAGATTCAGACGAGAAGAAGACGACACGTTGGAGATCTGGGCTGAGGGCCGGTGTTGTTTCCTCACTTGGAGAAGAGGATGGTGTGTGTGTGAGCTCAGTGTAAGAGATTAAACTGAAGCTTCAGGAGCCCCATCGTACGACTGGTACAAAGCATGTTGGCATGCAGCGCAGGTGTCTCTCCTGTTCTCCACCTGCACCGTGGCCATCCTGCTCATTCTGTTTACAATACAAATTAACTTCAGCTTCAGAGGTAACCTGGTTGTGTGTTGGTCTTTAAATGACATATACAACCCAATCAGGCATAAGCCGGCCTGTCCCTGTCTTAAAAAAAAACAGAAACAAATGTGTCTCAAACATAGGGATGGGGATGGAGAACCAACTCCAGTTGAGAACTGATAACTCCCTCGTAAAGTATGTATTTTTGTTTTTCCTTATCAAGCATGCTTTAAAAACCAAGGATGTCAGGCTCTGAGAAGACATGATAATGACGTCACTGACATCTGGAGGACTTCGGTCTGCTGTGAGACAAACACCAGAGGTCCACCATGGTGGAGGTTTGGACTGTGACATGCTCTCATTTGTCAGATGTGGACTTGCTGGGCGAATAACCTCAGGAAAATCATCCACAGTCCAAGCTGCACTTTCACTTGCTGCACTGATTCCGGCTTACACCCTCGTTATGAGTGAAAAACAGTCGTGGAATCAGGTCTGAAATGAATGATTTCTTCAGCTCAGGGAGCTTCTGCATGTCTTCACAGTGATGTTTGTCCTCAGCTGCATTTCTAAAATCCTTCATGTTGTTTCTTTAAAAGTGAATCAGTCTCAAACTTCCCCTGCTGTGAACCAAACATGGATTTATCTCCTCTTTAAGTATCTGTGAGAACATAAAGACACATTTTCAGAGAGCTGTAGTGATGTTTGCCAAAGTGTCCTAAGCTTTAAGGAGATGTTTTAAATATTTACATCTGCTCTGTGAGAAATAAAGTGCTGGAAGCAGAGAGCAGCAGACAATCCTTTCACAGAATAAACCAGAAGAAAGTCAATCTTATCCTTTTAGAGACACTTCTGAACATAAAGACCAGCCTAAATGGACAAACAGAGCAAATCCTCGCTGTTCTCCGTCAGCGCCCACGTTCTCCACTGCACGAACAAAAACCAGGCTGAAGGGGAGAGAACAGAGGAGGAAAGAGGCGGCGGGCAGGTGGAGAAGAAAGGAGGAGATGGAGTTTGTGTTCGTCGGCCTCACGCTGCTGCAGAGAGCACACTAACATTAGCATAAAACAGCTTTGCATATGATCTGAGCGCACTCCAACACCAGACAACAGGGGTAGGGGGTGGGGGATAAAGCTCTGTGACGATCGTATACTGTCAACAACTGCCCCCACCCTCCCCACCCCCCCAGAGGGTAGTATAATCCTCGCACACGCTCATAGCATCTTCAGGTGCTCTCATCTCCACAGACGCTGCTCGGCTTCACTTTCAGAATTAAAGAAATTAAACAAGAGTCTGAACAAAGGAGCCAAGACCTGAACCCACAGCATACAGAACCAGAGCAAATGGAGTCCTATACCAGAGCTCACAGAGTGGAGAACCAGAGCCCACAGAGTACAGAATCAGAGGCCACAGAATCAAGAACCAGAGCCAATAGAATCCTGAACCAGAGCCAAAAGAGTCCAGAACCAGAGCCCACAGAGTCCAAGACTCAGGGCCAAAAGCAGAGGAAAAGTAGATGAACTGCAGAGAAACAGTTGAGAAACAGCAGAGAAACAGCTGAAAAAAATGGAGAGAATAAGCAGAGAAACAGCAGAACAACATCAGAGAAACAGTTTAGACACAGCTGAGAAACTGCAGAGAAACAAACAGCTGAGAAACTGCAGAGAAACAGCTGAGAAACCGCAAAGGAAGAGCAGAGGAAAAGCTGAGAAATATCAGAAAAACTGCAGAGAAAAAGCTCAGAAAAAGCAGAAGAACAGCAGAGAAACAGATGAGAAACTGCAGAGAAAATCTTAGAAACAGCAGAAGAACAGCAGGAAAACAGTTGAAAAACAGCAGAGAAACAGCTGAGAACAGCAGAGAAACAGTGGAGAAGCAGCTGAGAAACAGCTGAGAAACTGCAGAGATATGGCTGAGAAACAGCTGAGAAACTGCAGAGAAACAGATGAGATACTGCAGAAGAACAGCAGGAAAACAGCAGAGAAACAGCTGAGAAACTGCAGAGAATAAGCAAGGAAACAGCAGAAGAACAGCAGAGAAATAGTTTACACACAGCTGAGATACTGCAGAGAAACGGCTGAGAAACAGCTGAGAAACTGCAGAGAAAAAGTTGAGATACAGCAGAGAAACAGCTGAGATACAGCAGAAGAACAGCAGAGGAACAGCAGAAGAACAGCAAAGAAACAGCTGAGAAACAGCAGAGGAACAGCTAAGAAACTGAAGAGAAATAGCTGAGATACAGCAGAAGAACAGCAGAGAAACAGCTGAAGAACAGCAGAGAAACAGCGGAGAAACACTAGAGACACTGCAGAAGAAGAGCAGAGAAATAGCTGAGAAACAGCAGCAAAACACCTTAGAAACTGCAGAGAAACAGTAGAGAAAAGGCAAAAGAACAGCAGAGAAAAAGCTGAGATACAGCAGAAAAAAAGCAGAGAAACAACTGAGAAACATCTGAGAAAGAGCCAAGAACAGTGGAAAGATAGCTGAGAAAAAGCACCTGATAAACAGCATAGGGACAGTAGAGAAAAGGAAAAAGAACAGCAGAGAACCAGCTGAGATACAGCAGAAAAACAGCAGAGAAACAGAAGAGAAACAGCTGAGAAACAGCACAGAACAGCTGAGAAACAGCAGAGAAACAGTTGAAGAACAGCAGAGAAACAGCAGAGGAACAGCAGAGAAACAGCAGAAGAACAGCAGAGATACAGCAGAGGTACAGCAGAAGAACAGCAGAGAAACATCTGAGAAACTGCTGAGAAACAGCTGAGAAAGAGTCAAGAAGAGCAGAAAAAAAAGCTGAGAAACAGCAGAGGAACAGCAGAGGGACAGCAGAGAAACCACTGAGATAGAGCAGAGGAACAGCAGAGAAACAGCACAGAGGAACAGCAGAGGAACAGCAGAGGGACAGCAGAGAAACCACTGAGATAGAGCAGAGGAACAGCAGAGGTACAGCAGTATAACAGCATAGAAACAGCAGAGAAACACCAGGGGACCAGCAGAAAAACAGCTAAAGAACAGCAGAGAAACAGCAGAGAAACAGCTGAGAAAGAGCCAAGAACAGCAGAAAAAAAGCTGAGAAACAGAAGAGGAACAGCAGAGGGACGGCAGAGAAACAACTGAGAAACAGCAGAAGAACAGCAGAGAAACAGCACAGAGGAACAGCAGAGGAACAGCAGAAGAACAGAAGAGGAACAGCAGAAGAACAGAAGAGGAACAGCAGAGGAACAGCAGTAGAACAGCAGACAAACAGCACAGAGGAACAGCAGAAAAACAGCTAAAGAACAGCAGAGGAACAGCAATAGAACAGCAGAGGAACAGCAGAAGAACAGAAGAGGAACAGCAGGGGAACAGCAGTAGAACAGCAGAGGAACAGCAGAAGAACAGAAGAAGAACAGCAGTAGAACAGCAGAGGAACAGCAGAGGAACAGCAGAGGAACAGCAGAAAAACAGAAGAGGAACAGCAGGGGAACAGCAGTAGAACAGCAGAGGAACAGCAGAAGAACAGAAGAGGAACAGCAGAGGAACAGCAGTAGAACAGCAGAGAAACAGCAGAGAGGAACAGCAGAAAAACAGCAGAAGAACAGCTGAGAAACAGCACAGAGGAACAGCAGAAAAACAGCTAAAGAACAGCCAAGGAACAGTAGTAGAACAGCAGAAGAACTCCAGAGAAACAGCAGAAGAACAGAAGAAGAACAGCAGAAGAACAGAAGAGGAACAGCAGAGGAACAGCAGAAGAACAGAAGAGGAAAAGCAGAGGAACAGCAGTAGAACAGCAGAGGAACAGCAGTAGAACAGAAGAAGAACAGCAGAAGAACAGAAGAGGAACAGCAGAGGAACAGCAGTAGAACAGCAGAGAAACAGCACAGAGGAACAGCAGAAAAACAGCAGAAGAACAGCTGAGAAACAGCACAGAGGAACAGCAGAAAAACAGCTAAAGAACAGCAGAGGAACAGCAGTAGAACAGCAGAGGAACAGCAGAAGAACCGAAGAGGAACAGCAGAGGAACAGCAGTAGAACAGAAGAGGAACAGCAGTAGAACAGCAGAAAAACAGCAGAAGAACAGCAGAGAAACAGCACAGAGGAACAGCAGAAAAACAGCTAAAGAACAGCAGAGGAACAGCAGTAGAACAGCAGAAAAACAGAAGAAGAACAGCAGAGAAACAGCACAGAGGAACAGCAGAAAAACAGCTAAAGAACAGCAGAAGAACAGCAGTAGAACAGAAGAAGAACAGCAGAGGAACAGCAGAAGAACAGCCAAAGAACAGCAGAGGAACAGCAGTAGAACAGAAGAGGAACAGCAGAGGAACAGCAGTAGAACAGCAGACAAACAGCACAGAGGAACAGCAGAAAAACAGCTAAAGAACAGCAGAGGAACAGCAGTAGAACAGCAGAGGAACAGCAGAGGAACAGCAGAAGAACAGAAGAGGAACAGCAGGGGAACAGCAGTAGAACAGCAGAGGAACAGCAGAAGAACAGAAGAAGAACAGCAGTAGAACAGCAGAGGAACAGCAGAGGAACAGCAGAGGAACAGCAGAAGAACAGAAGAGGAACAGCAGGGGAACAGCAGTAGAACAGCAGAGGAACAGCAGTAGAACAGCAGAGGAACAGCAGAAGAACAGAAGAAGAACAGCAGTAGAACAGCAGAGGAACAGCAGAGGAACAGCAGAGGAACAGCAGAAGAACAGAAGAGGAACAGCAGAGGAACAGCAGTAGAACAGCAGAGAAACAGCACAGAGGAACAGCAGAAAAACAGCAGAAGAACAGCTGAGAAACAGCACAGAGGAACAGCAGAAAAACAGCTAAAGAACAGCCGAGGAACAGCAGTAGAACAGCAGAAGAACTCCAGAGAAACAGCAGAAGAACAGAAGAGGAACAGCAGAGGAACAGCAGAAGAACAGAAGAGGAAAAGCAGAGGAACAGCAGTAGAACAGCAGAGGAACAGCAGTAGAACAGCAGAGGAACAGCAGAAGAACAGAAGAGGAACAGCAGAGGAACAGCAGTAGAACAGCAGAGAAACAGCACAGAGGAACAGCAGAAAAACAGCAGAAGAACAGCTGAGAAACAGCACAGAGGAACAGCAGAAAAACAGCTAAAGAACAGCAGAGGAACAGCAGTAGAACAGCTAAAGAACAGCAGAGGAACAGCAGTAGAACAGCAGAAAAACAGAAGAAGAACAGCAGAGAAACAGCACAGAGGAACAGCAGAAAAACAGCTAAAGAACAGCAGAAGAACAGCAGTAGAACAGAAGAAGAGGAGCAGAGGAACAGCAGTAGAACAGCAGAAAAACAGAAGAAGAACAGCAGAGAAACAGCACAGAGGAACAGCAGAAAAACAGCTAAAGAACAGCAGAAGAACAGCAGTAGAACAGAAGAAGAACAGCAGAGGAACAGCAGAAGAACAGCCAAAGAACAGCAGAGGAACAGCAGTAGAACAGCAGAAGAACTCCAGAGAAACAGCAGAAGAACAGAAGAGGAACAGCAGAGGAACAGCAGTAGAACAGCAGAGGAACAGCAGAAGAACTCCAGAGAAACAGCAGAAGAACAGAAGAAGAACAGCAGAAGAACAGAAGAGGAACAGCAGAGGAACAGCAGAAGAACAGAAGAGGAAAAGCAGAGGAACAGCAGTAGAACAGCAGAGGAACAGCAGTAGAACAGCAGAGGAACTGCAGAAGAACAGAAGAGGAACAGCAGAGGAACAGCAGTAGAACAGCAGAGAAACAGCACAGAGGAACAGCAGAAAAACAGCAGAAGAACAGCTGAGAAACAGCACAGAGGAACAGCAGAAGAACAGCCAAAGAACAGCAGAGGAACAGCAGTAGAACAGCAGAAGAACTCCAGAGAAACAGCAGAAGAACAGAAGAGGAACAGCAGAGGAACAGCAGTAGAACA
The DNA here is from genome assembly GCA_037902135.1 of Cetoscarus ocellatus. NCBI lineage: Eukaryota > Metazoa > Chordata > Actinopteri > Labriformes > Labridae > Cetoscarus > Cetoscarus ocellatus. The sequence continues at coordinate 542,726 of JBAMNC010001450.1, forward strand.
GCAGAGGAACAGCAGAAGAACTCCAGAGAAACAGCAGAAGAACAGAAGAAGAACAGCAGAAGAACAGAAGAGGAACAGCAGAGGAACAGCAGAAGAACAGAAGAGGAAAAGCAGAGGAACAGCAGAGGGACAGCAGAGGAACAGCAGAGGTACAGCAGTATAACAGCATAGAAACAGCAGAGAAACACCAGGGGACCAGCAGAAAAACAGCTAAAGAACAGCAGAGAAACAGCAGAGAAACAGCTGAGAAAGAGCCAAGAACAGCAGAAAAAAAGCTGAGAAAAAGAAGAGGAACAACAGAGGGACGGCAGAGAAACAACTGAGAAACAGCAGAAGAACAGCAGAGAAACAGCACAGAGGAACAGCAGAGGAACAGCAGAAGAACAGCAGACAAACAGCAGAAGAACAGAAGAGGAACAGCAGAGGAACAGCAGTAGAACAGCAGACAAACAGCACAGAGGAACAGCAGAAAAACAGCTAAAGAACAGCAGAGGAACAGCAATAGAACAGCAGAGGGACAGCAGAGGAACAGCAGAGGTACAGCAGTATAACAGCATAGAAACAGCAGAGAAACACCAGGGGACCAGCAGAAAAACAGCTAAAGAACAGCAGAGAAACAGCAGAGAAACAGCTGAGAAAGAGCCAAGAACAGCAGAAAAAAAGCTGAGAAAAAGAAGAGGAACAACAGAGGGACGGCAGAGAAACAGCTGAGAAACAGCAGAAGAACAGCAGAGAAACAGCACAGAGGAACAGCAGAGGAACAGCAGAAGAACAGAAGAGGAACAGCAGAAGAACAGAAGAGGAACAGCAGAGGAACAGCAGTAGAACAGCAGACAAACAGCACAGAGGAACAGCAGAAAAACAGCTAAAGAACAGCCGAGGAACAGCAGTAGAACAGCAGAAGAACTCCAGAGAAACAGCAGAAGAACAGAAGAAGAACAGCAGAAGAACAGAAGAGGAACAGCAGAGGAACAGCAGAAGAACAGAAGAGGAAAAGCAGAGGAACAGCAGTAGAACAGCAGAGGAACAGCAGTAGAACAGCAGAGGAACTGCAGAAGAACAGAAGAGGAACAGCAGAGGAACAGCAGAAGAACTCCAGAGAAACAGCACAGAGGAACAGCAGAAAAACAGCAGAAGAACAGCTGAGAAACAGCACAGAGGAACAGCAGAAAAACAGCTAAAGAACAGCAGAGGAACAGCAGTAGAACAGCAGAGGAACAGCAGAAGAACCGAAGAGGAACAGCAGAGGAACAGCAGTAGAACAGAAGAGGAACAGCAGTAGAACAGCAGAAAAACAGCAGAAGAACAGCAGAGAAACAGCACAGAGGAACAGCAGAAAAACAGCTAAAGAACAGCAGAGGAACAGCAGTAGAACAGCAGAAAAACAGAAGAAGAACAGCAGAGAAACAGCACAGAGGAACAGCAGAAAAACAGCTAAAGAACAGCAGAAGAACAGCAGTAGAACAGAAGAAGAACAGCAGAGGAACAGCAGAAGAACAGCCAAAGAACAGCAGAGGAACAGCAGTAGAACAGCAGAAGAACTCCAGAGAAACAGCAGAGGAACAGCAGAAGAACTCCAGAGAAACAGCAGAAGAACAGAAGAAGAACAGCAGAAGAACAGCAGTAGAACAGCAGAAGAACAGCAGAAGAACAGAAGAAGAACGGCAGAAGAACAGCAGTAGAACAGCAGAAGAACAGCAGTAGAACAGCAGAAGAACTGCAGAGAAACAGCAGAAGAACAGAAGAAGAACAGAAAAGGAACAGCAGAGGAACAGCATCATCAAATAAGAGGGGGAGCATTAGGCCACAGGTCATCTGTCTTGGCATATGTTTTTTTTCCGTCTTCTTCCACATACCGAGGAAGGGGACATCAACACTTCCTGTTTCCTCGGCCTGAATGTTTTTGAAATGTTTTTTCAGACTAATTCCTGACATCAGGTCTTTGATGAACAGAGAAAGAAGACAGTGGACCATCATCAGAACATCATTCAGGTTCTATGTTCTCTGGTTCATACTGACTGTTCTCCCTCTCCTGGATCTTACATCTGTGTGTGGTGCTGCATGGTGGAGCAGTAGTCAGATCTTTCACCCAACAGTTCCCAGTTTGAATCCTGGTCAGTCAGGTCCTCCTTGTGAAGTTTATATGCTCTCCCTGTGCATGTTCGGGTTCTCTCCAGGTACTCTGGTTTCTTCCTACAGGCCAAGAACCCGCTTGTTAGGCTGGATGTCTCTAAGAAAGATTCAGAGGACTGTTTGGTTCATGGGACTTTCCTTCATGGATCTAATCAGTCCCTGTGGACTGTTGTTTGCTCGTCCACAGAGACATGAGTCCTGAAGAAGACCAAGCCAGGAAAGACCTTTGGACAGCTGATGTGTTCGTTACACATAAATACATGTTCATGTGTTTTTATGTTTTGGACCCGCAGACAGAGACAGATTTTATTCTTTAGAATGTTTTTAATCCAAGGACTCCTCTCTGACTACTGAGAGCACCCAGGACCTGCATCACAGTCCAGACCTCCATCATGGTGGGCCTCCTGGTGGTGTTTGTATCCCTCCAGATATCAGTGATGATAGAGGTGAAGATGATGTTTGGACGAAGAAGGTGCTGGAGCTGCAGGAGGACCATGGGGCTTCTGCTGCTGTGAACAGTTGGTCCTGAAGTAGCTCCTGAAGATCTGCTTTATCCATCTCCTGGACACCATGAGGTCCACTTCTTGCCCAGTCTCCATGAGCTGCAGGTCTTGGTCTTCTGATGTTTGTGTCTGTTGTTAAATTGACTCTTGTGTCTGTTTTCTGAGGTGCAGCCTCACTGAAGTAAAATAAATTATCTTCTCTGCTGTTGGTCAAATAGTTTTGAGTTTCTTTACTACCCCCCACCACCACCACTACCACCACCGCCATCATCATCAATTAAAATGGAGACATCAGCTGAACACTGTGTGTGTCTGCTCTAATTTCCTGTGTCCATTGACAGAATCAATAATGTCTTTATAAATATGTTATTAATCAAGAGTTAATCCACATCTATATTTCATGGCAGAGGAAGGGGCCGCTGAGGGGGCTTTACCCACAATCATCATCTATAATTAATCTGCTCCTCATGGGACTGACGGGATTAACTCTGCTCGCTCTGTTTCAGAGCAGAAAGGAGCTTGGTGGGGGGGTCGCTGATGCTGCTGAAGGAGAGAGAGGTGGTCTCACCTCAGCCGGCACCACGCAGTTTAATAATAACTCACAAGCATAAATCGGGCCTGTCTGATTATTCTGGATTAAGATTTTTGAATCTGTAATCTGATAATATCCAAAGTTATTTCAATATCCACTCCAGTGTAAGAGAACAAGAGCCCAGTCAAGGCCATGGTCTGAGGCTCTTTGAGGTTTCAATGATAAAAAACAGAGTGAGGAGAGCCAGAGCTGCCCGAGGCCTCAGCTCAGTCTGGTTTTATTATTTTTATGTTTTTATACACGATATAGTCACGATCATTATATGCACAGAGACTATCATCATCTACCAGAGGCTTTGTGCCTGATTTTTGGTCTAATTTGAATATTTTCACAAATTTAAACAGAGTAAAAAATTTTATTGTTCATGAAACACTGAAGAAAGTGTATGTGGCCCATTTTAAAGGTACAGTAACTAAAAACCAACATGAAAAAAAAAAATCTAATGATGAACAAATGATTAAAGGGACAATGTGTAGCTTTTCTAAGTAATTAATGAGCTAATAACAGTGTCTACATTCATAAATATGTCCTCATTTGGGTCAAATTGCCTCTGGCAACAATCTGACTCGTCCTCCTGAGCGAAGAATTTCTCATCTGTATTTACATAGAACCGGTGAGTCCTACAGAGGCTTCCATGTCCTTCAGTCAATAAAAACTATGAACAGACAAGAGGGACATAAAGCACTATGCAGTCCTACTGGCTAAGGCTAAACTGGTTTTCACTCAGAGTTAGTGTGACTGAAATGGAGAAGGAGCAAGGGGAGACGGGCTGTCACTGTTCTGCCAAATCTGAAAGCCTAACACTAATGATTCAATGCAGTTTGCAGTTTGTTTGAAGTAATGTACATCTTCAACAGAAAGAAAACTCCATGAAGTGTTGGATGACATGTTGACATAGCTTCTAGGCACATACCATGCAGAAACAAATTTGACGACGACAGGTCTATGATTGGTCCATTGATCTGTCACTAGCTTTAGTTCTTACTTTAGTCCACTTGTCTCCACTTACCTCCCTCCCTTTGCCCACACACCCAACACAGCTGTTCATCATGAGACTGGGGTCCACATTCAAGATTTCCTGCTGCTTAACAGAAGGTTTTTTCTTGCCGCCATGATGGAGGGATTCATGATTGGCTATATGGATTCATGTTGGGTGTTGGATGTATATATTTGTATATATATGTATATGTGTATTTTATATATGTATATATGTATCTATGCATATATGTGTATCCATAATATGAAGAGCTTTGTGCTCTATTGTAAAGTGTCTTGAGATAACACTTGTTATGAATTGGCGCTATACAAATAAAGATTGATTGATTGATTGATTGACATACCGGCTACCGTAGCGAGGCGCTAAAGAGCGCTATTGGTTTGAATGCAAAATACAGTTTAACCACCAGATGGAGAACAAACTACACAATGTGGCTTTAAACATCAAAATAATGAACCAATAAAATATTTTTTTGTCAATCTGCAAGTTGTTCTTCACGCTCAGGAGTTTATAGTCAGGATTAAATAAAGAGACAGTCATAGCACAGTCTTTCACCGGGGGCTGGGGGGGATTGCTGAGAAACTACATCCGGTTTGTGCGAAGACCCCAAAAAAGAGGCTCTTTTGGAAACAACTGTTGGACCCACAGACTGACAAAGAAAGTTCACACACAAAAATCTGAAACAGCATGTGTCTGACTCTCGATCAGAGATTTAAGGCGAGTATTTGGTCCTTAAAAAAATAAAGCAATTTTCAATATATGATAAAATATATACCAGTAATCAAGGATTATTAATAAATATATTTTATTTTTTTCTTTTAAATAGTTTTTTTTTTTTTTTTACTTTATGGTAACAGTCCAATTTTTGAAAATAACTTATGACCTAATGCGTGTAGAAGACGGCCACACCAAGGCCCCTAGGCCACAGGTTTACCAACCCTGATCAGGCCTGCCTGTATCTCTGGCTGCTTTGGCGTGTGTTTTGTACCATATTTAAATGTAACACTGGTCACAGCCAGTGAGGATGATTACAGACTGCAGGCTGCAGGACGGTGGCTCAGTGGGGAGCCTCCAGCACCTTAGAGCCCCACCTTATGAATCTTCAGGTATGCTTTCTGCACAGATGACTGCACAGACACGCATTTGAATCTCTGATCAGCTGTTTTCTGCTCCAACAACAGTTGCACAGTTGCAGTTGCATGCGGTGGCCCCTTGTGTGTGTGGGTGTGTGTGTGTGTGTGTGTCAGAGGGACTGTGTGAGTGTCAGCACAGTGGCAGGAGAGAGAGGCTGCAGTTCAGCATGTTTTAGTATTGCTTCAGGAACATTTATACTTCTGACATTTACTCACCAAACAGAACAGCTCCCTCTGTCTCTGCAGGGTGGGCTCATTTCTGACCCTCTTTACAGGTTTTCCATCAGACACTTGGACCCTCGGTCTCTTCCTGTGGCCACGGGATCCCTGCAGGAATCTGTGACATAAAGCTGCAGCTCATGTTTCATTCATCTCCTGAATGTCAAAAGATTCTCACTAAACTTCTACAGCCCACCAATTGTTTCTGTGGACGGGGACATCTTGAGTTTCAAAGTAAAGTCTGGCAGACCATAGACTCTCCGGAGCTCTTTGACTTTGCAGGTTTTTGGGTTTTGCAGACGGAGTGTTTCAGAGCGGGTCCAGACTCCTTTGTCCCACTTTTTTCAGGGTTTTCCTGTTTTTTTGGGGGGGTGGACTGACATTGGCGCCTCTCTGCTGTAAAAACAAAAGATGTGCAGCGATGCGAGCAAGCTGTATCAGAGCAGCATCTCAGCAGCTCCAGGGCGGTCGGCAGGCGAGGGGAGCGACGGAGAAAGACACTGCTGACAAACGCATTAATTACTTTATCAACCCCAGCTCCCAATTAACCTAACACGCCACCTTCCAGGTAAGACCGCCGAGTGGGGGGGCGGAGGAGGCGACATCATCAAGAGGAGAAAAGTCTGAGTCAGAGAAACGTGGAGGTGAGCGTCGATGGAGACAATAATTGGTCTGCTCTTTAAAACGCCATAATGACAGGATAACATCGTCATTAACAAACAGCATGTCCACTTTAATTAATGTGTCCTTTCATTTACATTTTCAATTATGAATCTGTGAGCCAGGCTTTGTCTCCTGACCGCCGTCATTCTGCTCGGACAGCAGACTCAACGAGGACAAATCAGGACCGTACTAATTAACACCTCAGTGATCGTGTGAACCACAGCGAAGGTTCTTTTAACTTTATCTGTAACAAAAGGAGGTGTGGGGCTGGAGAAATGCTTTTTTTACTTTAATACTCATCTCCATAGACTTTTCAAATGTTCAGCAGAGTGTGAGGGCCTCTGGTTCATCCAACTGTTCCAGATATTTAGAAGAAAAATGAAGCAGTTGTGTTTAAGATGCACCTAAAATGTTGAATAAAACTTGGGAAAACTGAAAGAGTCATGTTTAAAGCAGCGCCCTGTCCTAATGAGTTAGATTTGAATGACTGGTTTCTTTATGCAGAACACATCCAAACATGACTGTCTGTGGCAGCGCCATGATTCAAACGCCACTGCTGTGTGAGGGTCAGCACCTCGAAGTCTGAGACCTGCCAGCGAACACAGGACAGGTAGCTCCAGGTGCGAAAGGAGTCTAGTCCTCCAGTGAAGGATCTCAGGTATCTTAGGTATCTCAGGGTCTAGTTCATGAGGACGCTGAAGTGGCCCAAGAGCATAAGAAGTGGATCGGCGCTGGATCTTTTTACCGAATGGTTTCGTGAAGGAGAGAGCTCAGCCTGAAGGCAAAGCTTCAAGTTCAGCAGTTTGTCTTTGTTCCAACCCTAACCTTTGCTCATGGGCTCTGGGTAATGACTAGAAGAATGAAATCATGAGATTCGGAAGAGGAGATGAAGTTCCTTAGGAGGGTGTCTGGACTCAGACTGAGAGACAGAGCAAGGAGCTCAGGGGTCTCAAAGAAGAACTGCTACTTCACATTTATCTGATTTATCTTGTCACCTGCCAGGGGAAGATTTCCAGGATCGCCCAAATGGGAAGAAATCCCAGGGCAGACCCAGGATGAGCTGGAGGGATTATATATCCTGTGTGGGCCGGGAACACCTCAGAATCCCCCAGGAGGATCTGAGGGACGTCTGTGCCACCTGCTGCCTCCTCATGGATAGAAAACATGATGTTTTCTTTATCCTTCATTCACCTTAGTCTGTGTGTATCAGTCCGATTGTTTCAGAGTGTTTCAGTCTGAGTGTTTCAGTCTGAATGTTTCAGTCTGAGTATTTCAGTCAAACTGTTTCAGTCCGACTGTTTGACTCCAAGTGTTTCAGTCTGAGTGTTTCTGTCCAAGTGTTTCAGTATGACTGTTTCAGTCTTAGTGTTTCAGTCTGAATGTTTCTGTCCAAGTGTTTCAGTATGACTGTTTCAGTCTTAGTGTTTCAGTCTGAATGTTTCTGTCCAAGTGTTTCAGTATGACTGTTTCAGTCTTAATGTTTCAGTCTGAGTGTTTCAGTCTGAATGTTTCTGTCCAAGTGTTTCAGTATGACTGTTTCAGTCTTAGTGTTTCAGTCTGAGTGTTTCAGTCTGAATGTTTCTGTCCAAGTGTTTCAGTATGACTGTTTCAGTCTTAGTGTTTCAGTCTGAATGTTTCTGTCCAAGTGTTTCAGTATGACTGTTTCAGTCCTAGTGTTTCAGTCTGAGTGTTTCAGTCTGAATGTTTCTGTCCAAGTGTTTCAGTATGACTGTTTCAGTCTTAGTGTTTCAGTCTGAGTGTTTCAGTCTGAGTGTTTCAGTCTGAATGTTTCTGTCCAAGTGTTTCAGTATGACTGTTTCAGTCCTAGTGTTTCAGTCTGAGTGTTTCAGTCTGAATGTTTCTGTCCAAGTGTTTCAGTATGACTGTTTCAGTCTTAGTGTTTCAGTCTGAGTGTTTCAGTCCAAGTGTTTCAGTCTGAGTGTTTCAGTCTGAGTGTTTCAGTCTGAATGTTTCTGTCCAAGTGTTTCAGTCCAAGTGTTTCATTCTGAATGTTTCAGTCTGAGTGTTTCAGTCTGAATGTTTCTGTCCAAGTGTTTCAGTCTGAGTGTTTCAGTCTGAGTGTTTCAGTCTGAATGTTTCTGTCCAAGTGTTTCAGTATGACTGTTTCAGTCTTAGTGTTTCAGTCTGAGTGTTTCAGTCTGAATGTTTCTGTCCAAGTGTTTCAGTATGACTGTTTCAGTCTTAGTGTTTCAGTCTGAATGTTTCAGTCAGTGGTGTAGTGGGACTGTTTAAGTCTGAATGTTTCAGTCAGAGTGATTCAGTCAGACTTTTTCAGTCTGATTGTTTCATTCACTGTTTCAGTCTTAGTGTTTTAGTCTTGATGTTTAAGCAAGAGTGTTTTTGTCCAATTGTTCTTGTCTCAGTTTTTCAATCTGAGTTGTCCAGTCTGAGTTTTTCAGTCTGATTGTTTCAGTCAGTTTGTTTTAGTCTAAGTGTTTCTGTCTCAGTGTCTCAGTCCGAGTGTTTCTGTCAGATTGTTTTAGTCTGTTTCCGTCTCAGTGTTTAAGTCAGATTGTTTTAGTCTTAGTGTTTCTGTCTGTGTCTAGTCCGAATGTTTCAGTCAGATTGTTTAAGGACGAGAGTTGGTGTCTCAGTGTTTCAGTCAGTGTTTTAGTCCGGGTGTTAGAGTCTAACTGTTTCAGCCTCAGAGTTTCAAATCAAGTGTTTCAGTCCAAGTGTTTCAGTTAGATTGTTTCAGTCTCAGTGTATTATTCCCAGAGTTTCAGTCTGACAATTTCAGTCTGACCGTTTCAGTTTCAGAGTTTCAGTCCAGTTGTTTCAATCTGAGTGTTTAAGTCTAGGTGTGTTTCTCTGACCGTTTCAGTCTGACTGTTTCAGTCTGACTGTTTAGGTCGTATTGTCTCAATCTGAGTGTTTTAGCTGAGTTTTTCAATCTCAGTGTTTCAGGCTCAGTGTTTCAGTCCGTCTGTTTCATTTTAACTGTTTTAGTCTGAGTGTTTCAGTCTGAGATTTTTTAGTTGAAGTGTTTCAGTCTGATAGTGTTTCAGTCTGAGTGTTTCAGTCGGCATGTTTCATTTAGACTGTTTCAGTCTGCATGTTTCATTCAGACTTGTCAGATTTTTTTGTCTCTGTGTGTTTCTGTCTCAGTGTTTCAATCTGAATGTTTAACTATCCCACTGAGCAAAAAATTGGTCCAGAAAACGTTAAAAGAAGTCTTATCTGTACCTCCAGAAGACATCTTCAGAGGGGCCAGACTGAAAGTTTTTAATACGTCTTTTCTGTACGTTGATATGACGTTATCTCCGAACCTCCAGAAGACGTCTTCAGAGGGACTAGAACAAAATGTCTTTCCTGGACGTTGCAGTGATGTCATCTCCATACCTATAGTTTTCTGTACGTCTTTCTTGGATGCTGTTAAGACTTCTTTTAGATGTCATGACTTCACATTTTAAATACACTATCAGATATCCAGAAGATGTCCTACATGAGGTAAATAAAGCCACTTTCAGTACATTGAACATTAAACTGTAGTAAGAAAAACTTGTAAAAGTATTTCTCTTTACTGACAAACTTGTAATATAAGTAACAATATACAACCATCGTCCTGCACTACTTAGATAAGTGAATGATCAAGAGTTGCTGAAATTAAAGATCAATTAAATTGCTCAAGATATTGTGTAAAGAGAGCCACTGTCCTCATACTGAAAAAGATGTACAAAAATGAAGAATGCATGTTTGAAGAAGTGTAAAGAGAAATGAGAACAAATTTAGTAGAGAACTTGGATCCGTGTGTGTGTGTCTGTGTGTGAGAGAGAGAGATTGTGAGAGAGCAGGTTATCCAGCGTTACAGTTGCAGAAGACCCCTGACAGGAAGGATAGGCCACGTGTAAAAGTAGTGCATCTGAACAGACCATCTCTACAGCTCTTCCAAAGCCTTCAAAGTATAAAAATGACCCTTAAAAAAGAGAACTAAAAAAAGACAGTAGGCCAAGGAATAAGCCATGGAAAAAATTAAGTGGGCTCAGAGAGCCCCAGTTAAAAAAAGAAAAACTTTACTTGCAGATCGCGTGGAAACCCTTTGCCTTATACCACTTTAGTTTTTTACACAGGCTTAAATTAAGTATGTTAAGTTGTATTAACATGGAACCTTAAGTTTTTACACAAGCTGTATTTATATTCATAAGTTGTGTGTACTCAAAGTCATTAGATAAAACTAGCTAATATGACTAGTAATTACTGCTCATCAGGTATTACAAGTACAGTACTTTCCTCTAATGTAATTAGGGTTTGATTTTTTTAAACATTGTATAAATCATTGTTTCAATTAAATTACATAGAAGTAAAAAAACACACCTGTAAATGCTCCAATCCATTTTATTTTTAAGGAAAATGGCAAAACGCTCAAAATACAGCCAAACGTGTTATAAAAACACCAGGTTAACATCAATACATGCAACCTAAAAGAGTAATCTGAAACAAGGGTCAATTCAAACCACTGAAACAGTTCTGTGTGGGTGTTGTCCGTGTCTGTGTTGATTGTGTGTGTGTCTGGGTGTTGTATGTGTCTGTGTTGTTGATGCGAGTCTTGTATGTGTATGTGTTGTGTGCACTGGTGTTGTATGTGTCTGTGTTGATTGTGTGTGTGCACTGGTGTTTTATGTGTTTGTGTTGTTGATGCAAGTGTTGTATGTGTCTGTGTTGTGTGCACTGGTGTTGTATGTGTCTGTGTTGTGTGCACTGGTGTTGTATGTGTCTGTGTTGTTGATGCAAGTGTTGTATGTGTCTGTGTTGTGTGCACTGGTGTTGTATGTGTCTGTGTTGATTGTGTGTGTGCACTGGTGTTGTATGTGTCTGTGTTGTTGATGCGAGTGTTGTATGTGTCTGTGTTGTGTGCACTGGTGTTGTATGTGTCTGTGTTGATTGTGTGTGTGTCTGGGTGTTGTATGTGTCTGTTGATTGTGTGTGTGTCTGGGTGTTGTATGTGTCTGTGTTGTTTATTCGAGTGTTGTATGTGTCTGTGTTGTTTATGCGAGTGTTGTATGTGTCTGTGTTGTGTGCACTGGTGTTGTATGTGTCTGTGTTGATTGTGTGTGTGTCTGGGTGTTGTATGTGTCTGTGTTGTTTATTCGAGTGTTGTATGTGTCTGTGTTGTTTATGCGAGTGTTGTATGTGTCTGTGTTGTTTATGCGAGTGTTGTATGTGTCTGTGTTGTGTGCACTGGTGTTGTATGTGTCTGTGTTGTTTATGCGAGTGTTGTATGTGTCTGTGTTGTGTGCGTCTGTGTTGTTTGTGTGGGTCTTGTATGTGTTTGTGTTGTGTGTGTGTGTGGGTGTTGAATGTGTTTGTGTTGTGTGTGTGGGGGTGTTGTATGTTTCTGTGTGTGGATGTTGTTTGTCTGTTTGTGTCTGCGTTTTATGTCTGTTTGGTTTACCGGACAGGTCAGCTCAGAGAGTGTATTTGCAGGTGTAGCCAACAGCTTCTCACAGTGGACCTGACATGTCTTTATGTTGTGAGCTGGTTTCTCAGAGTCTGTAGCTTCAGTTTTAGGTCAGTGTGACCCAATGAGGACAGTATAGTATCTATTGGATGAACTGCAGCGTGAGCTTCATAGTCTTGGGGTCATCAAGATGGAGTGCATATGTGAGTCCAAACAGAATGCACATTGCCTTCAGCAGATCTTGAATGTTGTCCATCATGATTTCTCCTTCAATGATGATTCTCATAACACAAGTTATTGTGTAAAAAAACAAAATCGTCAATAAAAAAGCTCAACAGTTTATTTGACATAATCAGGTGAACTGGGACTCTGAGGATCTTCACCTGATATTTTTTAACTTACATCATTTCTTTCCTGCATTCTGATCATTTTTAACACACAACTTTATAATAATCATGAGGTGGTCTTGTGATCTATGTGGTGCTTTCTAGAATTAGTGATTTTAAAGCTTATCTCACTTAAATAATCGATTTTTATTTTCATGTCAACCTTAAAATCTTTTCAAAAATATGTCAGACGAACATGTAACACAGTAACTCACACACACCTGAGTTTGTAGTTACTGAATGACAGAGTGGACTGACAGCTGTCACATCAAAGCAGACATGGTAATAAAAACATCCTCCTGATATATTTGTGTAAAAATCCCCCAATTTCAAAAACGAGGTCACAATACTGCTGAATTCACTGTTTCTCTTTTTTTTGATGCAGCTTTCTCACCAACATGCCTCAGTTTAAAACAGTTTGACCCTCCATCCCTCACAGCAACAGCTGATGTTTTAAAGTAAAAGAGTTTATCAAAACATCGATTAGATGAGCTGCAGCAGCATCCTGCTCTCCCCCTGCTGCAGGTCACACAGAGGTCACACAGAGGTCATGGGAGGAGCACACATGACGCACGATACAGTTTACAAGATGTAAAAAACAAAGGAATGATCATTTGATGTAAAAAAAACGCACATTTTCTGCAGATATTGCTAAAACATGCAGAAATTACATCCATAAATCAGAGTTTAATACAAGACAAAGAGCCAGTTTTTAGCTTCTCTGTCCTCTGCGTCCAGAGAGGGTCAGAGGAGCTGCAGGCTGCCAAACGGCGCAGTCTGTACTGGCTCTGCACCGTGTTGGTCAGACATCAGTGCTCACTGCTGCGTCCCCCCTTATGAAACGAAAATATATTGCAATATACTAGAATTTATATGGCAATAGACTAGAAAATATATCTGAATATATGAGAAAGTTAGTCATATATTTGAAAATATATAGCAACATGGGGGTTGGCAGCCTACTGCTATATATATATATATATATATATATATATATATTTATATATACTTATATATATATATACATCTCTCTCTCTATGTGTGTATATATATAAATATATATATACATATATGTATGTATATATGTGTGTGTGTATGTGTGTGTGTATACATACACGTGTGTGTGTAATAGAATACATTGCTGTCCAAATACTGCATTACATTATTTACAGAGCTTCATCAACAATACTCCAACTCAAATCACATTTTGCATGACATTAATTATATTTATGTACTGATTTATATTGTAAAATGTGGATGACAGAGTATGACTCATTATCATCAACAGGAGCAAAAAAATAAAGACTTTTCCTCCTGGAGTAATTTTTTTTTTATTTCTCCAAAAGACATTTCATCAACAATTTATTCCTCCACATGACATTTCAGTCCTCCCCACTGGAACGTGGAGGGATACATGCATAAAGGTTGGCAAAGTGTGGCAGATCAACTAACACACATTTTCTGTTGAATTTCATCACGTCAAAAACCTGTTTCCTGCCCTGTAACACTCTTTTCAAGCCAACAACATTTTCTACATTTAGTAGTGAACTGTGTGATTTATCATACTGTCTTCCAACAGCAAAACATTTTCTGTCATCAGGTCTCTCTACCACAATGTAATAATACACAGTGACTATGTGTCCATTATCCAACAAAACAGTGAAGCTGTTCCTTTTCATTACTCTAGTGAACTGCTCTGAATAATACAGTTCTCCTTTGACGAAAGTTCTACTGAATATCTTCACAACCATATCAGAAGTGACTGAAAGTTTCTCTCTCATTGCCAGTATCTCTTCACTACTAAGTTTTCGTACATAGTGTAAACCAAGGGTCACGACTTGATCTGCTACTCTTTCAAACTATTTCAGCTTTTTTTCACCAGTCAAGTTGTTATACATCTGTATACATCTTGGCACAGCATTTCTCAGTGCACTGTTTTTCAAAAGGGGCAACACTTGTCTATATGTGAACTGTTTCATTATTTGTATGGGAACACACTGGGTACCATGAAACATCTTCAGTATCTCCCCATTAAAAGACTCAAAGATATATCCTGAATGTGCCCACAAAGGTCCCCAGTTTCTCACAGAGTCCGGCAAATGAACACATAAATGAACGTTAAATGACACATTTTCCTTCCCATAAAGAGTTTCAAACTGTTTGACAAACTGAACAACTAGTTGCTCACATCTTTTTAGAGCCACTGACGTGACAGTGTCCTTACATAGAAGGAACATGAAGGTGACGAGGATTAGCCAGTGCTGATAAAATGCATGAGGTAGTAATCCCTTTAGCACAAAGATGCTATAAAAAAGTAACCAGTTCTGCCATTCACTAGCTTTCCAAAACTTCCTTTGCTGAAAAGAGCGGGGCACCCTTGTGACATTGCAAGGTGGTTTAATTTTAAGGAGTCGTTGGTCAAGCTCAGGAACACGATTACCAATATAGTATGACTCCTCATGGTGTTCACTATCCAGCCACATGCTTGTCATTTGCCGAACAACTCCAAGATGTACATTATGCATATGGTGGCATTCCACCATATGAGGCATTCCAGATATGATGTCAAAGTGTGGGATGTTGACAAGACATGTGGGTCCTTTAATGCCCCTCACAGACTGTGTGGTACGCACAGCCTCCCTTGCATCAGTTAGAGTTGAAGCATGATCCCTTTTTGGAGCATCTTTGTAGGGATAAACCCTGACAGTGCCATTTCCCTTTGGGACCTGTTCACCAGGATGGAGACATAGGCTGCACCCATAGTGACCATTAAACTGGGTCATGTTTTGCAGAATGGGCCTGGCAACTGAATCACATATCATAACAGCTGCCATCACTCTACAATGCTTCACAATGTTGTTTTTTTCTAAACTGAAGCCAACAGTTGATAATGACTGACACTCTTGTGTAAATGGTTTCAGAAACGTATTAACATTTGGCTTTTTAGTACCAAACCATAGACCAAAAAGTAAAACATTCTCTTTACGGACATGATAAGGAAGCTCGTTTACCATCCCTTGTAATGGCCAGATTGCATACTGGGATGATTTGAATACTGGAACTCCATCACAGTTTAATGTTAAGGAGTATGCATGAGGACTATCAAGTGGGCCTCCATCTTTGCTCAGATTATGGTACAATTTACCACAACATATGTCATCATACTTTTCTGAATTACATGTGCCATTTCCTGGCTTAAGACAAGATGCAATTTCTTCTCTCTGAAGAAGATGTTCCAGTTGTGTTTGGATGGGTAGGTATAGGAAAAAATTTCCATTCTTAAGTGAGCCGTTTCTATCCCATGTAGAGTTACATACAGAACACTGCCCTTCAGTGCCTTGGTCACCAATGTAATATTCACAGTTGGGGCAGTATATGTGGCATTCTAGGTGACCTTGTATAGGTTTAAGCTGTTTTAAGAACAGATGCTTTGAAGTTAGAACATTTTCAGGACAGTGGATATTAATCAAATCTAAAAGATCTGACAGGGCCACACCAGTAAGTGAGTGTCTCAAAGCATATGAAAGTATAAGTAAAGTACTCTGAGCTTTTGTTAATTGTGAACCTGTGTAAAGTGGCTCATCATCTACTGGAGGAAATCTTTCATTGCCACCTACTCCCAAATGTAATTCTTCATTTACTGACTTATCAGTGTTGTCTTCTGTGGGAGATTCTTCTCCATGGCTAATGGATTCAGAGTCAGTAAAATACTGCCAAAGTGGCTCAAAAACACCAAAATCAACACTGTCCTCAAAACTGAAGGTTGATGACTCTGTTCTTTGGCTCAAATTTGGTGGTAGATCATTGGATTCCTCTTCAAACAAGACTGGGGAAGATGGATATCTGGGAGAAGGATCACCAGGGTCTGCATGCAGGCTCTGTAATAGGGGAAATAATTAAGTCTGAAGATACAAAAATCACATGTGAGATCATTGCACTGTTTAAATTGCTTACTGTAGCTATATCTCCATCATGTGCATCTTCAGACATTTCAGATATGTTGTCAGAGGAATCCTGGTCCAGGTTCTGTTGTGTAAGAATAAAGACATCTTAGAGGAAGTACTGTCAGTAAAAAAGTCAAACACAGAAAAGTACATGAGTAGAGCAGTAGTACTTTTTAGTGGATTACTTACACTAATCCCACCACCATCTTCATTATCTTTTGAGCCATTGTCTGAGTCATGGTCAGAGGAATCCTGATCCAGCTTCTGTTGTGCAGAAATACAGAGCTGTTTTAGACAAAGCATATGTATTGTATACATATCGGATTATTTAGATTCTGTTGTGGTATGTTAGATATAAATGATAATCATTCAACACTATTTAGCAATAAAATGGGGCTCCAAGGGACTTCCTTACAAGAGGAGGAAAGGAAATGTTCATTGTCAAGTGTCTACAAGTGGATGGAATGGACCAAGACAACATTCCAGTCAACCAGTGTATCCCAGTCAAAAGAAAATTGTACTCACTGTAATGTCATCACCATCAAGTGCAGCTTCAGATTTGTTGTCTGACGAATCCTGGTCCAGGTTCTGTTGTGTAAGAATAAAGGAGTTTTAGTCAGTGAAATAGTCAAACACAGAAACCACTGGACTCTGGCTATTAACATCGGCACTCATTTATGAACCACTCATGAAGAAAACACAGGTCCATCAGAATACATAGAGGGTCTTCTGCCACCCTTTACTTGTGATTTTTTACAAGGTAGTCTTATATAATTAATGGTTTATTGCACTTACGCTAATCCCACCACCATCCTCATCATCTTCTGAGCAATTATCTGAGTCATGGTCAGAGGAATCCTGATCCAGCTTCTGTTGTGTAAGAATAGAGAGCAGTTTTAGACAAAGCATATGTATGGCATACATATCTGATTATTTAGATTCTGTTGTGGTATGTTAGATATAAATGAAAATTATTCAACACTATTTAGCAATAAATGGGGCTCCAAGTTACTTCCTTACAAGAGGAGGAAAGGAAATGTTAAATGTCAAGTGTCTACAAGTGGATGGAATGGACCAAGACAACATTCCAGTCAACCAGTGTATCCCAGTCAAAAGAAAATTGTACTCACTGTAATGTCATCACCATCAAGTGCAGCTTCAGATTTGTTGTCTGACGAATCCTGGTCCAGGTTCTGTTGTGTAAGAATAAAGGAGTTTTAGTCAGTGAAATAGTCAAACACAGAAACCACTGGACTCTGGCTATTAACATCGGCACTCATTTATGAACCACTCATGAAGAAAACACAGGTCCATCAGAATACATAGAGGGTCTTCTGCCACCCTTTACTTGTGATTTTTTACAAGGTAGTCTTATATAATTAATGGTTTATTGCACTTACGCTAATCCCACCACCATCCTCATCATCTTCTGAGCAATTATCTGAGTCATGGTCAGAGGAATCCTGATCCAGCTTCTGTTGTGTAAGAATAGAGAGCAGTTTTAGACAAAGCATATGTATGGCATACATATCTGATTATTTAGATTCTGTTGTGGTATGTTAGATATAAATGAAAATTATTCAACACTATTTAGCAATAAATGGGGCTCCAAGTTACTTCCTTACAAGAGGAGGAAAGGAAATGTTAAATGTCAAGTGTCTACAAGTGGATGGAATGGACCAAGACAACATTCCAGTCAACCAGTGTATCCCAGTCAAAAGAAAATTGTACTCACTGTAATGTCATCACCATCAAGTGCAGCTTCAGATTTGTTGTCTGACGAATCCTGGTCCAGGTTCTGTTGTGTAAGAATAAAGGAGTTTTAGTCAGTGAAATAGTCAAACACAGAAACCACTGGACTCTGGCTATTAACATCGGCACTCATTTATGAACCACTCATGAAGAAAACACAGGTCCATCAGAATACATAGAGGGTCTTCTGCCACCCTTTACTTGTGATTTTTTACAAGGTAGTCTTATATAATTAATGGTTTATTGCACTTACGCTAATCCCACCACCATCCTCATCATCTTCTGAGCAATTATCTGAGTCATGGTCAGAGGAATCCTGATCCAGCTTCTGTTGTGTAAGAATAGAGAGCAGTTTTAGACAAAGCATATGTATGGCATACATATCTGATTATTTAGATTCTGTTGTGGTATGTTAGATATAAATGAAAATTATTCAACACTATTTAGCAATAAATGGGGCTCCAAGTTACTTCCTTACAAGAGGAGGAAAGGAAATGTTAAATGTCAAGTGTCTACAAGTGGATGGAATGGACCAAGACAACATTCCAGTCAACCAGTGTATCCCAGTCAAAAGAAAATTGTACTCACTGTAATGTCATCACCATCAAGTGCAGCTTCAGATTTGTTGTCTGACGAATCCTGGTCCAGGTTCTGTTGTGTAAGAATAAAGGAGTTTTAGTCAGTGAAATAGTCAAACACAGAAACCACTGGACTCTGGCTATTAACATCGGCACTCATTTATGAACCACTCATGAAGAAAACACAGGTCCATCAGAATACATAGAGGGTCTTCTGCCACCCTTTACTTGCGATTTTTTACAAGGTAGTCTTATATAATTAATGGTTTATTGCACTTACGCTAATCCCACCACCATCCTCATCATCTTCTGAGCAATTATCTGAGTCATGGTCAGAGGAATCCTGATCCAGCTTCTGTTGTGTAAGAATAGAGAGCAGTTTTAGACAAAGCATATGTATGGCATACATATCTGATTATTTAGATTCTGTTGTGGTATGTTAGATATAAATGAAAATTATTCAACACTATTTAGCAATAAATGGGGCTCCAAGTTACTTCCTTACAAGAGGAGGAAAGGAAATGTTAAATGTCAAGTGTCTGCAAATGGATGGAATGGTCCAAGACAATATTCCAGTCAACAAGTGTATCCAGGTAAATTGTACTCACTGTAATGTCACCATCATGTGCATCTTCAGATTTGTTGGCAGAGGAATCCTGGTCCAGGTTCTGTTGTGTAAGAATAAAGGATTCTTAGAGGAAGTGCTGTCTGTGAAATAGTCAAACACAGAATCCACTGGACTTTGGCTATAGACAGTGGCCACAAACAACAACCATTCATGAACACAACACAGGTCCATCAGAATACATAGAAGGTGGTCTGCCACCCTTCACTTGAGAATTTTTTAACAAGATGGTTTTATATAATTAACAGCATATTGCACTTACACTAATCCCACCAACATCTTCACCGTCTTCTGAGCCATTGTCAAAATCATGGCCATGGGACTCCTGATCCAGCTTCTGTTGTGTGATTGGCAAAGATAAGATTTTTTCCACCAAATGCCAACATGGAGGGCCTTCCAATTATCCTACTCAACATTTGGTCTGGCCCAGAACTACTTGGTCTATTTGGTCAACTTACTAAACAGATACTAATCAAGAAGTACATTTAAAGTAACTGGGTAAATGTTGCTGTGTAGTACAGAGTACTTTCTAATGTCTACAAAGTACACAAAAAGTCATATTCTTGACTCACCATTTCCAGGTTTGACTGATGCATGTTGATGGCCTCAATCAGTTTCCTGTTATAAGAATGAAAAAAATGTCCTTATTTTAATGAATGTTGTCAGAGGCTGTACTAAGCAATGGCAAGTATGTGACACTATAGGTACACATTATGAAGGAAATACAAATTTATTCAGAATCATAATCATTTTATTGCCATGACATGTAAACATGTTAGGAACGTGTTTTGGTGGGATGAAGAGTGCAGTTCAGACGTCATGTGAAGCAATGGTGTGTAGCCTGGGATCAAGAGGTAGATGCCCCCCCCCCCCACACACACACACACACACACATCCCTCAGCCCCAACTTGACTGGAAATGAGGGCTGAACGATATGGGGGTGTGCTGGGTTGATTCGGGAAACGGGGGTGAGGAAAGGACAAACTACCTACCACACTCATGTCCTGCTTTGTAGTGGGCAGCTGGGTGATGATCATGTGGGATTAACATAAGTAGAAGAGCAAGCCCAAAGTCACTTTTAATGAGCAGACTTGGCAACACAGTGACTGTTACTCTGCGCTCAACCGCTCCCTCAGGTTTTCTGCTCCTACGTGGCTGTAGTAATAACCTCTGTTCTAGTAGACACGCAAGAATAAACCACTGGAATAGGGCACATTTTCGGGGTCAGCGTTATCCAGGGACAGGTCATCCAAAACAAGAACTGTCTGGTCACCAGACTGTTGACGCTAATATTAGCAGCTAACTAGCCAATTAGCTTATCGAGACGACTGTCCCTCTTCGGCAGAAATTGAAACAGCCACGACGTACCTCCTTTTCAGATGCTTATGCATCGCCGTCGTACTGCCATGGAAGGCAAGTTCCGCCTTGCAGATTTTGCAATGTACATTCTTCTCTTTTGTTCTGGTAAAATGCTCCCAAACTTTTGAGCTCCGTTGCCGGACAGCGATGATACTGTTTACTAACTCTTCCAGTGACATCATGGCTGAACCAGATTACCACTACTGCGCATGTGCGTCAAGCGGTGCATTCAAGGGCAATCATAATAATGAACTTTATTGTGACTTTCAGAGCTGTACAAGCAGGGCGAGCGCGGGGGAAATCTATATCGTTTATATCCTTGCGTTTTAGATATTAATATCTTGAATGTTCAATGATATAGATACGATAACGATCTATATTTCAGCCCTACTGGAAATGAGCGGCAATATTATCACTCTCATTTGTGCTGTGCACACATTGGCAAATTGCCACACTGGTCATAGCAAAAACCGGACCGGCACTGTCTGTTGTTGGAAACAGTATATTTCTAATAAGTTTTAAAACAAAAAAACGAACCATAAAACAACAGGAAAAGCAGAAAAACTGTTAAATAACGTAATTTAACCATGCAGGGATTGAGTAACACGAACCTCCTTTTCCAGTATCTCCTTGTTCTTGATGGAATCTCATGTTCTGAACCCGGAGCAGTGTATTTTCTTCTCCTTCCATCCATGCTTCCAGTCTGGAACGGATCCTCGACGCTATTAAAACAAGAGCAAAACCGCACTACCTAGAATCCGATGGTGGCAAAGGCAACGTCTCTGATTGGTGGAGCTAGCTGTTGCCATGACCACCCGAACCGCAATGATTTATGGGACGGCAGCAAGGGCGCCAGGATCGAGCGACAGTCGGCCCGACCGAGGAGAGTAGAAAATAAGGAAAGATGAGGTTTGCGCTCGTTAGCTGGTCAAAGGGGAAAGATAAAGATGCATTGAGCATCGTCCCCGTACACTGGATAGTAGACTTCGACCCTGAAGAGTTAAACTCTCAGAAGGAGTATCTTGTCGAGTGCCGCAGCTTGGGTGGCAAGAAGCCTGCTAATGGATGGCCTGTCGAACCAGCCCACATTGTGCAGTTGGCAGGTAAGTGCATTTTTTTCTTCACTTTGTTCGTCATATAACATTAATCGTGATAGCAGTTATCATGTTTTGCATAATTGGCGTAACGTTCGTGTAGCTATGAGCTCCGGGATAGTGACTGGCTAGCTAGTCAGCTAACCATTGAAAAATTCAGATTAAGCGGGACTCATTTGACTTGAATGTCCGTTAGCTAGCCACGGCCATTAGCTAGCCACGGCCATTAGCTAGCAGTGAAACATTAGTTAAACTTTTATTTAAAAAGTTGTGAATTGAGGACTGTCAGCTGCTTTATATTGCAGCAAAATTTAACACGTTAAAATGAACAGAAGGCAGTTGTGTAAAAAGCAAAAGGGAGGGGTGTCAATATAAAAACTGTAAAAAGCACAAAAGTGGACAGTAAAATACACTATTTGATGTAATGTAAGCCACGGAGGCATTAAATTCTGTGTTGCTGTTTTTTTTATTTTTGTTTTTGTTTTTACTAACAGATAAGGAGTCTACACTTCGGACTACTGAGCGGAAACTCTTGCAAGAGGACCTACCTAAAAGCAAGAAGAGAGCTAGGGTACCCAACAAACTCTTTCTTGTCACACAGGAGGAAACTGTAGAACCAGTTTCAAAAAAGGTAATATGGTTATTTTGGTGGTAGCTATTATGAGAATATAATTGCATTTCTGTCAGTGTTGTCGTTTTGTTGTAAACCAGACTAACACTAACTAAAATATGTATTGTAGTGGCTTTGCCACTAGCAGCATGGTGGTGCAATGATGTGTGTGTGCGTTGACTATAGTTAAAGGTACACTGAACAGTGTTTGCAAACAAGCCATTTTTTGTTTTCAACATCCAGGTATCCAGGCCCCTCTGAGACGGAGAGGGGAGGGGAGGGGAGGGGAGGTGAGTGTATATGTGTGTCTTAGCCAGTAACAGCTCAAGGGTCCATGCCTTATTTGCACGACCGTGGAGTGCAGCGTGTTTAGTAACAATTGGCGTCCGTGTCTGGCTGTTGTCACAGCAGCAGACAGACGCGGACTCACAGCACCTGTTTGGCGTCAATTTCAGTATTTATGGAAGCCGCATCGTGAAACACGCGCGCACACACATCGCGGGAGACACACACACACACACACACACACACAGGAAGCAGAGATGGGGGGGTGGAACACATGGGTCAGGGCCAAGTTTGAATTTCTGCCTTTTATTTGACAATGGACAGAGCTTGTTTGCAAACATTTTTCAGGCTATCCAGTGTACCTTTAATTCCTAAGTCCTTAAGTCATCATACACATTGGTCCTTAAGGCATACTTTCATGCCATTCACTTCCATTCAAACTTCATTTTCATCAAAGGCCATGTCAGTAGGATTTTTAAAAAACAAACAAAAAACAACTCACATGTGCCAGATCTCAATTGTGCAATTTTTACCATTCACCACTAGGTGTGTTAAGCGGCATTATGTAGTAACGCCCCATTATGTAATAATGTAATACATTTTGACTTTATGATGTAATAACGCCGCATTTTGTTATAATCTGCCGCGTTTTGTCATAACAATTTTGAACGCAATATGTAAGAAACTGTATTATTACATAATTTATTACATAATGCACCACATTATTACATTTTCCTTATAAGAAAAAAGGCGAAACCCGCAATATGTCATACCCGACGTAATATGTAATAACTTATTACAAAATGCGGCAAAGTTTATTACATATTGCGTTCAAACTTTGTATTACAAAATGCAGCAGATTATTACAAAATGCGGCGTTATTACATGATAAACTGAAAATTTATTACATTATTACATAATGGGCCATTACTACATAATGCAGCTTAACAAGGTGTCTCATTCTTTTGGAACAGCCTTTATCTTTATCTGTTTCCCAATTTTGCCTTTGATGACAAAAATGAAGTTTGAATGGAAGTGAACGGCGTAAAAGTATGCCTTAGGTACCAATGTGTAGGATCATGTTAAGAGAGCCCTTTAAAAAAAAGAGTCAAACAACTCCTCTTCTGGATTATCATGAGTCACTCAAAAATACACACCCTTAGCACGTTTATTATGCAGTTGGCATCAATACATCCAAAGTTACAACAAACAGCAAATCATTTGTCACAACCTTAGGGACCTAAGAAGGTTTTTCATTGTTTTTCTTCTTCTTCTTCTTCTTCTTCTTCTTCTTCACCCAACAGAAAAACTATAGACTTAAAGCTGCTAGGCAGTCAGAGTTAGAGGTTTTTTCCCAGGAAGAACCTGACCTCAGCCCAGAGGAGACTGCTGCAGAGGCCCTTGCAAAAGAGAACAGGGCTCTCAGAGAGGAGAATAAAAGACTCCGAGACCTGCAGAGTGCACAATCCTCTCCAGCCAGTAAAGATCTGGAGATGCAAGTCAAGACTTTACATAAGGAGAACACTAAGCTGCGCAACATGGCAGTTAAAGGTAACTGTCCCTTTTTTTTTATTATTAAAATAAGGATTCTTTTAGATTGAATGAATCAGTCTACTCATTTTTGGAATTGTTAAAGATATAATGGCCCTTTTCCACCAGCCCGCCTTGGCCCTACTCTACTCTACTCTACTCGGCTCTACCCGGTTTGCGTTGCGTTTCCACCGGTACAGTACCTCCTAAAACAGACCAGTTTTTAGCACCTACTCTGCTCTGGTTCTAAGCGAGCTGAGTCGACACTAAAAGGTGACGTCGGCCGACTGCCGGCTACTGATTGGTCAGAGAATGTCGTCACCGATGGGTCTTGAGCGCAATGCCCAAAACAGGACTGCAGTACATACACTTTGTTACTTTATGGCAATAACTTGGTGCCATCACAATGTTAAACACGGGGCTTTATCATTACGAGCTAGCTAACAAGCTAGCGGTAGCCTCCATTAGCTTACCCTCATACGTCTTTTCTTTGCTCTCGTCCTCGGCTTCAAACTGTTGTATAGCTTCCAAAACTCTCCTGTACTTCTCAAGGGTATTTCTTCTCGCCGCCTGCAGCCTTCTTCTGCTTTCCTCTTTGTAACAAAAAGCCACAGACCAAGCAGCAAGTATACTATTGCCTCCAAGTCCTCCATTGTTTTGGTTGTTGTGTCGCGCTCAAAATGACATGAACGCAGTGTCGCCCAGCTGTTTTACGATGACCCCGCCCCCACTGGGCAGGGGACCGGGCTGGTGGAAAAGCAGACCAAAGCGAGTAGAGTAGAGCCGGGTAGAGTCGGGGAAAGCCGAGCCGAGTAGAGTAGGGCTAATGGAAAAGGGCCATAACTGTCTACATTTTAGGGAAAATTACAAATGTAGTATAGGGTTTCCTGTAGGAACATTTTTTTGCCTAGGCCCAACACTGGAGCAGGGTTTGCCTCAACAGTCCACTAAGGCAAATTTGGTGTACCAGAAACCCCGTAATGCCTTCAGAAGCCCTTACCAACACATTTTAATCACTTTAAGACACCAAAAATGAACATAGGTGTATTTTGCTTACATTGATATTTTTTTTAGGTCATGGATTTACAACTTGCTTGGAGCCCTGTTGTGGTTAATTGTCTGGGTCTTATTTTCCAGAAATTCCGTCACTTTTAGCTGCTGTGAAGACCCTCATTTCAGATAAGGTCACAGAGAGCTCAAGCTATGAAGCTGAAAGCGAATATGAGGCCAGTGTTGCTCTACCATCACCTCCGCAACACACATCTCCCAAACCAACACCAGTAAGTACATTTCTGTCATGATAAATTAAAAACATTATGTCACTGGTGATGTTCTTTGTTTTTATTCCTGTTTTTTTTCTTTCATTCTTACAATTGAGTAGGTGCAGCTAGGGACTGATGACTGCACCAAAGTGTCTGCCCATTGTTGGGAGACTGCAAAAGCACAACCCACAGCCCAAGGGATGGCCCGCACCCTCCTGCTGGGCCTGTTCAGCATTGATGTCCTACTGAAGTCTAACCTGACAGGAGGGGTCAACAAGGTCGATCCATCTGCAGAGAGACGCCAGCCTCTGGACCCCAAGAAGCTTAAGGCTTTACTTGGTAAGACAGTAAGAATTTATTTTTAACAGATTTATATTTCAAAGTTACTGTAATATGGTCAAGGATAATAAACACTTTTGGACTGAGTTGTACACAGTAGCGAAACAGATGGACAAATAAAAGGCTTGAACAACTTTGACATTCTTTTAGATAAAAAGCGATTTCTGTATCTGGTTAGAATACATCCAAACATTTTATCAGCGTTAAAATGGATCTCCTGTAGTAGCCTTAAATTCCCATTACACACCCATTCTACTCCCATAGACAGACGCTTGGCTATGACAAGTACAGTTGTTCTTACTGACTAAAATACTTCAATACAATCAATTGTGATTATTTGTAACAGAGGCTAACATTGACGATGTCTTTCTTATGTTATTGTCTTTTACAGATGCAGTTGTTCAGCAACACCCAGGGGTGAAGATTTCTGACATACGAACGTCCTTAAATAAAAGGATCTGTGAGTTGAGACACCAGGAGAAGAAAAAGTCCAAGGACAACTGAAGGACTGGCTAAGGCTGGCCAATCAGAGTGGGTCTTGACAAGATAATGTGGCGTTTATAGCACTGCACTAAAGGACTGTTGTCCTGTTTTTTGATTGTTCTGTGTTTTTTGCACTAGAGACTGTTGTATTACATTACAATGAAGGACAGTTATTGTAAATCTTTTATTTATTTTGGAAATATTTTATTTATTTTTTAAAGTATTTTTGTTTATTCTTAGCTTTGTTGCCATTGGTTGGAAAAATAACAAATATGTTTGTTATAACATAATCCTGTTCAGATTGTGTGAACTATATCAATGTATTATTGAATATTTTGAAACATATGACAGACACTGTACATTAAATTGTCATATTTACAATAAATACAATTAAAATACAATGATTCTAAATATAATTGAATATATTATTTCATATAAATCAATATATTTTCCTGTATAAATCTGATTAAATTATCTTGCACATTAAGTTATGTTATCCCATATAATTTTACATATATATTTTCATATAAGTACAATGCCTCCTCAATTATTTAATATATGATCTGGAATATTTTTCAGTACATTTAACAATATATTTTGTATTTATTCAATATATGAAAACGGCAATAATTGCAGTATTCTGCCATATATTGTAATATATGGAATATACGTGCAATATATGACCAAGATATATAATGATAATATATAATTAATATATTAATATTCAATTTTCACAATATATGAATAGACATGAAATATATTATCAGTTTATATATTGAGAAATATATTTTCGTTTCGTAAGGGCCCCCCTGTCCCACGCGTTCTAACGCAGCACCCTCGCCGGTCGGGCCGAGTGTCCGCCAAGGCGTACGGACATGACGGTGCCGTGCCCTTTTCCCGGTGCAGAGTCAAAGGCGTACAGACACACTTTGCTCAGTACGTGTGCGCTGGGACACGTCAATGGCGGATGTAATAGAAAGAGGAGAGTCTCTCGGCCCCAACAATGTCTGCTTTAATACCGCACAAAATGATTGAAATATCAATGACACAGTTCTGCACACTCGCCAGTGTGTGAGCCGTCCTCAGACTGTTAACACTGAGCTAACTCAGTGTTAACAGTCTGTGCGCCGATGTCTGTACGTGTCCCGCCAAGTGTAGAGAGCTGTTGACGCATCGTCAGACGCTGCATCCTGACAAGACGCAGGATTTTGAATTAGCCCCGCCCCTTTCTTATTAAACTGAACATATCGAGTTATCTCTACTGAACATGATTAGTGCAATGAATCTCTCCAGCTAAATAGTACAAACAGCTAATGTTGTTTAGTAATGAAAGCAGGTTTTTGCAAAACATAAAACAAATAGTAATGAGAAAAATTTGTTTAGTTAGTTTTAATTAGTTTAAGCAGAAACGAAATCTGGGTTTACAGTAATTGTGGTTATTTGAAATGACGATATCAGTCAATTAACAAACAAATTCTTGTAAAATTACAAATTAAATAGTACTTTTACTATTTTTAAATGTAATTTTATATTATTTCTTATTTTTTAATAGTTTTAAAGTTGAATTTAACAGTTTAATGTCCAAAAAAACAGATAAATGTTTGTAAAATTACGATACATTTGCAAATATATTTTAACAATATATATATATGTATTTTAATGGGTCTTTTTTGTAAAAGAAAATAATTATAGTGGTTTTTCACAGTTACAAAGATTTTATGCTATTTTACATTTAACATGTAAGATCATGGTCTATTTTTGTAATTTTAATGGTTATTTCAAAAATACAGAAAAAAAATCTGCAAAATAAACAGTAAAATACTGTTATATTACTGATTTTTTACAGTGTAGCTAGCGCTAGCTTGATGGCCCTAGATGCTAATGACATGTATTATGTTAAGCACATAAAACATTCATTACAGATTATGTTGACGTACCATTTGATATGGAGAGACATTAGATGAGTAGCGCACATTACCTACAGATGAACTAATATGTACATATTTAGACTGCAGAAATATAGTGGTCGGCTCCCAATGAAGTAATGCCCGTGTGACCCGTCTGGTCCTGTAAAACAATGAATGCCACCTCGCTCGACTTGAAGTAAGGTTGCCACGAAAACTGCTCTCCCTGATGACTGGCTCCAGTATAGGACAAAACTTCATCTCCACCAGTCATTCAGATGGGGCTGTGGGCATCTTTTGAAAAATAAATATACCTCATAGAAACGTTTCTTTTATCCGTAATCTGGGGTGATATGAAGATATTATTGGGCTGCATTGTGTTCAAGTCTTCTTTTTACTGAATAGTTTCTTTTTCAACTTATTAGAGGTTAAAAAATGGGGTTTATGTCACGTTTAACAACGTGACATGAACCTTAATCTTAAATACTTTTTTTCGGGAAGAGTAAAATAAGTCGGGAAGTAGAGCCAAGAAGACATTAGACTTTCATAAAAAAGAAATAAATATTTACTTTTTTAACCGGCCCCACAGAGATTCTCTACTGTGCAGACTCTGGCTGCACAATGGCAGGCCGCTGTATGGGGGTATTTTGGCTTCAAATCCGTACAATGGTAAAAGGCAGAGCCACACTGTCCATTCTATATACAGTCTATGGTCCCAAAGGGTTGATGATGTCAAGAACAAGAAGGTTGCCCGCAAAAATGGCGCTTGTGACCCACAATGCATTGTGCGATCATGTGGCCTTTCAAGCCCTATAATTCAAATCCACACAGGCAGCGGCCTCCCCCCCTAACATAATGGTACCAATATCTGATAGGGAATACACACTGTGTAGCATATTCTTTGAATTTTGTGTCAAAATGGAGGGCCTCTTCTCAACTCTCCGGTCAATAGACTTTCAGATAGTTACCTGATCTGTCTGTTAAGTTGGTCTGCTTGAAAATCTTTTTCTCCATCTGTCCATTTTCTTCGAACCCTGAGGTGTTCCCAAGCCAGTCAAGAGATATAATTTCCCCAGTGTGTTCTTGGGCTGCCCCGAGGTCTCCGCCCAGATGGACATCCCCGAAACAGCCCCTCCAGGTAGGCATCCTGACCAGATGCCCGAGCCACCTTAACTGGCTCCTCTCAATGTGGAGAAGCAGCGCCTCTACTCAGAGCTCATCCCGCATGTCCAAACTCCTCACCCTATCTCTAAGGTTGAGCCCAGCCACCCTGAGAAGGAAGTTCAGTTCAGCTGCTTGAACGCCATCACCTAATGTCATGTTACAACTAAATATGGGCGTTAGATGTTCAGATTACATTCCGGACGGACCAACGTGATATCGACTTCTTTTGGACGTCCATGGACTTCGCTTGCTCAGTGGGATGTCATTGTCTCAGAGCTCCTCCTGCAGCAGCACAAACTCACTCACATTTATCTTCTTTTTGTTTCAACCACAACAATTCAACTTTCCCTTTTCCTTCTTGTGTATTGCTTTTTGTCTTCCTCTCCCCCTTCCCCTCCTCCTTATATCTCTCCTCTTCCTCTGTCCTCAGACCCCCCCCCCCCCCCCCCCCCCCCCCCCCCCCCCCCCCCCCCCACACACACACACACACACACACACACACACACACCCTTTTAATGTGTTTGCCTTCACGGCTTCCGAGCACTTGCTCTAATTCCATCTGGCTACAACAGAGGAGGCGACGCGCTGAGAAAAAGCATTTCCATATGTGCAAATTAGGGACACCCCCCCCCCCCCATTTTTTTGGGTTTCCAATAGCTCCACACACACACACACACATCATTATTATTATTATTATTTGTTGTAGTATTACTAGTATAGTAATAATCATAATAATAATAATAATAATAATAATAATAATGATAATGATAATAATTAATAGTCTAATTATTATTATTATTATTATTATTATTATTGTTATTATTACTATTACCAATAGTAGTAAAATTATATATATATTTATATATATATATATATATATATATATATATATATATATATATATATATATATATATATTTATAAATTATTTTTATTACCATTATCATTACTTTGTGCATTTGTTAAATAGTCCGTGCTGATGAGGTCGTTGTCTCCGATTAAAAAGGATCCACCTGCAGTTTTATTTGCTGAACTCATTTCACTCTCTGATTGTCTGAATCTCAGCACGACTCCTAAAAATAAGACATTATCACCTCCACGGGACTGAAGAGAACAGCGAGCAGAGACACACCACCACAATTCAAGGTACAACACGCACACACATTAAGGTTCAACATTTTGTCATACACAGCTGATTACCTGCAGAGAGGACGTCTCCGAGTCTTTGCCTGTGAATCTGAGTAAAATCTCGTGTTTTTGACATCCAGCCTGTATGTCTGCCTGAACACAAACAGGACTTCAGGTCTGTGGACCCCAGTGACTGAGATAAACCATGGTCCAATCACAGATCAACTGTGTCCATCCAGTTGTAGAGTTTCAGAGGGAACATCTGTGCTGGAAGGTGAGAGGTCTTCCTGAAGCTTAAGCTCACAGCAGACGGGTCTGCAGAGCGGGCAGCTACTGTCATGGTCTTTATATTTGTCGGGGCCATGAGCCTTGAGCACCTCCGCTTTAGAAAGCACAAACTGTCCCTTTAAGAGAGTAAGCTTCAGTCTCAGAATTGACTCTCTGCAGACATGCTGTTTAAGTTTGGTGTGATTCTGGTCTTAATCCCCTGACAGGTGTCCTAACTGAACGAGACACACTGTGACAAAATCAGGCTGACTCCAGAGTCATGAGAGAGGGTCCTAACTGACCACCAGATCGTCCCATCTGTGTTTCTCTCTGCTGAACCATGATGAAAGTCTGTGTGCTTTTTCATACATAGTCATTCTGAAGATTCAAAAGCACCTCTGAAAAACAAATTAAGGTTTTGGAGTGGCCAAGTCAAAGTCCGGACTTAAATCCAATTGAGATGCTGTGGTGTGACCTTAAACGGGCAGTTCCCTCCAGTGTGGCTGAGTTAAAACAATTCTGCACAGAAGAGTGGGCCAAAATTCCTCTACAGCGATGTGAAAGACTCATCATCAGTTATCACAAACACTTGATTGCAGTTATTGCTGCCAAGGGTGACACAACCAGAGGGCAATTACTTTTTCACATAGGGCCATGTAGGTTTGGAGAGCTTTTAACCCTTAATAAATAAAATCAGCATTTAAAAACTGCATTTTGTATTTACTCAGGTTATCTTTGTCTAATGTTAAAATGTGTGTGATGATCTGAAACATTTAAGTGTGACAAATATGCAAATACTTTTTCAGAACACTGTACACAACTACAGACCATAACCAACGGTTTCTCTCTCTCTGTGTCTCTCTCTATATGTCTCTCTCTTCCCCCCCCGTTTCTCTCTCTCTCTCTCTCTCCCTCTCTCTCTCTGTCTGTCTCTCTCTCTCCGTCTCCCCCCCTCTGTTTCTGTCTGTCTCTTTGTCTATCTGTCTGCCTCTCACTCTCTCTCTGTCTCCCCCCATGTTTCTCTCTCTCTCCCTCTTTGGCAAGCATCAGTCAATCAATGCCTGTTTGCCTGCCGCTCTCCCTCCGTAACATGATTGTGACATATTGAGAGATTCCAGCTCTGGCGTGTGCGGTCGATACGCCAGCGTCCGTGCCATTAAACCCTGAGTTAATGTCTGCAGGTGACTTTGGTATGTGTCACCTGTAAGGACGCTCCCAGCCATCAGCACGGAGACGCATCAATTCAGTGATAGAAGCTGTATGGACGCCTCTTTACGTGGCTGCGTTTGTCCTTTATAAGCATAAATATATGTACACAGTGATGGTTATGGGCGAGAGGAGGCGGCTGAATGTCTTTGGCCTCCTGTCTTCACACACATGCTGTCCATGGTCCGTACATGTTTCTACAGTTAAGAACAGATGTATAGATGTAGATACTAAAAACAAAAAACAGCCCACAGTTTTAGACAAAAAGGAGAGTCTCTGTTTTCTTTACCATCTCTGCACAATCAAAACCAGACTCCTGTCAACATGATCAACAGGACCTGTAAAACAGAGTGCACTTTCATTTCAGCATTTACAGCAATGACCTCTGACAGTCTGAGGACCATTGTCCTAATACCATCAATTAATTGTTAAATTTACAGCCAATTATTATGGGCCTTCAAACCACAGACATCACTGTGAGTCTGTACTTGGTGAGTAAAAGTCTAAGGGCTGTGCTCTGATGGCGTGAAGTGCCTTGTCTAAAGCTTGTGGCGCACGTTCATGGTGCAAAGCCGGGCACTGGGTGCAAAGAGGATAGCCTACATAATCATGTAAACCAATCAGAGGTCAGCATTCGCTTACTTCACATGCACAGGACAGCTGGTGTTTCTCTATTACACAGCAGTTTTGAGGTTCAGTCAGAATTTCATCTGGATTATTTGATTCCTCCACCTCTTTTGTGCCACTAAGTCCAAAAACACACAGAAAATTGAAACATGTTCACGCTCAGATTAAAGAGAAATTAAAGCACCAGAGCAGAAGAAAACATCAAAACATGAGACAGAGACTTCAGCTTAAAGAAACCTCATTAAATATGAAATCTCAGTTACAGAAACAGGATGGACTGATTTTGACAAAGTCTCTTGTATTTACCTTTGAGTCAAACAGGCTCAGGGAGGAGGGTCTGGTCTCGTGTCAGAAACACTGAGACCACAGACTTAAGACCCTGGACCAGGCGCTGCAGGTCTGATGCACAGTCCATTCCTGAGGCCTCAGGTCAGGAGCACGCAAGCTTCGCTCTGACCACTCCCCATATCAGACTCACACCGCTGGGTGAGGATGGAGGGGCCTGTAAAGGACACCTGTGCCTGTCATTAAAACACAGGGCCCTAAAAATTGCACACCAGGGTCCTGCATTTATGGTTATGTTCAAGCCAAAACCCACCCCAGAACACAAAACCCTGTCAGGTCTACAGGTCTACAGGTCTACAAGAGCCTGTCCTCCTGCGGTCCGTTCCTCCTCCACATGCAGCAGCATCACGCTGACCTGTAAATAAACTATTTGCAGGAACGCCGTCGTCTCTCTGGCAGTGATGCATCCTAAGGCTTTGATTGGCTGTTGATCTAACCCCCCGTATCCTCAGGCCTCTGTGCCAGGTACAGCCAGTTCCGTCCTCGCTGCCAGAGCACGGCGCCCTGGCAGCCAGAGCGCTGGGCACGGTGAGCACATTTCAAACAGCTGGCAGAGGCGTCTGGCGAGCAGAGGCTTCCTCCACTTGACCTCTGCGTGTTGAACAGAGGGGATCAAAGATGGAGGACTCATCAATTATAACACAACAGCCCCGAGGGTGCGGGCATGTTTGTGTTTGTGCGTCAGCGTGTGTGTGTGCTCTCGCTCAAAGCGAGGACTAAAAAAGCCTGGAGGGGCCGAGGGGACATCTTGGGCCCCTGTGACCCCTCCTGTGGGGGGGGCCCAGCTGTGATGAACTGGGCATCTGCCAGCTAGAGGACAGATCTGCCCCCCCACACACACACAGTCACACACTCGATGGTAAAGACACACATGTGGATCATTTGATCTGTTTGTTTATTTGGGCGGGGGGGGGGGGGTTGTTATTGTGGTTGTGGGGTGGGGGGGCCAGGGGGGTAAATCCTCTCGGTGTTTCTGTCTGAAGGAGAAAAATCAAATCAAATCAAATCCTTTGTTTCCCCCGACAACGGAGCCAGCAGCCGTACTCAACAATCACTCAGTCCAATGACTCACACAATTGGTAAAACGATAACATCCTGCGGGGGGGGTGGGGGGTGGGGGGGTGTTGAGATGATAGACGACATAAATATTCCCTCATAATGTCACACAACAGCACGCGTTTGGACGGTAAACTTTGACTTAGAGAGATACCTCATATATTTTTGGTCTTTCTCTGATGAATAAACAAAATAAACAGTTTTGATAGGAATATATTATAATCAACATTTTATCACCTTAACTTGATCTTATGAGCTTTACACACAATCAATGGAGCAACGGTTGCAACAATAGAATGAATTAATTGTTTTTTATTGTGTTAAAAAGAGGCTACATGGTCTAACATTGGTCTGCATAAAACGATCCCTGCAGAGTCACTGATGGTACCAAGTCACAAAATTTAAAGCTTCAGCCATATAAACATATCTGGGATAAATCCACAACAGCAAACACTGTGGGCCTGATCTACTAAGATCCAAAATAACGAGTGCTAAATTGCGTGTGCACACTAAAAAATTGCACTTTAATTAGTGGGCGTGTTGTGGGTGATCTACTATCACTGCGTGCGCAATTGATAACAGGCGCAAAAGTGGACCGCCCCCTTTATAGGAGGATTTTGTGTGTGCTACCGGCTGTCACCATGGAGAGTTTGGGAGAGCAGAGTGACTGTAAATGAAAAATGAAGTTTGAAGCCATGGAGTTGGAGGCAAATGAACACACTTGCAGTGTGTGTTTTTTTGCTGTCTGTCATTTTGATGGACAAGGTCGTCACTTTTCCCTCATGACATATTTCTATCCGTCATTTTTAATTTTCCTTTTCTGATTCCAATGAAACATAATCTAAATGACAGCATTCACATAGTTCCACAGCTTCATCACCAATAACCTCTCATGTGAAGAGCAGTCTTACAGTTACACACAGACTGAGCGGGTACTCTTGCCTTTTAAGCACTGACAGCTCCTAAACTCACTGTCAGTGTGTGGAGAGGGTGACGCAGTCAGCTCTGAGTAACAAACGGAGTGATTCTCCTTCATGGCCAGCTATGGAGATCTTTTTTACATAGGTTAAATGACCTCCTCCGCGATGTAGAGCGCAAAACAGAGAAGGTGTCTGCATGAGCCACACTGGATCGTCCCTCTTTTTCCAGTCCATCATAATGACAGACAGCCTCCAAATCTTTCTGTCATTTATGAAAAAATTCAGTCAATGATGGAAAATATTCAGTTAATGTGACCCCTGTGTCTCACCTCAATGGCCGCAGCCCTCTGTGCGTAACACTGTGCCTGTTTTGCATCTGCCTTTCAAACGTGCTAAATTTAAACGCAAAAACACCAAGGGCAATCAGTATGGGATTTGATAAATAACATTGCAGGTGCTAAATGATCACATTTGCATCTTTTCCTCCCAGTATTTTGCACTTTCTGATTATCTGCATGTATTCTGCATGTTCATGAAGGCGAACACGCTTAATGGACTGCACGTGCTATTTTGCTCATTTGACAGATGAAATCCTCGCTGCACCCTGTTTGTAGATCAGCTTTGTCTGTGCTATCAAGTTTGCACATGTATTTATAAACTCAAACCTTTAGCAGATCAGGCCCTATGTGGCTTTTGTCAGTCCAGCAGCAAACAAAACCGCTTTAAAAACAATGACACTACTCACATTTGTAATTTTCCCCTCCGCCACTGGATGCAATAAGTTCAGCAAACTTAGCCCTGATATATTCCAAAGATGTCTTTAAATTGATCCAAATCCAACATTTGGTCCAAAGTACAGTTATATATCCATTCATGGCCATGAAGAGCAGCTGAATTTATTCTGAATTTTCTACTCGATGTAGAGATTTTTGTCTTATTTGGCTCAGTTAACACCGTTAGCTTCATACTTCAGCTTTGTGTGAATCCATTGCAGGGGGGTTTAGTCTTGGTGGGGGTTTTCTTATTGTGTAAATAGTTTGCTGTGATTTTCAAATTTAAAATTTGCTATATAATTTTTTTTTAACTGTCAAAGCATTACTTTAGACCCTTTATTTGCTCAAATTTTACTTTCAAAAACAGAAAAATGTACAAAAATGTCCTTTATTCCGTGCTTACTCACTGCCAGTACCACAGGGTTAGATGGTAAATGGTAAATGGACTTGAGCTTATATAGCGCTTTTCTAGTCATTGACTACTCAAAGCTGCTTTACACCGCAGGTCACACTTACCCATTCACACCCATTCTCTCTCACATTCACTCACTGATGGTTCAGAGTTTCTATGTTGTTATCCATCAGTATCGGCTAACACTTTCACGCCCTTTCATGCCCATTTACACACCACTGACGCAGCAGTGGGAGCAACTTGGGGTTAAGTGTCTTGCCCAAGGACACATCGCCATGTGCCGCCCGGAGCTGGGCTTGAACCTGCAACCTCCCGATCACTGACCAAGCGCACTATCCAGCTGCGCCACCGACGCCCCCTTAGATGCCTGTAAGTCGAACGTTTCCATCAAGCCCAAGATCAGGACTATATGTCAAAGCATTCAACAGTTATAAACAATTTACTGTAGGAATATCCACATGGTCACCAGCTGGGAAACACATACAGTCTGAGATTGAAAAATCATTTTTTAATTATTGAATGAAATTTTGTGTTTGATTTAGCAAAGACTTCAGGTTCTAGTTTTATTTTGTTTCCCACCTCATAGGTCCAAGTGACAGTCATCTGCAGCCACTTGTTAAAAAGAAATTCTCTGCTGATTAATTATTTCGTTGTTTATATCTTAATTTGAGATGTATCTAAAATCTTCATCAAATCCTGTTTTGTTATACATACATCCTGTTAAGTTCGTGGGTACCTGTTGGTTTTAACAACTGTTGTAACCATGGAAACCACAGAGCGAGAGGCCATGGTCAACACGGTCACAGTGAAACAACAGCAGCGGCTCTCGGTGGTTTTTAATGGAGTCTGTGACCATGTCGATCAAGGCAGCAGCAGCCCTCTACAACATGTGACCTAAACCTGTTAACGTGGTCATGAGGACAAACACACAGAAAAACACCAGTTTCTACAAACAGCGTGTGGACACAGGATTTGTCTTTAACACGTCCTGTATGGAGGAGGTCACATCTCTGCCTCAGCATTCGTCCTGTTGTCATGCGTAGGCGCCTCAGTTCTGGTCATCGATGCAGGGAGGCTCATTCCTGACGTTCTGCCTGTTCATGTCCATCCAGGCCACATGGAGGCCTCCTAGGCTGAGTTAACCCAGTCTGGGCCCAACCTAAATACCTGTCCCCTGAGGCTCCGGGGGGCTTTTGGCGCCCTCTCCTACCATCAGACACAGGTGGACGCCCAGTTGCCCTCCTCACATTTTGTCACGTTGAATTAGTTGAGCTGAAGAGAGCGGGGAGCCGACTGGAAGGAGATCTTTGAGGGGGACTGGTCAGGGCGAGCGAGGATAGAGAGAGAGTGTTTGTCCCATTATCTGCGTCTCCTCAGCGTCTGAGGAGGAACCAGATGGGTCCATTCACACCACTCTGAGTCCTGCAGGCTCCCTGCAGCCACCTCTTGTTATCTTTTGTCACCAATCAAGAACCGTTTTCTCCCCCTCCTCCTAACCCTCCTCCTCCTAACCCTCCTCCACCTCCCCCTCCCCCTCCTCTTAACCCTCCTCCTTCTCCTAACCCTCCTCCTCCTAAGCCTCCTCCTCCTGCTAACCCTCCTCCTCCTACCCCTCCTCTTAACCCTCCTCCTCCTCCTAACCCTCCTCCTCCTAACCCTCCTCCACCTCCCCCTCCTCTTAACCCTCTTCCTCCTCCTAACCCTCCTCCTCCTAACCCTCCTCCTCCTAAGCCTCCTCCTCCTGCTAACCCTCCTCCTCCTACCCCTCCTCTTAACCCTCCTCCTTCTCCTAACCCTCCTCCTCCTAAGCCTCCTCCTCCTGCTAACCCTCCTCCTCCTACCCCTCCTCTTAACCCTCCTCCTCCTCCTAACCCTCCTCCTCCTAACCCTCCTCCACCTCCCCCTCCTCTTAACCCTCCTCCTCCTCCTAACCCTCCTCCTCCTAACCCTCCTCCTCCTAAGCCTCCTCCTCCTGCTAACCCTCCTCCTCCTACCCCTCCTCTTAACCCTCCACCTTCTCCTAACCCTCCTCCTCCTAAGCCTCCTCCTCCTGCTAACCCTCCTCCTCCTACCCCTCCTCTTAACCCTCCTCCTCCTCCTAACCCTCCTCCTCCTAACCCTCCTCCACCTCCCCCTCCTCTTAACCCTCCCCCTCCTCCTAACCCTCCTCCTCCTAACCCTCCTCCACCTCCCCCTCCTCTTAACCCTCCTCCTTCTCCTAACCCTCCTCCTCCTAAGCCTCCTCCTCCTGCTAACCCTCCTCCTCCTAACCCTCCTCTTAACCCTCCTCCTCCTCCTAACCCTCCTCCTCCTAACCCTCCTCCACCTCCCCCTCCTCTTAACCCTCCTCCTTCTCCTAACCCTCCTCCTCCTAAGCCTCCTCCTCCTGCTAACCCTCCTCCTCCTACCCCTCCTCTTAACCCTCCTCCTCCTCCTAACCCTCCTCCACCTCCCCCTCCTCTTAACCCTCCTCCTCCTCCTAACCCTCCTCCTCCTAACCCTCCTCCTCCTAAGCCTCCTCCTCCTGCTAACCCTCCTCCTCCTAAGCCTCCTCCTCCTCCTCCTCCTCCTCCTCCTAACCCTCCTCCTCCTCCTAACCCTCCTCCACCTCCTCCTCTTCCTAACCCTCCTCTTCCTCCTCCACTTCCACCTCCTCCTCCTCCTCTTCCTCCTAACCCTCCTCCTCCTGACCCTCCTCCACTCTCAAATCCACCTCCTCCACCTCCTACTCCTCCTAACCCTCCTCCCCCGCCTCCTCCTCCAAACCTTCCTCCACCTCCACCTCCTCCCCCTCCTAACCCTCCTCCTTCTCCCCCTCCTCCTCCACCTCCTCCTCCTCCTCCTCCTCAACCTCCTCCTCCTAACCCCCCTCCACCACCTCCTCCTCCACCTCCCCCCCTCCTCCTAACCCTCCTCCTCCTCCTCCTCCACCTCCTTCTCCTCCTAACCCACCTCCTTCTCCACATTCTCCTCCTAACCCTCCTCCAGCTCCTCCTCCTACCTCTCCACTACCTGCTGTGCCACCATGCCAGTGCGAGTAAATATCAGACTGTATAAACTCTATGAATTTTTGGATATATATTACTCATCCTCCTTGTTGCCATGGCACTGTAAACAAATGGCTGCCTCTCCAGTAGCTCCCCAGTTTTTTAGCTCTTTTTTTTAGTTTTCTCAAGTTTTAAACTCTTCTTTATCCAGCTTTTAACTTTTTCTATCTAATGAACCTTTCTTCTCTTCTCTTCTTCTTTTTTTTATACATATGCATGGATAGTGTCCTGTTCTACTCTGTGTTGTGCCGGGGGGGGCAGCTCATCCAAGAAGGACACATCCAGGATAAAGACATTGATCTGGGGGGTATTCCAGGAAGCTGGCTGAAAAAGGCTGGGCTATCGCCGGTAAGCGTGGCTTGAATAAGCGGCCACTTTAATCTCAGCTGCAACTCGTTCCACTAACAAGGCTCGGCTGTTTTTCAGAGACGCTTATTCTAGCCAGGCTGATCCAAGTTGTGGCTAAGCGTGTGTCCGGGGTAGATAAAAAGCCCCGACGTGTCGATTGTCGAAATGACGAGATCATGTCAAAACCAAGAGCGGAGACGTTTTGCTCGACAGAGCAAAAACTCCTCATGGAGTTGTATGAGGACTACAAGGGGAAAGTCACAAAATAGGGCAACATGGTTGCAATTAATAAAGCCAGAGACGCTGCCTGGCAAAGCATTGCAGACGTTTAAATGCGTAAATAATTGGTTTTTTTATTTTTAATGAAGCACTTAGCACACGCACACGTCTGAAAATTTAGATCTTCAGAGGGCATCTTTTTGAACACTGATTAGGGATAACCCACAACTGCAATGATTGGCTATTTAATCTGTAATGTTTTGGTGGATAAAACAGTCTTGACGTCTTTGTTTTTGATGCAATTTAACAGGAGCAATTTAAACAGTCGAAAAAGGACGGGGCAGCAGGTCAAGATTAAATTCAAAAACATTTTACAAAGTGGTAAGCTGCCTCTTTTCACATGTGAAATTCGTCAAAATAGCACCACCTGAAGCTCCTCACACTACTGTGGCCCAGAGGAGATCGATCTTGATAAAATTAAAGCTGTTCAAAACCTGTTGATCAAGTTGATTTCTTCAAACATACATATTTATATATGTATATATATATATATATATATATATATATATATATATATATATATAAATATATATATCTGTGTGTGTGTGTGTGTGTGTGTGTGTGTGTGTGTGTATATATATATATATATATATATATATAGCCTATATGCATGAATGAAACAGCATAGTTTGTTTTATAGTTTTTGTTTATTGTGATGGTGATATTCACTATTTTACATGTAGGCCTAATTCATGTTCTTGATTTGACAAATCTATATCCATAATGGATGAATATAGCAGCAACATAGGTAACACCTAAAACCAAAGTAGGACAACTAAGAAAAAAAATGCGCTACTTCATGTGGTGATGTTTCATCAAACACTGAATAAAACAGTAGAAAAAACATGTATAGAGGAGATGTCATTATTTTTAATTATGGATGATAGTGCTACAGTGCCCAAAGACACAAATGAGCTTGTTCACAAATAAAGTAGTTATCTCATCATTTGGCATCACCTTTAGATTATCATCATGATCAGAATGGACCGCTGGTAAAAAGAAGGTATTTTTTATGGAAAATTGTGGCTGTTGTCACCTTCAATTTTTTTAATAAGACAATCAGTGCCTTTATTCTGTTATGTGTTGACTGAAAGAAAATCAGATATTTTCAAATAGTTACTGCAGGTGGGATCGAACCCGCAGTGCAGTGAAAAGCACAAGTTACTGCAGCTTATCTCCCTGCACTTTAACCACTCACCCACTTACTTTCTTGAATGGCTAACAAATAGTGTAGTATCTGACATGTCTTGATTTACGGTTATTCTGGTGTTGTTTAAAAAAACATACATACTTATCATACATTCAAACTTAAGTACAAATATACATTAAAGAAATCATTTTTATAGCCTGCCCTT
Organism: Cetoscarus ocellatus; assembly: GCA_037902135.1. Lineage (NCBI taxonomy): Eukaryota > Metazoa > Chordata > Actinopteri > Labriformes > Labridae > Cetoscarus > Cetoscarus ocellatus. Next base: position 583,464 of record JBAMNC010001450.1, read on the forward strand.
CACTTGTCCACAGTAACATCAAAATAAATAATTGATTTAAAAGACACTAAAAAAAACAATATAAGTCAAACACAATTAAACCAAAACAACCCCCAAAAGCCAAGCTAAAACAGTAAAACTAGACTTGATGTATTATTATATAAAGAATCAAATAATTCATAAAATATATTCCTACATCCATCTACAAATTCTGTGGTATATCTGATCATTCATTGTTATGAATATTTCATTATCGCTTGAATTCAGACTGAAACATGTTTTGTGTCCTTAGCCAATGATAGCCAATGATATTGAAATGTAAAACTTTCAGAAAATATATATCCTATACAAAGTAACACATAAGACATACACAAGAAATCAAATAAACAGGAAACAAAACAAATTAAAGTTGTATCAACCACTCATTTTTAAGTCATTTTTTTAATACACACAGTGTGCTTGGTTTTCTAATAAAGGCAGAGAGTTTATTCCACTGAGAGATAGACCTGTACATAATAGATTTTTGAAACATACATGTCGTAGCCAAAGGTAAGGAAAAGAGACCCTTAGTGACCTGCCTCGTATTATGACAATGAACATCTTCAACAAGAAAAAGTTTAGAATACAGACTCGTAGGTATGGTTGATAAATTGATTTTAAAAAGAAAAGACAGTAAGTTATAATTAAGTCTATCTTTAACCTTTAGCCAGTGATGTTTATAATGCATGTCATCTAAGTTGGCCTGAAAGAGCAGCGGAGAACCATGCAGGCAGCTCTACTTTGCACAAGTTGTAACTTATGCTTATCTTTGATGGCAGCGAGATCTTAGAGCCATAGTCAAGGTGAGAAAGAACTTAAGACTGAGTTACAAGTTTCATAGAATTATCATTTAGGAAATAAGCATTTCTTTTGATTACAGAGAGAGCTCTTCCCATTTTAGTTACAACATTGTCTATGTGCATGGTCTAAGACAATTTGTAATCAAGGGTGACACCTAGAACCTTGACATTATTGACTTGTTCCATTATTGTGTTGTTCAGTGAAATTGAAAGCTTTAGTTCCTTCCTCAATGCAAAACTAGACCCAAAGACTATACATTTTGTTTGGAAACGAAATGGCCTGGCTCCCCACATAAATACACAAATGAGGCTGTATGCAGCTCTGACGCTCCACTGGACTCAACAGAGCTCTTCCCAGCTGCATGGGTTCAGCTGGAGCGGAAGCACACTCTGTGGAAACTGAAATGGGAACACTCTCAGCAGCACAAATGGGAGTTTGAAATGAGACTGAGGATGAACTGGTTTCTCTGCAGGAAGACCCCACTCTCTCTTGCGCTCTCTCTCTCAGTTATCGATTTTTATACAAAGAGAGATAAGATCCGGCAGAGACGCGGGTTCATGGTGGCCATCTTGAAAAATGGCCGCCATCTGCAGACCACCCTCACATGTATACTGCATAACATCTAGCTCCGCCCCTCAGGATGTGACCGGTATACCAGGTCACCTGTACGGTTCAGATTTTCAGATCACTTTATCAACTTTGGAAAGTTGAAGCAAAAATTATTTTGTTTTGTAAAGACCAGTCTGAACCAGACAACTCTGTGGGGAACCATCACTGGAGAGTGAGATCTGTGTGTGTGTGTGTGTGTGTGTGTGTGTAGTGTGTTTAATCAGAGTCCTTGTGTCAGTCGAATCAGGACAAAGGCCAATGATTACTGTGATTATTGTCGAACAGGAAGGAGAAGAGCTTCATTAGCACTCTAAAGTCATCAGCTTCCTCCATCAGTGATGTATTAACACCATCATGAACACAGAGGACTGGGCCCTCTTCACGTCCACACCTTTACCTGAAGCACTTTAAACCTCTTTGACTGAGACACTCTTCAGTGAGACCTCACCTGCTTTAATAATGAAGTTTCCTCCACAGTCAGAGGACCACGGCAGCAGCTGGAAGAGACTCAGACCTCACTAAGTGGAGTTTAGATCTATAACTCTGTGGAGTTTAGATCTATAACTCTGTGGAGTTTAGATCAGTAACTCTGTGGAGTTTAGATCTATAACTCTGTGGAGTTTAGATCAGTAACTCTGTGGAGTTTAGATCAATAACTCTGAGGAGTTTAGATCTATAACTCTGTGGAGTTTAGATCTATGACTCTGTGGAGTTTAGATCAGTAACTCTGTGGAGTTTAGATCTATAACTCTGTGGAGTTTAGATCTATAACTCTGTGGAGCTTAGATCTATAACTCTGTGGAGTTTAGATCTATAACTCTGTGGAGTTTAGATCAGTAACTCTGTGGAGTTTAGATCAGTAACTCTGTGGAGTTTAGATCTATAACTCTGTGGAGTTTAGATCAGTAACTCTGTGGAGCTTAGATCTATAACTCTGTGGAGTTTAGATCTATAACTCTGTGGAGTTTAGATCTATAACTCTGTGGAGTTTAGATCAGTAACTCTGTGGAGTTTAGATCTATAACTCTGTGGAGTTTAGATCAGTAACTCTGTGGAGTTTAGATCTATAACTCTGTGGAGTTTAGATCAATAACTCTGAGGAGTTTAGATCTATAACTCTGTGGAGTTTAGATCTATGACTCTGTGGAGTTTAGATCTATAACTCTGTGGAGTTTAGATCTATAACTCTGTGGAGCTTAGATCTATAACTCTGTGGAGTTTAGATCTATAACTCTGTGGAGTTTAGATCAGTAACTCTGTGGAGTTTAGATCAGTAACTCTGTGGAGTTTAGATCTATAACTCTGTGGAGTTTAGATCTATAACTCTGTGGAGTTTAGATCAGTAACTCTGTGGAGTTTAGATCTATAACTCTGTGGAGTTTAGATCAGTAACTCTGTGGAGTTTAGATCTATAACTCTGTGGAGTTTAGATCTATAACTCTGTGGAGTTTAGATCTATAACTCTGTGGAGTTTAGATCAGTAACTCTGTGGAGTTTAGATCTATAACTCTGTGGAGTTTAGATCTATAACTCTGTGGAGTTTAGATCTATAACTCTGTGGAGTTTAGATCAGTAACTCTGTGGAGTTTAGATCTATAACTCTGTGGAGTTTAGATCAGTAACTCTGTGGAGTTTAGATCTATAACTCTGTGGAGTTTAGATCAATAACTCTGAGGAGTTTAGATCTATAACTCTGTGGAGTTTAGATCTATGACTCTGTGGAGTTTAGATCAGTAACTCTGTGGAGTTTAGATCAGTAACTCTGTGGAGTTTAGATCTATAACTCTGTGGAGTTTAGATCTATAACTCTGTGGAGTTTAGATCAGTAACTCTGTGGAGTTTAGATCAGTAACTCTGTGGAGTTTAGATCTATAACTCTGTGGAGTTTAGATCAGTAACTCTGTGGAGTTTAGATCAGTAACTCTGTGGAGTTTAGATCTATAACTCTGTGGAGTTTAGATCAGTAACTCTGTGGAGTTTAGATCTATAACTCTGTGGAGTTTAGATCAATAACTCTGAGGAGTTTAGATCTATAACTCTGTGGAGTTTAGATCTATGACTCTGTGGAGTTTAGATCAGTAACTCTGTGGAGTTTAGATCAGTAACTCTGTGGAGTTTAGATCTATAACTCTGTGGAGTTTAGATCTATAACTCTGTGGAGTTTAGATCTATAACTCTGTGGAGTTTAGATCAGTAACTCTGTGGAGTTTAGATCAGTAACTCTGTGGAGTTTAGATCTATAACTCTGTGGAGTTTAGATCAGTAACTCTGTGGAGTTTAGATCTATAACTCTGTGAAGTTTAGATCTATAACTCTGTGGGGTTTAGATCTATAACTCTGTGAAGTTTAGATCTATAACTCTCTGGGGTTTAGATCTATAACTCTGTGGGGTTTAGATCTATAACCCTGTGAAGTTTAGATCTATAACTCTGTGGAGTTTAGATCTATAACTTTGTGAAGTTTAGATCTATAACTTTGTGAAGTATAGATATATAACTGTGTGGAGTATAGATATGTAAGTCTGTGGAGTTTTGATCAGTAACTCTGAGGAGTTTAGATCTATAACTTTGTGAAGTTTAGATCTATAACTCTGTGGAGTTTAGATCTATAACTCTGTGGAGTTTAGATCAGTAACTCTGTGGAGTTTAGATCTATAACTCTGTGGAGTTTAGATCTATAACTCTGTGGAGTTTAGATCAGTAACTCTGTGGAGTTTAGATCTATAACTCTGTGGAGTTTAGATCTATAACTCTGTGAAGTTTAGATCTATAACTCTGTGGAGTTTAGATCTATAACTTTGTGAAGTTTAGATCTATAACTTTGTGAAGTTTAGATCTATAACTCTGTGGAGTTTAGATCTATAACTTTGTGAAGTTTAGATCTATAACTCTGTGGAGTTTAGATCTATAACTCTGTGGAGTTTAGATCTATAACTCTGTGGAGTTTAGATCTATAACTCTGTGGAGTTTAGATCTATAACTCTGTGGAGTTTAGATCAGTAACTCTGTGGAGTTTAGATCAGTAACTCTGTGGAGTTTAGATCTATAACTCTGTGGAGTTTAGATCAGTAACTCTGTGGAGTTTAGATCAGTAACTCTGTGGAGTTTAGATCTATAACTCTGTGGAGTTTAGATCAGTAACTCTGTGGAGTTTAGATCTATAACTCTGTGGAGTTTAGATCAATAACTCTGAGGAGTTTAGATCTATAACTCTGTGGAGTTTTAGATCTATAACTCTGTGGAGTTTAGATCAATAACTCTGAGGAGTTTAGATCTATAACTTCTGTGGAGTTTAGAATCTATAACTCTGTGGAGTTTAGATCAATAACTCTGAGGAGTTTAGATCTATAACTCTGTGGAGTTTAGATCTATAACTCTGTGGAGTTTAGATCTATAACTCTGTGGAGTTTAGATCTATAACTCTGTGGAGTTTAGATCAGTAACTCTGTGGAGTTTAGATCAGTAACTCTGTGGAGTTTAGATCTATAACTCTGTGGAGTTTAGATCAGTAACTCTGTGGAGTTTAGATCAGTAACTCTGTGGAGTTAGATCTATAACTCTGTGGAGTTTAGATCAGTAACTCTGTGGAGTTTAGATCTATAACTCTGTGGAGTTTAGATCAATAACTCTGAGGAGTTTAGATCTATAACTCTGTGGAGTTTAGATCTATGACTCTGTGGAGTTTAGATCAGTAACTCTGTGGAGTTTAGATCAGTAACTCTGTGGAGTTTAGATCTATAACTCTGTGGAGTTTAGATCTATAACTCTGTGGAGTTTAGATCAGTAACTCTGTGGAGTTTAGATCAGTAACTCTGTGGAGATTAGATCTATAACTCTGTGGAGTTTAGATCAGTAACTCTGTGGAGTTTAGATCTATAACTCTGTGAAGTTTAGATCTATAACTCTGTGGGGTTTAGATCTATAACTCTGTGAAGTTTAGATCTATAACTCTGTGGGGTTTAGATCTATAACTCTGTGGGGTTTAGATCTATAACCCTGTGAAGTTTAGATCTATAACTCTGTGGAGTTTAGATCTATAACTTTGTGAAGTTTAGATCTATAACTTTGTGAAGTATAGATATATAACTGTGTGGAGTATAGATATGTAAGTCTGTGAGTTTAGATCAGTAACTCTGAGGAGTTTAGATCTATAACTTTGTGAAGTTTAGATCTATAACTCTGTGGAGTTTAGATCAGTAACTCTGTGGAGTTTAGATCTATAACTCTGTGGAGTTTAGATCTATAACTCTGTGGAGTTTAGATCAGTAACTCTGTGGAGTTTTAGATCTATAACTCTGTGGAGTTTAGATCTATAACTCTGTGAGTTTAGATCTATAACTCTGTGGAGTTTAGATCTATAACTCTGTGAAGTTTAGATCTATAACTCTGTGGAGTTTAGATCTATAACTCTGTGAAGTTTAGATCTATAACTTTGTGAAGTTTAGATCTATAACTCTGTGGAGTTTAGATCTATAACTTTGTGAGTTTAGATCTATAACTCTGTGGAGTTTAGATCTATAACTCTGTGGAGTTTAGATCTATAACTCTGTGGAGTTTAGATCAGTAACTCTGTGGAGTTTAGATCTATAACTCTGTGAAGTTTAGATCTATAACTCTGTGGAGTTTAGATCTATAACTTTGTGAAGTTTAGATCTATAACTCTGTGGAGTTTAGATCTATAACTCTGTGGAGTTTAGATCTATAACTCTGTGGGGTTTAGATCAGTAACCCTGTGGAGTTTAGATCTATAACTCTGTGAAGTTTAGATCTATAACTCTGTGGTGTTTAGATCTATAACTCTGTGAAGTTTAGATCTATAACTCTGTGGAGTTTAGATCAGTAACTCTGTGGAGTTTAGATCTATAACTCTGTGGAGTTTAGATCAGTAACTCTGTGGAGTTTAGATCTATAACTCTTAGGAGTTTAGATCTATAACTCTGTGGGGTTTAGATCAGTAACTCTGTGGAGTTTAGATCTATAACTCTGTGGAGTTTAGATTTATAACTCTGAGGAGTTTAGATCTATAACTCTGTGGAGTTTAGATCTATAACTTTGTGAAGTTTAGATCTATAACTTTGTGGAGTTTAGATCAATAACTCTGAGGAGTTTAGATCTATAACTTTGTGGAGTTTAGATCTATAACTTTGTGGAGTTTAGATCTATAACTCTGTGAAGTATAGATATGTAAGTCTGTGGAGTTTAGATCTATAACTCTGTGGAGTTTAGATCTAAAACTTTGTGAAGTTTAGATCTATAACTTTGTGGAGTTTAGATCAATAACTCTGAGGAGTTTAGATCTATAACTCTGTGGAGTTTAGATCTATAACTTTGTGGAGTTTAGATCAATAACTCTGAGGAGTTTAGATCTATAACTCTGTGAAGTTTAGATCTATAACTCTGTGGAGTTTGGATCAATAACTCTGAGGAGTTTAGATCTATAACTCTGTGAAGTTTAGATCTATAACTCTGTGGAGTTTAGATCTATAACTTTGTGGAGTTTAGATCAATAACTCTGAGGAGTTTAGATCTATAACTCTGTGGAGTTTAGATCTATAACTTTGTGGAGTTTAGATCAATAACTCTGAGGAGTTTAGATCTATAACTCTGTGAAGTTTAGATCTATAACTCTGTGAAGTTTAGATCAATAACTCTGAGGAGTTTAGATCTATAACTCTGTGAAGTTAAGATCTATAACTCTGTGGAGTTTAGATCTATAACTTTGTGAAGTTTAGATCTATAACTTTGTGAAGTTTAGATATATAACTCTGTGAAGTATAGATATGTAAGTCTGTGGAGTTTAGATCTATAACTCTGTGGAGTTTAGATCTATAACTTTGTGGAGTTTAGATCTATAACTTTGTGGAGTTTAGATCTATAACTCTGTGTAGTTTAGATCTATAATACTGTGGAGTTTAGATCAATAACTCTGTGGAGTTTAGATCTATAACTCTGTGGAGTTAAGATCTATAATTTTGTGAAGTTTAGATATATAACTCTGTGAAGTATAGATATGTAAGTCTGTGGAGTTTAGATCTATAACTCTGTGGAGTTTAGATCAGTAACTCTGTGGAGTTTAGATCTATAACTCTGTGGAGTTTAGATCTATAACTCTGTGGGGTTTAGATCAGTAACTCTGTGGAGTTTAGATCTATAACTCTGTGAAGTTTAGATCTATAACTCTGTGAAGTTTAGATCTATAACTCTGTGAAGTTTAGATCTATAACTCTGTGGAGTTTAGATCTATAACTTTGTGAAGTTTAGATCTATAACTTTGTGAAGTATAGATATATAACTCTGTGGAGTATAGATATGTAAGTCTGTGGAGTTTAGATTTATAACTCTGTGAAGTTTAGATCTATAACTTTGTGGAGTTTAGATCAATAACTCTGAGGAGTTTAGATCTATAACTCTGTGGAGTTTAGATCTACAACTTTGTGGAGTTTAGATCAATAACTCTGAGGAGTTTAGATCTATAAACTCTGTGAAGTTTAGATCTATAACTCTGTGGAGTTTAGATCTATAATTTTGTGAAGTTTAGATATATAACTCTGTGAAGTATAGATATGTAAGTCTGTGGAGTTTAGATCTATAACTCTGTGGAGTTTAGATTTATAACTCTGTGAAGTTTAGATCTATAACTTTGGTGAGTTTAGATCTATAACTTTGTGGAGTTCAGATCTATAACTTTGTGGAGTTTAGGTCTATAACTTTGTGGAGTTTAGATCTATAACTTTGTGGAGTTCAGGTCTCTAACTCTGTGGAGTTTAGATCTATAATTTTGTGAAGTTTAGATATATAACTCTGTGAAGTATAGATATGTAAGTCTGGGGAGTATAGATCTATAACTGAGTATAGATCTATAACTCTGTGGAGTATACATCTATAACTGTGGAGTTAAGATTACATTTGATCAGATTAGATTAGATAGTACTTTATTAATCCGATGTGACACAGCTCAGAGCTGTAGCAGAAGTCTGTGGTGTACAGAGTGAAGAGAAGAGGGGCCAGCACGTGCCCTGGGGTGCTCCAATGCTGTTAATCACAGAGTCAGACGTGGTGTCCTTCAGCCTGACATACTGTGGCCTGTCAGTGAGGTGGCTGGAGAACTAGGTGACCAGGCAGGGGTCCACTCACATCCTGTTCAGTTTGTCCTGAAGCACAAGGGGCTGGAGGGTGTTGAAGGCGCTCGAGAAGTCCAGGAAGAGAATCCTCACCATGCCGCATCACTTATCCAGGTGTGAGTGAACTTGGTGTAGCAGGTGGAGGATGGCATCCTC
>JBAMNC010001451.1:0-100106 GCA_037902135.1 Cetoscarus ocellatus
TGAGAGAAATGGTTTCAGAAAGTTCCAAATGTCTTTGTCTGTGATTTTCCAGTGGACAGAAGGAGAGCTCACCTCATGTTAATGTCAAGAATGAGAAAAAAAAAAACAAAAAAAAAAAAAAACAATAAAATGATGATGTCACTAATTACAGAGGGGCATTGGAGCTTACAGGCCCGACTTTAGACCAGAGGTCTGCAACCTTTCCTGTCAAAGGAACCATTTTGCCCGCCATGCCCACCAAAAAATCTGTCTGGAGCCACAAAACACTTTGAACCTTAAAATGAAGAAAGCAGCGCCTGGTGACTCTGCATCATTAAAGTGACATCAGATCAATGAACAAACTGCTTTACCACCTACATGACTGCTCTAGAATGGGTCATGTTATTGTTGTTGCATACAGGTTTGTAGTCCATGATGGACTTGAAGCCCTGCCACAGGCTCAGTGTGTCCTTGTGGTCAGTGAAATGACCATTCAGTCTCTGTGCATATTGCCTCTTTGCTTCCTTAATTCCAGGCATAGGCTGCATGGTCCCCTGATCTGAAAGTGGCGCCCCGTGCCCTGAGCAAGGAGCGCACTTCCCCTGTGATCCATGGCTTCTGATTTTGGCGCCTCTTCGTGTTATTTCTGACAGTCACATCCTCATCCACATCCACATGCCTCTCTGAAAATGTCCCATTGTGTGGTGTCAAACCAGTCCTGCAGGGCTGTAGTTGCTCCCTGTGGCCATGTTCTGATCCTTCTGATTGCTGGCCTGTCCCGTTGTATCATGGGTCTGTATCTTGGTGTGAGCGTGATGGCTAAGTGGTCTGATTTGCCTATGTGAGGGAGGAGTTGTGCTTTATCTGTATCCTTTAAGTCTGAATAAACCAGGTCTAGAGTGTTATTTGCTCTGGTGGCCACATCCACATGTTGATGGAACTTGGGCAGAAAAGATTTGAGCCTGATGTCATGTAGCATTGTCATGGCCGCCTCCTTGTTAGCACTTGGTGGTACATAAACAGCTATTATAAACACCGCCGTCAACACCCGCAGCAGAAAGAATGGTTGGCATAACAGTCATGAGCTCAGTGTGCGGGCAGCAGTGTGTGTACACTGTCGTGGAGTCCCAGCACCACAGTCTGTTGATATAAACAGCCAGACAACCTCCTCTTAGCTTACCGGTTAGCTCAGCTAATCTGTCTGCTCGGTGTAGCATTAGCCCCTCCAGCTGCATCTCCACATCCGAAACATTCTGATTCAGCCATGTCTCCGAAAAAACGTAAACACAACAGTCTCTCACGTTCCGTCAGGAAGCTCTCCACAGTCGAAGACAGTCCAGCTTATTGTCCAGAGAGCAAACGTTAGACGGTAGAAGTGTGGAAATAGCAGGCCTGTGTGGGTTAGCTGCTGGCCTGGCTCAGAATCCTCTGTAGCTACCACGCCTCTTGCTCTGTCGCGGGGTTTTCTTTGTGTAGCAGAGCAGTCAGAGCTCCCCCAGTACTCTCTGCAGGCATACATCACATCTGGAAGCTCTATTTTTACAGTCCAAAAGAAACTGACATCTGCTACTCACTATGGTGACCACACGTCCCCAATTTCCAGGGACAGTCCCTGTTTTGGATGACCTGTCCCCGGTTAAAGCTGTCCCCGAAAATGTCCCAGATTTCAGCGTTTTACAATTGCGCGTCTGCTAGAACATTTGTTATTACTGTAGCCGCGTAGGAAGCAGAGAGCGTGAGGGAACATGTTGTGCACAGATTGGGACAACAACTGTGTTGCCAAGTCTTCTTATTACAAGCGACTTTGGGCTTGCTTTAATTATCACCCAGCACCCCACAACAAAGTAAGACATGGTAGTTTGTCCTCTCCTCACCCCTATTTCCTGGTTATCGTGCACACCCGAGTCAACTTGGCACATCACCAAACATGTTCAGTCATGTGGCGCATGCACAACTATGCAGGAGCCATAGTTGCCTGGTCTGCTTATTATAAGCCAGTTTGGTTTCTTTTTTGAAAAGTTGCTTTTTCCACAAGTGCAGGTGCTCATTTGTCTTGTTGTGCCCCCAAACCCAGGAGGGATCTGATGCTAACTCTACTACCAATATAAACTCAATTCAGAAGTTACACAAATTATTGTCTCCCACTCTAAACACAAGTTTACATTTTACTGTATAAAGAGGGGCAAAATGATGTTTCCATCAACAAGAAATCCTTATGGCCAGAATTAAATTTATTTCAAATGTAGCTATAACTGTTTTCACCATAATAAAGCTGTAGAGGATCAACGTACATCTTACATAAAAGCCTGACTTTGTCTGTTTGGTTACAAAAATCAAGGTTAGACAGACTGTTTAGTGATAACAGAGTTATAAACAACAGTAGCCCCTCCCTTCACTTCTGAATTAAGAAAAGGCTGTCCCACCTCGCCTCTCGACAGCTGGGATAGGCTGCAGCTCCTCTGCAACCCCGAAAGGGATAGTCGGTATAGAAAATGAATGAATGAATATATATATATATGTATATATATATATATATATATATATATATATATATATATATATATATATATATATATATATATATATATATATATATAGATAGATAGATAGATAGATATAGATATATAGATATAGATATATATACACACTGTATATTACACTGTATATATATGTGTGTGTATATATATATATATATATATAGATATAGATATAGATATAGATATAGATAGATATAGATATATATATAGATATATATGTATACTGTATATATATACTGTATATATAATATACATATGTAACCAGTGGCTTTCCTGCGTTGTGCAGTGGATGTATGGAATTACAAGGCGACACTGGAAGTCTCTCTTTGGCCACACTCAGCCCGCTCCAGATCCTACACAGAGCAAAGTTACAGCATTAAAGATAACCCAAGGAAAGTACACGTAAGTAGCTAAATGTCAGCCCTAGTAAACTAGCTTAGCTTGCCGCTCAAACATACGTGTGTGAAGGGGGAAAATAAACATTCATACGTAACATAATGGACATATATACAGACTAAAAGCTAGGAGAATTAACCAGAATAACACAGGGAACAAAACAGAGCACAAAATCTATTATTTAATAAAAAGATGGGATTAGATTAATAATAGACATGAGGATGAGCACCCACCTCTCCCGAAGGGATTCACAGAAAGGGGGGGGGGGAGTGGAAAAAAGGAACACAAATGAATAAAAGACCACAGAATAGGAATGAAAAAGAGATGGGGCTGCAACGTTACACACACAGGAGCACAAGGATGGAGACTTCCAACAGGAGTCCCATGGCCTGGAGACCTCAGGCCAACAGAACAGAAGATTGCCAGGCAATTTTATGTAATTATATGAACAGTATAGAAGAACACAGATGAATATTTAACCCTGTTACATACATGTATATATATATATATATATATATATATATATATATATATATATATATATATATATATATATATATATATATATATATATATATATATATATATATATATACATGTATATATATAAAATTTGTATACGTCCCAGTTTCTTAATTTGATCTCATTAACTTTTAATTAATTTTTATTGCTGAGTTGGAAATGTCCCTGGATTTCATTTCAGAAATCTGGTCACCTTACTACTGACACTGTACATTCATACACTCCTCATTTGTGTCATTCTGTCCATTTATACTGTTTACACTCGAAAACACTTCTCTGCTGGGAGAGGCTGCCACAGACATGCTGTGTTGAGCTGCCATGTTGGTTTGGTTTGGTTGTTTTTTAAGCTTATCCCACTTAAATTTTTTGTTTCATGTCAGTCTTGATGTCTTATAAAAGATATTTCTGATGAACAACTTGTACAATAACTGACACACCTGACTTTGTAGTTACTGAATGGGAGAGAAAGTGAAGGGAAGAGAGACTGACAGGTATCACAGTAGACATGGTAATAAAAAACATAATATGGCTGGCAGGTGGATTTCAGAAGATTGGATCCAACATGAAGTCATTCCTGATAAAATGTTTCCGTGCCAACAGTTTTCGGGCTTTAATGTCACAAATGTACCTCACAAACCACCACTCCAGTCTCCTGTAAATCATCTGACTGTGGAAACCTTTTGGGGGCCTGTCGGAGCACTGTGGAGGGCCTGATATGGCCCCAGGGAGTCCATCTGAGGATCACTGCTGTAGACAGAACAATATTTAGATAGACTTAGATAGAACTTTATTAATACCCTTGGAAAAACTCCCTCAGGGAAATTGGAATTTATATTTGCTGCTTGGTGACTCCACAATATTTTCTATTTTTCTTCGAAGTGAGTAGAAAACAGACACACTGGTGCAGGGTTTGGACTACAGACCCAAAACCACATCTGAGAAACAAGACCCTCAGACTTCAGACCTGGTCTGCTTCTTCAGATGTCTCTAATGATTCCTGCACAGCTGCTGTAACCATGACATCCACCCCAAAAGCAGGTCCATGGTCCAGTTCACTAAGATGTCTTAAATGTCTGTGTGGACATCATTCAGGCTTATTTCAGAGCAAAAACACTGACTGATGCGTTTGAGGAACCTTCTTCAACGGTCTCCACAGCCTTCAAACCCCGTCCCTGTCTCCGTGTGGACACGCCCCCCTCCCCGTGTCTGCCTTGTGACCATTTGTCTTCAGCGCTCCATAAAGTCGACAGCCAGCTCCTCTTTACTCCACTATCACGTCTCCACATCTGTCCTCGTCTCCCTCATCATCATTTACATTTTCAAATCTGCATTTTTCATATAGATCCCACCTCCCTCTAATTTTAATATCACTGTTATTTCCCATGACACCTTTTGTTTTATTATACATTATGAATTTCTCCCTCTTCTAATCCCTGTGCCCACACCTCACTTATGAGCTGAAATATTTTATCAGGAGGAGCCCTCACTCAAACGTATCATTTTAATCTTATTTCAATAAAAAAAATCATCTCTCTTCTCCCCCTTTGACAGCGGTTAATGGTTTTTCTTTATCGTAACGGAAACTTAGAAGACTGAAAGAGCCTGACAAAAAAATTCAAAAAGATGTTTGTTTATGTGAAGATGAGCTGAGAAGAAGGAAGAGTAAAGGCACGAGGGTCAAAGGTAAAGGTATGAGGGTCAGCAGTAAACATAGGGGGGTCAAAGGTAAAGGTACGAGGGTCAAAGGTAAAGGTAGGATTGACCCCTCAGGGTCATCAGGGTGACCTCTCATTGCTGCTGTATTGTCCTGATTGAATGCTTGAAGCTGCAGAGACTCTGACCAATCAGTGATGAGGAACAGGTAGATGTTACTGTCAGCCTGTGACGCTGCATTCACGCATCAACACATCCAAGCTGATGCTGACCTACCAGTCTGTCTGTTTAACACAGGTGTCGAATCTACAGTGGACAGATGATGTTTCCCACGCAAAAGAAGTTCATGGGCAGCATGCATGAGCTGAAAGTCCTCCTAACGTAGCTTAGTGCTTCATGAAAGCTGAACAAACATCTTCTGTCACAACACAACGAAGCTAAATGTGGGGGACGCATTTTCCATTTCCAGGAAGGACCAAAGACGGCTGTCCCCAAGAGAGGAGTCCTTCATCCAACAGGAACCCCATGTCCAACAGGAGTCTTACATCCAACAGGAGTCTCACTCCTATCCAACAGGAGTCCCACATCCATCCAACAGGAGTCCTACATCCATCCAACAGGAGTCTCACTCCCATCCAACAAGAGTCCCATGCCCAACAAGAGTCCCATGCCCAACAGGAGTCTCACATATGACCAACAGGAGTCCCACATCCATCCAACAAGAGTCCCATGCCCAACAGGAGTCCTAAATTCAGGCGGACAGGCCCTGATGCCAGCAGTTGTCCAACAGAGATGAAGGCAGCTGCAACGGAGAGTCACAAAGACATGGCCTTAGCTCTTTGCATCAGCAAAGGCTGTCCAATCCATCAGTGTGAGTGTGCAGCTTAAAGAATGGCTGCTGGTGAGTGTCTGGATGCTGCCTGCTACAGTTTTATCAGGAGTGGTCATCCAATCAGCTTCAGGCTGTGATTTTAAAAAGCCTCTGCCCTCCCCGAACACTTCAGTGGGCTGTTGCCCTAATAGACTCGTGGAGATAACACTTGTTTTGATGAAACACTGTACAAATAAAGATTGATTGATTGATTGAATGATTGATTGATTGAATGATTGATTGATTGAGTGATTTGTAGATCAATGATTTTATGGTTCATGACCATCTGCCTACCTTTCAAAATCAGTGAGAATGAGCAGCTGAGGAGAGTTGACATCATAAAAACAACATTTATAAGAATAAATCCATGAAGCTGAAGATCACTCCAGCTTTAAATTACAAGCATGTGAATCATGAATGAATCTAAGAAGCTGAACTGAGGAGCAGCAGCAGAGACCTCAGGTCCTCCATGTTTCTCCTTCACTCAGCGGCCGTCCTCTCAGGGCAGATTCCCTGACAGACTATTTGTTAAGTAAATGAAACAGATGTCTCACTCTGAGCTGTTTTCCTCATTTCTTTCTCGTATTTTAGAGGGAGTGCAGTCCCGGGGGGGAGACAGGATGGGTGATGGTGGCAGCATGGTAGAGGGGATGGAGGGGGACGTCCAGGGGGTCACCGTGAGTCGCCCCAGAGCAGGCGAGGAAGAGGAATAACGAGGCTCGGTGAGAGCGCCTGGGGAGCCTCCGACATCACTCACATCTCCACATAATCATCAAGGCAGAGCAGCTTCCTCCTTCATTTACATAAAACCGTCCGACGCCTGAACCCCCCGATCCATCATGGCCGGGACGAGGGGCTGAGACCTCTCCTCGGCCCCCTCCCTTTGATTGTGCCTGCTGTTTATCTGCAGCAGCACAAAGATTGATTCCCTGCTGTTTCTCCCACTTATGTTCAGCAGATATGAATTTTCACAGAATGATGAAGCACCGAGTCGGCTCATAATAAACACAAACACATATTTGGGAGGGGGGCTGATGAGCAGAGATGGATGGTGTGGGGAGAGACACTCAGGAGGAACTCTGAGGATCTTCAATTAAAATGTTTTCTACTTTAAGATTGTACTGTTTCTGTGGGGGGGCAGAGCTGTCGTTCTGTTGTTGTTCACAGAGAGCAGACTGGATCCTGCAGCCCAACACTGACGTTTGAATGTAAGAATGATAAATATGATTTTATTAAAATCTCCTCAAACACCTCACAGAAAAATGACTCTGCGCCCTCACACCCCAAAATTCAGATCTACAGAGGGCAGTCAGCTGATTTCAAGACAGAACATCTCACTCAACTTATTTTGAGCCACAATATCTTGACACGATGGTCTAACATCTTATTTAAGACATAACAATTGGTTATAAAAGTAGAACACCAGCCAATGAGACAAGCTGAGTTTAATTTGTAAGGTGTCTTAAAATGAAATGTACCATCCTGTGGTTATTAAACCACAATTAAACCTCAATTTAAAATCTTCACTGGTAAAGTGTTTCATCAATTTTGTGTCGTTACAATCGATTCAGAGCCTTGTTTCTGCTTTTTATTCCTCGCAGTAAGACATTTATCTGGACATGTGGACTAAAATCAGTGTTCTGGATACTTCTGATTGAAATGAGCAGACACTTGCTGAGATCTGTTTTTTTCTGAACAAACTGAATTGGTAAGAACATGAACAAAGGTCAAAGGTCTTGCTCTGCTAAGACATGTCAGACATCTTCAGGAGAGTCATCTTGAAAAATCTATAAACTGCCTGATCTGACAAATCCTTAAAAGACCCTGCATCCACGTCAGACCACCACCAATCTTAAAGCCTCTCCCCTGTGCCATGACCACCACTCACTGAAATGTGATAAACCTGTTCCTGACTGTTGGAGTTGTGTTGCAGACAGACAGACCTGCTGACAGGAGCTCGCTCAGAGATGTTCAAAGATCCTGATGTTTGGTTTTCTCTCAAACTGGAAATATTCAGTTTATTGCCTCCCCCATTACTCCCTGTGCCTTTTGTTGTCTCAGCTCTTGGTTTATGGCCTCCATGAATCCATAAATGTGTTCTTCATGTTTTGGGCCCTCCATGACAGTTACCGCCTCTCTTCTGCTGCTCAAAGCGTTTTACTGGAGCTCTGAAACATCTCCAAATCAAGGTTTAGAGTCCCAAACGTTCAGCAGTGGACAGATGAGGCTGTATCCATGTCAGCTCTGCAGGATGTGAAATTTAAAATGGTAATATGTACGAGCAGAGACTGTGAGTGTTTTGGTGTTAAATCAGAGTGCCGTGCGGCGTGGGGGCATGTCTGGTTCACCGAGGACATTACCATAAGTACCATTACTGTCACAAAGCATGAGATCATATCGCTGAAATAAACTGCTGCTGCTGCTGTGATGGCATCTGCTCTGACTTACTGCTCCCCTGCTCCATTACTGACATCTCACCACCAACTCCCACAATGCACTCTGCTGCAGTGTTGGTGCCGTCACATCAGGCATGAGGGGGTTAATCAGTGAGGGATTCACAGAGATTCTTTCATTCTGTTATTAACCTCATTCATCAGTGATTAAGGAAACTAGACATCAGTGTTCAGGGTTTGTTTATGACACAGATGGTCCCAAAAAGAGTGCAGACCCAAGGGACCACATGTGAGATCATGACCTGGAGCATCAGTCACAGACAGAGCCGTCCATGAGGACCTACAGGTGTAACCCTCCCTGAGGTAATGACAGGTCTGGAGTCTGTGGGACTGGGAATGAACATGAGGCCTCAAAACCTGAACCTGATGTTCTCCATGGTCCACATCATATTTCAGTCAAGGTAGACCATGGAGAGGGCTGCTGTACCTCATCATAAGGTGTAACATTAGGCAGGGCTGAACATGAGGCCTGATGACCTTGGCTTTTGACCTCCTGGCTCTATAATGCAGTCAGTTATTCTTGGATCAGGATAGACCTTGATCCAGATCCTCTCAGTACTCTTGGGGTGCTGCATTAATAAGAGTGGATGATGCCACAGCCTCAGGTCCATCACAAACGGGCAGGTCCCCTCCTGCTTCAGGCCATAATTCAGCTGACCCGGTCCTCTCCAGAAACAGACCCCGTGAGCAAAGGACACACAGCGTCAGTCTGGAACCAAACTGCAATCAGGGAGCATAGAAAGAGACCAGAAGCAGGTCTTAGGACACTCTCACAGCCAGCATGTTTGGTCCCAGTGACCTCTGGATTGGTTTATGTTCGGTGGTGAGAAGCTCAGACAAGCTCTGGTCTGCCTGAAACAGGGGGCCTCAGTTTGCTTCCAAGAAGAACAGAATTCAGTTTGTTTGAAAGCAAGCAAAACAAACCGAATGAGACAAACCGAAAAGCAGTGAACAACAAGCAAGCCAAGGTAGCAACAACACCAAGTAGAGTTTGTTACCATTGGCATTGCTAGTACCAGCAGCCTCTGGTCCTCTCCACAGACTGACGTGTGGCGTGAGGTCACGCCTCGCTCCAGTCAACATGTGAGTGCCATCTGACAGCCCAAATGGAGATTCAGCTTCATTTTATGGCACATTAAACATCTGAACTGCTTGAAGCTAAAAAATGTCATTTCTCAAAGCTCAGTTGTGTATTCCAGGGTCAAAAGTCAACAGTAGGCCTAATGGCGGGAGCAAAGACCAAAGCTACAAACCCAGCTTGTGGTGGATGGATATACTACCGAAGAGGTGGGGCTGGGGTGGGGGGATTCATGTCCAATCAGACAAGGTACCTGTGACAGGAGGTCCTGACCTGGTGACCCAGTGATGTTCTGGCTCCTGCTGTGGTGAGGTGGAGGACCTGTCAGGGGCTGTGTGGTAGAGCAGGCAACATCGGCATCCTCGCTACCTGGAGCTTGCATGTAAGGAGCCTGGGTCGGCTGAAGGTGGTGATGCTTCAGTGATAAAAGGCCATGCAGCTGATCAGGTAACTCCTCAGAGATGTATGTAGGCACTGATGGGGTCAGGGGTTTCCTTGTGCTCGGTTACATTTTTTTACGATGAATGTTTACTATGCTAAGCTAAGCTGAGCTAATGCTAAGCTAAGCTAAGCTAAGCTAAGCGTCCTACGTTGCTAGGTAACAGACTCTTAATTTCCTTCCAGATCAAGCAGAAAACCTTACTCTTTGGGAAAAAAAGTTATTCTCCACAAACAGTGGCTTGTTAGTCTAACCGGAGCCCATCAGCTGATCAGCTGGCCTGGACACCACCGCTGGCCGGGACACCACGGCACCTGAGCGGGTCACCTCAGCAGCCGGCCGGGTAACCTCTGCAGCTAACCGGGCTGCAACCACAGCCATGTGGTCTCAGCCAGCCCAGGCTCTACCACCAGCCACCAGGTCGAGCTCAGGCTCCAACTCCAGTGAGTTGTCTACACTATGCCACCTAATAGAAGTGTAGTCAATGATGAGGGCATGGAGGAGATAAAGAAGTCACTGAACTTAATGTCTGAGGAAATAGCAACAATCCCGAAACAGCAGAAAGTGATTATGGACTTAATGGGTAAAATTAAAGACCGTAAAAGGCAAAACGAAGAGAAGGATAAGAAAATTGCTGTCTTGGAATACTGGGTGTCAGAGCTGGAACAATACTCCAGAATAAACGATGTCATTGTCAATGGACTAGAAACCACACATCAGTCATATGCTAGGGCAACAGCAGCAGCAAGACCCACCTGAGCAAGAACTCCTCTCATTAGAGCAACAGGTTCTTGCCTTCTTTCATAGCAGAGACATAAAAGTGGAGAGTAAGGATATAGAGGGATGTCACCCTCTCCCAAGGTAAAATAAAAATGAGAAACCTGCCATTATTATTCGCTTCGCCAATAGAAAACAAAAGAATGAACTGCTCAAACAGGGATGGAAGCTGAAAGGAACAAACGTTTATGTCAATGTACACCTCATAAAGAAAAATGCAGACATTGCAAGACTGGCTCAACAGAAAAAAATACAGTCAACATGGACATCAAATTGTAAGGTATTCATCAAGCTGAACGGGTCTCCAGAACAGGCAAGAGTTCTAGTTCAGTCAGTCAACTCACGTTTAAATTTGTTTATTGTAGCTGCAAATACATGTTATAGGTTTGGCGCCCAGGCTCCGGTTTCATCACTCCCTGCAGAAAGGTTTACATGAAGGCATGGAGGAGTGATGAGCAAAACATACTGAACACCCCGGAGCCTGCAGGTGGATGCTGGGGTGGCGGTGGGGGTGAAAGAACACGCAGCAAGTCAGTGTAGGGCAGCAGAGTCGTTGCAGGGCAGAGGGAGAGATGGGAAAACTCCCAGTTTAAATATACCGCCAAATTGAGAGGGGAAGAGTGTGATTGGAGGATGTTTGAGAGGAGTGAGACATGTGACATATGAGGATGTTTGAGAGGAGTGAGACATGTGACATATGAGGATGTTTGAGAGGAGGGAGACATGTGACATATGAGAATGGTTGAGAGGAGGGAGACATGTGACATATGAGGATGTTTGAGAGGAGGGAGACATGTGACATATGAGAATGGTTGAGAGGAGGGAGACATGTGACATATGAGGATGTTTGAGAGGAGGGAGACATGTGACATATGCATAGCTGAGCAGCTCGAGTTGTCTGCCTGAACTAGCTCGCAGGCGTCGCTCCATTTCAGTCAGTCAACTCACGTTTAAATTTGTTTATTGTAGCTGCAAATACATGTTATAGGTTTGGCGCCCAGGCTCCGGTTTCATCACTCCCTGCAGAAAGGTTTACATGAAGGCATGGAGGAGTGATGAGCAAAACATACTGAACACCCCCAAAACTTAAAGCATTGGAGCCTGGAGCTGCTGATGAGATCTACTATGTGTAGCCATTCCCCCCAGCGCCTGCTGTTAGAGGAATATACTATCTAGTGAACTACTATGTGTAGGCCTGGCACCAGCCGCCGTGTGGCCATTCCCCCCAGCGCCCGCTGTTAGAGGAATATACTATCTAGTGAAACTACTATGTGTAGCCATTCCCCCCAGCGCCTTCTGTTAGAGGAATATACTATCTAGTGAAACTACTATGTGTAGCCATTCCCCCAGCGCCTTCTGTTAGAGGAATATACTATCTAGTGAACTACTATGTGTAGCCATTCCCCCCAGCGCCTGCTGTTAGAGGAATATACTATCTAGTGAACTACTATGTGTAGCCATTCCCCCCAGCGCCTGCTGTTAGAGGAATATACTATCTAGTGAACTACTATGTGTAGCCATTCCCCCCAGCGCCTGCTGTTAGAGGAAAATACTATCTAGTGGAACTTCAATGTGTAGGCCTGGCACCTGCCGCCATGTGACCATTCCCCCAAGCACATTGGCTGTTAGAGGAATATACTAGAGAATGCAGATCTAAGCATGCTGAATTGATACAAACTGAACCCCAGCACACCACCTGATATGCAATACAGAGTTATGCAATAATTTGATGCAGTTTTATCTAGAAAAGCACTCAGAGAGGGCAGACCTCCGCCAAGGTTATCCGGATCAGTCCCAATATTTAATCAGTTCTTCCATATCCCATTTCCAACAATTCCTGAAAATTTCATCCAAATCTGTTCAGGACTTTTCAAGTTATTTTGAACAAAAACAAACAGACAGGCAGATAAATGCTGGCAAAGCATAACCTCCTTGGCGGAGGTAATTAAACATTAAATGCAGGAACTCGTGAACTTTTGAGCAGACAGGATTTCTTCTTTGTGAAGCACCACATAGCGTTGATATGCGGACCAGCGGCCCAAGGACTTATGTGTTGAAGTAGGCAGATGAAGTGCTGCCGTCGTGGCAGTGCCAATCCTCCAGGAGTGAGGGGAATAGAGTCCAGGTGGCAGGCCACAGCTTGAGCAGAGAACACGCAGCTTCGAAGAGAACCAGGATCTCGTCATAGGTTTGTGACCATTGATGATGAACAAGGGGATGATTGTTGAGTAGGGGGACGATGTTGCAGATATTTCATCATGGAAGAGAAAGGACAAAGAAGTTTTAGTTTTAGCAATAATGACATGAGTACCTTGGCAAGATCTGTCAGTTTTGAGTGTTTCAAGAATAAGGAATACATGTGCTTTTCTATATTCAAATCAGAGAAGGTGAGATCATGCTGTGGATTAAAGGAGAGAGACCTGGTCGTAAATTCGCCACACCTAAGAAAACCATAGAAAGCCCTTAAGAGTACTGCTTTTAATCGAGAATGAATATAGGTGAAACATCCTGTCTCAATCTTGTCACCAACTTGTGCACCAGTGATATAGAGAGAGACATTCTTATTATCGTTACTTGAAGGACGTGCCTTTTTAAGACCACTGAGGAGCAACTGCATGGGAGGATTCCGAGAAGGCTCTGGGATGCTGGGTCTTAGCATCGAATGTAAAACTGAATCTAGCATGGCTTTGATACTTTACATTTGGAGATTGCGGGATTCAAAAGAAATTACAATGAATGCACAAACGACTTAAATGTTTATAGGTAAAAGGCTAAGGAGAAGACTGGCACTAAAGGATGAAAAGAAAACCAAGCTGAATCGTAGGCTTTAATGATGCTTTGCTGAACCCAGTCTCATGTAGTTAGAGGCAGAGGACAGGAGACATACTTACTCTAGAATCATCTGTTTGAAAGGAGGACATGGCAGGCTGGAGGACTGGATTGGGGACATATAGTTTTGAACTCCTGATATTAAAAGCGAGAAAGAGCATCGCAATACGATTTGCATTTCTGGGAATGAGTTAGCTTTCAGGATGAAATTATTAAACATGCATATCCAAGTTAAACATCGTAAGAGATTGTTGATAGCTGGTGATTTAGAGAGGCCTTTGTTGATAATTTCAACTGTAGCTGCATTGTCACAAAACGCCATGATTTGCTTCTTTCCAGTTGCTACCCCACAGAGAGCGAGCACAACTATTGGGTAAAGTTCATAGAGGGATCCTCGAGGGTCTGTATTTCCGTTGGCCGTACATCTGCAAACCACTTGTTATTATAGAATCCCCCAAACCAACAGATGGAGCAGCATCAGTATAGAAAACTGAAGACTCTACAAAGTCATTGTAAAAGAAAGAAATGCTGTTCCATTCATCGCAGAGCAAAGACCAAAATCGCAGATCTGAACAGCCTTCATCTAAAACCACTGTGTCTTTAGATTTTTAATTGAATTAGCCAGTGTCAGCAAGCAAGAACGAATGAGCATCCGTGAGGGATAATGCGGATAGCAAAGTTTAGGTGACCTAACAAAGACGAAAGATCCCGTTTAGAGAGAACAGCAGAGGGAGACAAAGCTCTAAAAGCTTCTCTAATGCCGCTCAAGTTATCCTGAGGAAGCGAGGCTTGCATGAGCACACTGAGAGTTATGCCGAGAAACTCAGAGCACGAGGTTGGTTCCACCATTTTGTCTTCTGAAAGTGGCACACCCAACTCTTGAAAGAGGTTTTTGACTGTGGAATTGCAGTGGGCTGGTGGAATAGAGGGGAGGTCAACTACCAGAAAATCATTCAGAGATGTAAGCAAAGGGGAATTTGCACGTGTTGTAGAGAATCCAGCATAGAGCCTCTGACAGGATGTCAAAATGCAAGGCTACTATAACAACCAAAGGTCAACTTAACAGAGAAATAAAACTTTGAACGCCACTTAACGCCGAAAGATGCCATTACAGCCCCAGCTGAGTAAATCATTTGCATTTGCGTTGTCTATAGAAGCGTAGTATAAAGAGAATGGTTCAAGGGGAATTAAGCTGTTTATACTTGGGATTGAGGAGTCATGATGAGCTGAGAGAGCTATAATGAGACATTTGAATGAATATTACCTTATTGCGACCCTTATGGGGCTCACTCTGAAAAATGGAGAAGAGGAAGACGGATTTTGAGAAAGGACCCATCACCCACCGAAGAAAGTGCAAGATCTGAAATAATGGCTAAATAGGTGTTAAACTCCTCTCTGCATTGCAGATGTACTTCGCAAATGGTGTCTCTAAAACACTGAAGGCCATGTTAAATTCTGCCGGAGTAGGGGACTTCGACAGTCTTGGATCACGATCCTTAAAACTACTGAAAAGTCCCCCCAATCCTCATATCTGTCTGCAGATTCAGAACCACAACAACAGAATCTTCACCAGATTAATGTCATGGCCTGTCGAAATAAGAGCAAGGTTTAATAATTAGTTTGAATAATTGTGCAACTGAGTCTATGCTGATCCTCATAACCTCCTAGATGAATGAATAAAATACATAAATAAAATATAATTAAAATAGATAAGTAATGACACGAGCAGATAGATGACAGGCCCAGGGGCAGACTTATAATTCAATCATTTGGTCAGCTGTTAAAGATGATGGAAATAGGATTACCTGATAAAATTTTGGTTCCTTAGAGAATCAGGACTGGCAGCAGCAGGAGGCAGAAACTGAGAACCCATGGCAGGAACTGGGACTGCAGATCCCAGGGATCTTTGCGGTGTGACGTCGACCGGGAAGACAGCGATTGGTGGAGCTGGCATAGCTAGGGACACGGATGAAGGACCCGGGTTGTTAACATGGCAAGTGGGGGATTACGCGTTGCTTTCCAAGGTGTTCAGCCTGGTGTGCATCATGTCCAGCACCGATTTCACTTCGAGAAGTGAAGACTGGATGGACTCGTCTGTGGAGATGCCGGAATCTGGCTGCTTCGGCTCCTTGGAGGGAGCGCCAAGCTCCGGTTTTGGAGAAGCAGGAAGAAAGGCAGTGGCCTTTTTAGCTGGCGCTTTACCTTTCCCCCCGGAGGACCACTGGACGCTGTGGCACTGGCACCCGACCCCGGGGCATTGGTGGAGTTCTGCTGAATCATCAGATAATCGAAAAGCTCTTCATGGCTGAGGCCGCCCGGCGCGGTGATGTTACGTGCGTAAAGCTCTTCCGTGATGTGGTACACAGGCCATCCAGCAAGTCGTTTGTGAGTGATACGAGAGCTCTGGCGAGGACGAAGCGGGTCCGATTCATTCCTGGAGCGGACTGAGTCTGGATTTCGGGAATAAGCCCCGCATCCTCTCCTGACAGCTGGGACTCACTCTCTGAATCCGAGACGACGAGAGACATAGCGACCACCAGAGCCAAAGGTAAGATGACAATCGCATGTGAAAGCAGGTGAAAGAACACGCAGCAAGTCAGTGTAGGGCAGCAGAGTCGTTGCAGGGCAGAGGGAGAGATGGGAAAACTCCCAGTTTAAATATACCGCCAAATTGAGAGGTGAAGAGTGTGATTGGAGGATGGTTGAGAGGAGTGAGACATGTGACATATGAGGATGTTTGAGAGGAGTGAGACATGTGACATATGCATAGCTGAGCAGCTCGAGTTGTCTGCCTGAACTAGCTCGCAGGCGTCGCTCCATTTATCAGAGAGATAGCAGAACTAGAAAAATACCAGTAAAGCCTTGGTTTATGAGAACAGTGACGATTATTAAGTACAATGGATCATATTTGATCAAGGATGTTTGTGGTTCTGACTGAAAATATCACAACCAACATATAACAACCCAGGAAGACACCAATCACAGGATAGGGGAGCATGAAAATAGCATCAACCCAGACAAAAATCTATTTAACAATCTGACGAATGACTGCACATATTACACAGACGATCAATTTGATATGAAGATAAAGGCAAAAGATAGCATAACAATGATTCACTTTAATAGTAGAAGTTTATATGCAAACTTTGGCGCAATCAAGGAATATCTGAGGCAGTTTAAAAGACCATTCAGTATAATAGCCATATCAGAAACATGGATAACCCCTGAAAAGAGCGGAGACTTTGAATTAAATGGATATGAATTCCTTCATTTGGATAGAACAAATAAAAAGGGAGGTGGGATTGGTCTGTACGTTGACAAAGACTTGAACTTTAAAAGAGTTGAGAGAATGACAACTGTAATTGATGATGTAATGGAATGTTTAACTGTTGAACTCTGTATGGAAAAAAAGAAAAACATAATTTTCAGTTGCATATATAAAACACAAGGATCCAATATTGACTTTTTTACTAACAGCCTGGAAGGATTATTTAGGAATTTAATATCAGAAAGCAGTGTTTATTTGTGGAGACTTCAATATAGACTTACTAAATCCAAATCACCACAAAAGTACAGAAGAATTTATTGATGCCATGTACAGCATTGGGTTATTTCCCCTGATAACAAGAGCAAGTAGAATAACAACACATTGTGCCACCATAATATATTTACAAATATAATGGAGGACAATATTAAAAGTGGGCTATTAATCAATGACATAAGTGATCATTTACCCATTTTTGCAGCTTACAAATGTAAGTACAAGGACAACAGAATCAAGAGAAACATTGTATATAAAAGAATCAGAACAGAAAAGACACTAAATGTCCTCAGAAATGAGCTACTAAAGCAAAATTGGAAAATCATATATGAAGAGAATGACGTTAACAAAGCATATGAAACTTTTTTACAAATATTTAAAATACTATATGATAAACACTGTCCAGTAATACAACGTAACATTAAACAAAAGTACACAGGAAGACCATGGATGACTAAAGGACTACAGAATGCTTATAAAAAAAAGAATACCCTATATCGCGGGGCGTCGGTGGCACAGTTGGATAGTGCGCTTGGTCTGTGATTGGGAGGTTGCAGGTTCAAGCCCAGCTCTGAGCGGCACATGGCGATGTGTCCTTGGGCAAGACACTTAACCCCAAGTTGCTCCCACTGCTGCGTCAGTGGCGTGTAAATGGACATGAAAGGGTGTGAAAGTGTTAGCTGATACTGATGGATAACTAACATAGAAACTCTGAACCATCAGTGAGTGAATGTGAGAGCTAATGGGTGTGAATGGGTAAGTGTGACCTGTGGTGTAAAGCAGCTTTGAGTAGTCAATGACTAGAAAAGCGCTATATAAGCTCAAGTCCATTTACCATTTACCATCGAGAATTTATAAAGCATAGAACCATGAAAGCCGAAAACATATAAAAACTATAAAAATAAGCTAACCAATATAATGAGAACTTAGTAATAAACATTAGTATTAAGTTAGGATATAATAAAAATAATGCAAAAGGTTTATGGAGTACACTAAGCAGTGTAATTAAGAATGGAACAAAAAACAATCAGTATCCTCAATATTTCATAGATAAAGGAAGGAGTTTCAAAGAAATGAAGGATGTAGCTGATGGATTTAATTCATTCTTTGTAAATGTAGGACCAAAACTGGCTGAGGCAATCAAAGTTAATGGGACAGAAAGTGATCCTACTGATTATGTCGAGAGAAATAACAGCTCAATGCTTTTAACGGCTGCGGAGGAAAGAGAAATTTATGACATAGACAAAGGATTTAAGAACAAAACCAGTACAGATTGGGCTGATATCGACACGGTGACAGTAAAGAATATAATTGATGGTATTCAAAACCACTAATGCATATTTTTAACTTGTCTTTACAAAAAGGGATATGTCCACAAAAGATGAAAGTAGCAAAAGTTGTTCCCATTTACAAAGCCGGCGACAAACACCACCTCACTAATTACAGGCTGATATCAGTACTCTCCCAGTTTTCCAAAATATTAGAAAAAGTATTCATAAAACGATTTGATGGTTTTGTTAAGAAACACAAGTTGCTAACAGACAGTCAATATGGGTTTAGAAACAACAGATGGCCAGCCATGGTACTCATAGAACTGGTTGAAGAAATAACAGACTGTATCGACACACAGAAGTACGCACTGGGAGTGTTTTTAGATTTCAAGAAAGCATTTGACACAGTCTCATCTGCTGAGAGAACTACAAATGAACCAACTGCTGAGAGATGGGACCCATCCTGAATGGCTGACCAAGGGCCGTACAGTCCTGATCCAGAAAGATCCCCAGAAGGGAACAGTCCCATCCAACTATCGGCTAATCACCTGCCTCTCCACAACATGGAAACTCCTGTCAGGTATCATCACGGCTAAAATAAGTGGGCACATGGATCAATACATGACAGAGACACAGAAAGGCATTGGTAAAAATACCAGAGGAGCAAAACACCAGCTACTGGTAGACAGAACAGTCGCTCGAGACTGCAGAACCAGACAGACCAACCTGTGCATGGCCTGGATTGATTACACGAAAGCCTATGACTCGATGCCGCATACATGGATCCTGGAATGCCTGAAGCTGTACAAGGTCAACAAGACTCTAAGAGCCTTCATTGCAAACTCAATGAGTCAATGGAACACCACCCTTGAGGCCAACTTCGAGCCAATTGCACAAGTCTCCATCAAATGTGGCATATACCAAGGTGATGCTCTGTCCCCACTGCTGTTCTGCATAGGACTGAACCCCCTCAGCCAAATAATCAACAACACTGGCTACGGATACAGACTCCGAAATGGGACCACCATCAGTCACCTCCTCTACATGGATGACATCAAGCTGTACGCTAAGAGCGAGCGAGACATCGACTCACTGATCCACACCACCAGGATCTACAGCAGTGACATCGGAATGTCGTTCGGACTGGAGAAGTGTGGCCGAATGGTGACAAAAAGAGGGAAGGTAGTCCATACAGAAGGCATTACACTCCCAGAAGGCAGAATAGCAGATGTGGAGGAGAGCTACAAATACCTTGGCATACCACAGGCAAATGGCAACCATGAAGAGGCCACTAGGAAAGCAGCAATGGCCAAGTACCTGAAGCGAGTAAGGAAAGTCCTAAAGAGTCAGGTCAAAGGCAGAAACAAGGTTCGGGCAATTAACAGCTATGCCCTGCCAGTGATCAGATACCCAGCTGGAATAATAAGCTGGCCAAAGGAGGAAATTCAGGCCACAGACGTTAGAACTCGGAAATTGCTCACCATGCACGGGGGGTTTCACCCCAAGTCCAGTACCTCGAGGCTATACACTAAGCGCAAAGAAGGAGGCAGAGGGTTAGTGAGCATCAGAGCCACTATCCAAGATGAAACATCCGAGCTCCATGACTACGTCAGGAAGATGGCCCCAAGAGATCAAGCGCTTAGTGAGTGTCTCAGACAGTGGAAACTGACAGGGAAGGAGGAACTAGAGGAACCATCATGGGAGGAGAAACCCCTGCATGGGATGTACCACCGACAGATAGCTGAAGTGGCTGACATGAACAAATCCTACCAATGGCTAGAGAGGGCTGGACTGAAGGACAGCACAGGGGCACTAATCATGGCTGCACAGGAACAGGCCTTGAGCACCAGAGCAATAGAGGCCCGGATCTACCACACCAGGCAAGATCCCAGGTGCAGGCTGTGCAAAGAGAGCCCTGAAACAGTCCAGCACCTAACAGCAGGGTGTAAGATGCTGGCAGGAAAAGCATACATGGAACGCCATAACCAAGTAGCCGGTATAGTGTACAGGAACATCTGTGCAGAATATGGACTGGAGACCCCAAGGTCAAAATGGGAAGCACTTCCCAAGGTGATTGAGAATGGCCGAGCGAAGATCCTGTGGGACTCCGGATACAGACCGACAAAATGGTAATGGCCAACCAACCGGACATTGTGATCGTGGATAAGCAGCAGAGGAAAGCCGTTGTGATTGATGTAGCCATCCCCAGTGATAGCAACATCAGGAAAAAGGAACACGAGAAACTAGAGAAATACCAAGGGCTCAAAGAAGAGCTAGAGAAAGCCTGGAAGGTGAAGGCAACAGTAGTGCCTGTGGTCATCGGGGTACTCGGGGCAGTGACCCCCACACTGGAGAAGTGGCTCCAACAGATCCCTGGAGAAACATCAGACATCTCACTCCAGAAGAGTGCAGTCCTAGGAACAGCTAAGATACTGCGCAGGACCCTCAAGCTCCCAGGCCTCTGGTAGAGGACCCGAGCTGAAGAGGATGAACAGCCACCCACCCCACCGGGGAGAGGGGGGTGAGTGAGAGAAGAGTTGTTTATATATTTATATATATATATATATATACACACACACACACATATATATAGATAGATAGATAGATATAGAGATAGGGATATGGATAGATAGATAGATAGATAGATAGATAGATAGATAGATAGAAAGACAATACAAAAGATTTACTGTATTGTTATGTAATGTTCTTCTCTGTGTTTGAGTGGAGATGGATTACATGTGCAGAAATTAAGTATTATATATTGGTAAAATATTAAGTTTGGGATTGTGTATAATATTATAAATATGTAATATGTAAATACATCACTGTAGGAAGTAGTAATAAAAGGGGTAGGATTTAATAAGTTTAGACTTCTTCCTACTCCCTTCGAGCATGTAGACCTGCTGCATATACAGGATGTCATGAGCGGTCTTTGTTTGTGTGTCCCTTTGATTTTGGTGTTTGCATGTTTCTTTATGGTGACTACATAATTTTGTTTTGTTTTTTTTGTAATTTGTTGTTTCTTTTTTTTCTGCATATTCGAAATGAAAGCATTCATTCATTCTTTCATTTTACTCCTTGTTCTGTTTTATTTTTATATCATGCTCCCTATTTCCGGTTTTGACCTCTTGTCTTGTGTCTCTTGTGTTTCTTCTCTTGATCCTTGTCAAGTTACCCGCTTTGTTTACTTTCATGTCTTGTCTTTGTGTTTCCTGTTTTATTTTGAAAGTTCTCCTGTCTCCCCTTGTTGCTGTTGGTTTTGCTTCCTGTCTCATCCTGTCAAACCTGATCCCTGATTGTTCTTCCTCAGCTGTTTCTCGTTTACCCCAATCACCTCATGTATTTAACCCTGGTGTTTTCCTCTCGTCTTTGTGGGCTCATTACGCTCTCTTCATCCTCCTCGTCTTCCCTGTGCCACTACATGTGCTACTCTTCAGCGTCCTTGGTGTTTCCTTGTGTTCTTAGGTATTTTGTCAGTTTTTGGTTGAACTTTCTTGAAACTTTAATTTGTCCTTTGTTTGCTGGATTTGATTTGATACTATGGTAAGAGACTCCTGTTTGCTACTTTGAATTTTTTGTGTTGGATTAATTTTGGGTTTGGATCCCTGTTTTTTGGTTAGTTTAAATAAATCATTTTTTAATCTGCATTTGGGTCATCTTTTGTTTGTTCCTGGTTTACTCTACTCACAAAACCTGACAGTTTTGACTTAAGTTAACATGGAGATTTATTATGTGGAGCTAACCTTCTCCAGACCAGGTTAAGTTCAGGATTTATTTAATCTCATCCCTGATTCCAGTCAACATTCCCACAAACGGGAATTAATATTTATTCCACTGCCCACCACACATTGTTATCACTTTCAACAAAACCCACTGTCAATATTTAAACATTTGTGATCATTAATTGCAATCATTTTAGACAAAATTATAGTTTTAGATGATTTTGCAATGTAAGAGTTATCTTTAGAGTATATATAATGGCCCTTTTCCATTAGCCCTACTCTACTTGGCTCGGCTTTCCCCGACTCTACTCTACTCGCTTTGGGCTGCTTTTCCACCAGCCCGGTCCCCTACCCCGTCGCCGTGAAACAGCTGGGCGACACTGCATTCATGTCATTTTGAGCGCCACACAACAACCAAAACAGTGGAGGACATTAGAGGCAACAGTATACTTGCTGCTCGGTCTGTGTTTCTTGTTACAAAGAGGAAAGCAGCAGAAGGCTGCAGGCGGTGAGAAGAAATACCCTTGAGAAGTACAGGAGAGTTTTGGAAGCTATACAACAGTTTGAAGCCGAGGACGAGAGCAATCGGGCTGCAAAGAAAAGACGTATGAGGTTAAGCTAATGGAAGCTACCGCTAGCTTGTTAGCTAGCTCGTAATGATAAAGTCCTGTGTTTAACATTGTGATGGCAGCAAGTTATTGCCATAAAGTAGCAAAGCGTATGTACTGCAGTCCTGTTTTGGACATCACGCTCATGACCCATCGGTGACGACATTCTCTGACCAATCAGTAGCCGGCAGTTGGTCGACGTCACCTTTTAGTGTTGACTCAGCTCGCTTAGAACCAGAGCAGAGTAGGTACTAAAAACTGGTCTGTTTTAGGAGGTACTGTGCCGGTGGAAACGCAACGCAAACCGGGTAGAGCCGAGTAGAGTAGAGTAGAGTAGGGCCAAGGCGGGCTGGTGGAAAAGGGCCATAAAATGCACATCCCATATAAGTAAAATAAAAGTCAAAGAGTCATATAGTGTTTCTTTATTTAATAAGGATAAATCAGAGCAGGCAAACCACCAGCTCCTTTTGAACTGAAGTCACACAGTGCTCAACAAGACAGAAAGCACAGAATCACAGCATATTATAAAAGACAAGAATAAATGCACATTCAAAGGTCTGTATATAATCCACCCCACATGTCTGCACACTGAGATAACTGCAGGACAAATCCAAACACAACAGATGAACAGACAGATGAATGATGCAGCAGCCTCTCTGCAGGCCTGCATACAGCACAGACATCATAACAGGACAAAATAATTTAAAATTAAACACATTTGTCTGCCATTGCAGGTCATATTTAATTTACATTTACAGCATGCATACTAACTAAAATAAGTTAAGACGTATTGGTCTCTGACAGGCAGCCACTGTCGTCATGTGTGAAGATGGCATCACTGTCCTGGTCTATGTGTGAGGGCACTCTGTGGTCTCTCCGTCCTCAGGCAGGACACATTGAGGAGGTCTGTAAACAGTGTGAGGAGAAAAGGCTGGCAGGCATACGCTCTGTCCCCCAGCAACACACCTGAGAATTCACCTGTGAAAACAAAATGTCCTCATCATAACTTCAGAAACAGAGACAGTCTTCACACAGCCATGATGTTAAAGTGGTCATCAATAGAGCCCGTGTGGCTCACCTTGTGGTAGGTGCTGGTAGGCTGCAGAGGTTTGAAAAGCTCTGGAGTCCTGGACCGAGCCAGACCACCTTGTCACATGGTTTCTGATGAGGCAGTCAGCATTGCAGAGCACCTGAAACTATAAGATGTGGACTATTAAACCACTCAATTCATATCACAAGCAGTGCACAGTGTTAATTAAATAACTTTATCAAAAAGTCATGTTCATCTGAACATTAATGCTGTGAAAGGATTTCCTATTCACAAAATCACCCTCAATGGCACCTGCTGCCATGTCAGCTTTGGCCCAGTCATGTTTAATCTACATACACACACACGCACACACACACAGCTTAAGTGGTTACTTTATGACCTATCAGCATACACATTCATGCAGAGCCCACTGGCCCATTAGGCAATATAGGCAAAAGGTGCTGTGGCCTCCAGGGGGCGCCACAAAGTCTGTGAAAAAATCCATCTTCAAATAATTATATTAAAACTAGTTATTACTATTATCTCTTGAAACAGAAAATCTCACAGTGATTCAAATGTTATTGACAGTTATTGCATAGACTAAATGTAGCTTATGTGCAGATTTTTTGCAAACTGTGTGGTTATTTAAATTGTTTGATGTTGATTTTTGTACTTATAATTTATTACAATTATTATTATTTGTTCACCTATTTACAGGGTTTTTACTGGGGGGTAAGGGTATTTCTATTTTAGATTTTTTTTAGATGTATTTGCAATTTGTTAATCATGTAAATTTGGTGACATGTTTTCATATAAATGAAAGACAACGTTAAAACAACGCTATTTGATTTCTTGTCTAAGAGTATATAAATCGCAGATGGAGTGGGGCACCATATAAAGTGTTGCCTAGGGCGCCACATTTAGTAGAGCCGGTGTCCTCTCGAAACACGCTACCTGTTGAGATGAGCTACCTACCTACTGTGACGGTGTTTCCCCTTTTTTAATTAGGTCTTTCACCTCCTCATACCCCCTCCATAAGGACTTCCTGCTCCGATGAGAGAAGCACACCGGTCTTGTTGTCATGGTGAATCTGTGATTCTATGATTGATTGAGGGGTCTGTTAAAGGAATTGCGTGCGCGCACTGATCCAGGATTGGTTACACCTGGCTTGTGGAATTCGTATGCTCTCATCCTCACTTGGTCTTTCATGCAATCAACTAAGCCTGAATCCACTTGTTTTGGATTCGATGAGCCCGGCTTAGTCATTTATCCTCAGGGGTATTCCACGAAGCTGGCTTAGCTCAAAGCCTGGCTTATTTCGGTTAGCCTCGCTAACTTTAGTTGGCTTAGGGCTAGCGTGGCTTGGTAACCATGGTAAATCAGCCAGAGCGACAAGCCTGGTCCCGGGCAGGCTTACGGTCAAGCTTACCTTAGCTGCGTCTCACAGAGATCCGACAGGCTTCTGAAAGACGCCTTGTGAGCTGCATGTCTCACATTAAATTCATCTCAATCTGTAATGAATGGTGTTCTTGTCCGGAAACATAAATTGAAACCTTTTTTAAACAACACCGGAATAACCGTGAATCAAGACATGTCACATACTGCACTATTCAACAAGTGTTTGAGGATGTAAGTGGGTGAGTGGTTTGAGTGCAGGGCTGTGATCCTCAGCTTTTCACTGCATCGTGGGTTCGAACCCCGCCTGCAGTAACTATTTGAAAATATCTGATTTTCTTTCCTGTCACCCTCAAAGTGCAGTTAACACATAACAGAATAAAGGCACTAATTGTCTTATAAAAAAAATTGAAGGTGACAACAGCCACAATTTTCCATAAAAAATACCTTCCTTTTACCAGCGGTCCATTCTGATCATGATGATAATCTAAAGGTGATGCCAAATGATGAGATAACTACTTTATTTGTGAACAAGCTCATTTGTGTCTTTGGGCACTGTAGCACTATCATCCTTAATAAAAAAAATGACATCTCCACTATACATGTTTTTTCTACTGTTTTATTCAGTGTTTGATGAAACATCACCACATGAAGTAGGCCATTTTTTTTCTAAGTTTGCCTACTTTGGTTTAGGTGTTACCTATGTTGCTGCTATATTCATCCATTATAGATATAGATTTGTCAAATCAAGAACATGAATTAGGCCTACATGTAAAACAGTGAATATCACCATCACAATAAACAAAACTACAAAACAAACTATGCTGTTTCATTCATGTAGATATATATATATATATATATATATATATATATATATATATATATATATATATATATATATATATATATACATATATATATATATATATATATATATATATATATATATATATATACATACATATGTGTGTGTGTTTGTGTGTGTGTATGAAGAAATCAACTTCATCAACAGGTTTTGAACAGCTTTAATTTCATCAAGATCGATCTCCTCTGGGCCACAGTAGTATGAGGAGCTTCAGGTGGTGCTATTTTGACGAATTTCACATGTGAAAAGAGGCAACTTATCACTTTGTAAAATGTTTTTGAATTTAATCTTGACCTGCTGCCCCGTCTTTTTTTGACTGTTTAAATTGCTCCTGTTAAATTGCATCAAAAACAAAGACGTCAAGACTGTTTTACACACTACAACATTACAGATTAAATAGACAATCATTGCAGTTGTGGGTTATCCCTAATCAGTGTTCAAAAACATGCCCTCTGAAGATCTAAATTTTCAGACGTGTGCGTTTACACATCGACTAGGTGCTTCATTAAAAATAAACAAAAAACAATTATTTTCACATTTAAACATCTGCAATGCTTTGCCAGACAGCGTCTCTGGCTTTATTAATTGCAACCATGTTGCCCTATTTTGTGACTTTCCCCTTGTAGTCCTCATACAACTCCATGAGGAGCTTTTGCTCCGCCGAGGGAAACGTCTCCGCTCTTGGTTTTGACATGATCTCATCATTTCGACACGTCGGGGCTTTTTATTTACCCCGGACACACGCTTAGCCGCAGCTTGGATCAGCCTGGCTAGAATAAGCGTCTCTGAAAAACAGCTGAGCCTCGTTAGTGGAACGAGTTGCAGCTGAGATTAAAATGGCCGCTTATTCAAGCCACGCTTACCGGCGATAGCCCAGCCTTTTTTAGCCAGCTTCCTGGAATACCCCCCTGGATGTCTGAATCCTACTTTCATGCAACAGGCCCCAGGTTTCCCCTGAGCCATGACAGTCATTGAAAAGGGAGTTGAACTCTGCAAAGAGATTTTAAAGATTTTTACAGACAGACAAACAAACAAACAAACAAACAAACAGAAAGAAAGAGAAACAGAAAATAAACAATTAAACAAAAAACAATCAAGACAAACACAGACAACCAAACAGACAGACAAACAAACAGACAAACAGAAAAACAAACAACAAACAAGCAAACAGAAAAACAGAAATAAACAAATAAACAAAAAACAATGAAACACAGACAGACAAAGAAACAGACAAACAAACAAACAGACAGACAAACAAGCAGTAAAACAAAGAAACAAACAGACAGAAAAGAAATATATAAATAAACAAAGACAATCAAACACAGACAAACAAACAAACAGACAAACAAACAAACAGACAGACAACCAAACAGATAAACAAACAACAGACAGACAGACAAAAACAGATGGACAAACAGACACAGTAATAAACAAACAGACAAATAGACAGAAAACAGACAGAAACAGTATAAAAAAATATACAAAAAACGATCAAATAAACACAGACAAACAAACAAACAAACAGACAAACAAAAAAACAAACAGACAGACAAACGGAAAAACAAACAACCAAGCAAACAGACACACAGAAATAAACAAATAAACAAAAAACAATGAAACAGACAAACAGACGAACAAACAGACAAACAAACAGAAAAACAAAGAAAAAAACAGGCAGAATAGAAATAAACAAATCAACAAATAACGATCAAACACAGCCAAACAAACAGACAAACAAACAAACAGACAGACAATTAAACAGACACACAAACAAATAAAAACAGAAAGAAAAATAGAAAAAAATAAAACAGACAACCAGACAAACAAACAGACAAACAAACAAACAGAAAAACAAACAACAAACAAGCAAACAATCAAACAAACACAGACAAACAACAAGACAAACAAACAGAAAAACAGACAGAAAGAGAAACAGAAAATAAGCAAATAAACAAAAACGATCAAATAAACACGGACAAACATACAAACAGACAAAAAAACAAACAGACGGACAAACAAACAGAAAAACAAACTAACAAACAGAAAAAAATAAACAAACAAGCAAACAAACAGACGAACAGAAATAAACTAGTAAAGAAAAAAAACAAACACAAACAAACAAACTGACACACAAACAGACACACAAACAGAAAAACAAACAAACAAGCAAACAAACAAACAAACAGACAAACAGAAATAAACAAATAAACAAAGGAAACAATCAAACACAAACGAACAAACCGACACACAAACAAACAGACACACAAATAGACAACAGACAACCAGACAAACAAACAGACAGACAAACAGAAGTAAACAAATAAACAAAAAACAATCAAACACAAACAAACAAACTGACACACAAACAAACAAACAGACACACAAATAGACAAAAAACAGACAACCAGACAAACAAACAAACAAACAGACAGACAGACAGACAGACAGACAGACAGACCAGACCAGACGGACAGACAAATAGACACACAAACAAACAGATAGACAAACAGACAAACAAACAAAGAAACAAAAATAAACAGACAGATAAACAAACTGATGGACAAACAGACAAACAAACAAAGAAACAAAAATAAACAGACAGATAAACAAACTGATGGACAAACAAACAAACAAACAGCAGTAAAAACATGACCTTCTGGATGGATGTAAATAGTAAATAGTTTATCCATCCTCCTCAGTTGACCTCTCACAGAGGGACATGATGAGTAGACTTGGTTAATATTTGAGAACTGAAACAGATCTGTTTATTCAGACTAGGGATGTCCTGGAGTAGAGTTTTATTGATATTCAATATGCTAATATTTCTCCACCACTGATTCTTTGGGGTCAAAAGTTGGCAGCCTGAGCTGGGCTGACACTGACCTGTTCAGACTGTTACTGCATTTATGTTAGAGACTTTAAAAACAACATGTAATCCTCTAATGAGAATTAGAGTTTTAAATGGAGACATCAGTGGTGATGATGAATTCAAACACAATTATACTTTTTATACCCAAATCTGAGCCTCAAAGAGCTTCTACAAACTGGAGTATGAACCATCACGGAAACATGACTTTGGTCATTGATGCTGTTAGTTGAGGGCTGCTGTAGAGAAGCCTCTAATAAATGTAAGTTCTTCGTCAGTGTAGTCTTTACTGACCCTTTAAGAGACTTAAATCTACCATAAGTGTTTACAGAGGATGGTCTGAAGAAGAGAAAATATCCAGTGGGCAGCAGTTCTCTGGACCACAATGCCTTGTTGATGTCAGAGGTCAGAGTGGTTGGAGTTGATAGAAAA
The DNA here is from genome assembly GCA_037902135.1 of Cetoscarus ocellatus. NCBI lineage: Eukaryota > Metazoa > Chordata > Actinopteri > Labriformes > Labridae > Cetoscarus > Cetoscarus ocellatus. The sequence continues at coordinate 29,265 of JBAMNC010001451.1, forward strand.
ACAACAGGAACTCAGATAACCACTAAAGGTGTACAGAAGACCATTTCTTAACACACATCACATTCAACCTTGAAGCAGATGGACTACAGCAGCAGAGGACCACACCAGGTGCCACACCTGTCAGCTAAGAATAAGACACTGAGGGTCTAACTCTCCAAACCTGGACCACAGAAGATTGAAGAAGTGTCTCCTGGTCTGATGAGTCTGGATCAGATGGTAGGCTCAGAGTCTGGTGTGAACAGCATCTCCAGTCTTATTCTGCATGAGCCTAGATCTTCACCTCTAAGGAGAACTGCAGGCCAGTAGAGTTAGCAATGCTACTGTTAGCCACTGTCTGATGGATATTGTCAGTGAACGCCAAGCTAGCTTGCTCACTGTTACGTTATTCTGCCAAATCCAAGCAACAACGCCCTATCATCTGCCTAGTTTGGTCCTTGTTTGGTTTAGAAGTGAACCAGGACTCCGGTTTTTAGGTGGACCCGGGTTCAGGTCCAGAATTTGTGTGAGCTGAGGGACCAAAGGATGTGGACCTCTCAGAGGGATGAGGTTTCGAAGGTCAGAACCTTAGAGATGTTCCTCCACCCTCATGTCCATGGACTCAGTGTTTTTACACTGCAGACAACCAGAGATGGTGTCTGGGTGGTGGCGTGGTGATGGTGTACACGCACAGAGGTGGATGAATAAGTCTGATATGAATACGGTGACACATGTGGGTCGGGTGGTGGTGGTGGTGGTGGTGGTGGTGGGGGGGGGGGGTTGGAGGTGGAGGTATGCAGAGATGAAGTGGATGCAGATGTGGAGTGGAGTGGGGCTGATGAATGGGGGGGGTGTATATTGAGTGTAAGGTGGAGTGACGGGGAGGGGAGAGAGTGAGCCCCACAGGAGGAGAGCGAGAGAGAGAGAGTGCCTGTCCGAGCCTCTAATAACCCCCCCGTATAACCCCGCTCTGCCCCTCCATGTTAACACACTGTGAACTGAGCACAAGTGACAAAATCAATCCATCACGCCGCCCGCCGCCCGGCTCAGAGAGGGACACAGCGGCTAACAGAAATTGATGACATCCCCGCTCGAGTTTTACACCGTTTGGAGCGCGGCGGCGATTGAAGCAGACAGAGATTTATAGTCCGGCCGGCCGCTGCCGCTATCCTTGATTGCCTCTTTTTTTCCCGCTGCTTCCTTCTCGGCGAAGAAGATCCTTTTTTGCATATTTATTCCCGAACTCATCAAGAGTGAGCGGATGCATCACAGTGACAATCTTATTTCACCTGTGGCGGGGCTGGAGGGGGAGGAGCCGGGTGGGAGGTTACATCCTTTACATGAGAGCAGCTCTCGTCCTGATCCTTGATTTAATGAGAGGGAGCAGATCTCAGTCTGATCGCAGGATGAATGATTAAAGCAGAGGTCATTCCGCGTCTCTCTGAGTGGTTTAACTCCTTCAGACCAGAGCCGGTCCCAGCAGATCGAACCACGGGCCCCACACCGCACGAGGCCCCGAATGATCCACGAGGAGGAGGACACTTCTGATGGCCTGCAGAGGACTGGGACAACATAAGCTGGAGCTGCAGTACAGAGCATAACACTGACCAGGCCCCGCCTCTATTTGAGGCCCGGCCTCTGTTTGAGGCCCGGCCTCTGTTTGAGGCCCGGCCTCTGTTTGAGCCTTGTGTGGTCTGGATAGAGCCTGAATAATGTAATGGAGCCTCAGCTGGTTTGTCCTGATTCAGTGTTGGAAAACGATAAGCTCTCATTTTTACTTGGGATCATTTCATGTTCACTCAGCAGTATTTTGAAACAGGACAGATCACACGAAAATGATAGTCCTTACTAGGGATGGATGATAACATTCTCAGCTGAGAGTGAAGCTTCTGCTGATACTAATAGCCGATAAATCAACATATTGACAGTAATATCTTCAAAATACACAAATGATAAATATTTACTCACCTCATCACTGCAAGAGTTTACTCTTTCAAGACAGAAATGGTTATGTTCCTGTTATACATCTGTTTCTCACTAAAGAAAACTGTCACATCAAAAGCAACAAGTCAATTCATGTAATCTACATTAAAGACTGCTCTTGAAGAAAAATACCAACATCCGCAATAATGCATTCAGTGTTACCTGTAAAAATCTGATATTGTGCATCCCCAGTTGTTATAGATGGAGCCACTGTCCTCGGCTGTTGGCTGGTCCATGACACGAAAGTGCTCAAAACTGCCCACCTTGTGATGACAGGGTCAACATGTGACTCTGACCACTGTTATGTTATCATTATCATCATTAATGAAAATGTTGCTCAGCAAGAAAAATGCCACAATGTCCGTAAATTAAGCACAAATACAATCAAATAAAAAACCCTGTTTGGCCTCCCAGTGGATGGAGCTGCATCTACATGTCTCCTGGATGATTTTACAGATGAATATGTTTATGAGTGTGAGACACAAAGACGAGTGGCTTTAACAGGCACTGGTGTCTAAAGACGACCACAGAGGACACCAGGTAGCATGGTAGCTCATTACACCGTAACACCTGAGGCAGTGCAGGGTTGATGTATGAATTCAGATGAAAGGAGACAAACAGAGAACAAACACTTTTAAAGGAAGACTCTCCCAGACAGAGTCAGAGTGTCAGCTGCAGACCATTAAACCTGGATTTGGCTGATCAGAGAGTGGGCCAAGATATTAAAACATAAATCACAACTTAAAGCAGGACCAAGGTTGTTATGCTCCAAACAGCATCAGGGAGGTTTTAACAGTGACCCAGTGGTTCCCCCTCCTCTCTGAGTGTCAGTGTCTTTCTTATTGTGGACATGAATTCAGGTTTTTAGGATGAACTGAGTGATGATCAGGTCTGACCCTTAGACGATGAGAGTGACGGTGTTGTCGATCCTGCCTCAGTGGTACTCCTCAGAGACCTGCATTATTTAGTCCATCTGTCTGGGGGGGGGGGGGGTCTCCTTGCTCTGTCATGCGTGAAGGTTTTACGAGTTCTTACAGAAAGTATAAATTTCTGCAGCAGGGACCAAACGGTGCTTGACGGCGTCTGGGCGCTGACGGCTGCAGCAGTTAGTCTGACAGATAACTGATTAAAATAATTCAAATGTGATGAATCCGTTTCATCAGGAGAGCGGCGTCCACTGGGGGGTGGGGGGTTGCAGAGAAAACATTTCAGAGACGTGTGTCATGAACGTGGAGACGGCCTCACACTCAGGAGCCATAAAGAAGAAGGACCACCCTGTCTGTGTCCTCATCGATCTGAAAAGAGACCATCAGGTCGAGTTTTTAAGATGCCGATCTCTGTATGATCACCTTTTGTTGCTGTTGGCAGTGAGTATGAACCCCGGTGGCAACTTGGTGCCCTCTAAATGGGAAGTTCTAAGACACAATGATAACGTTATAACATTGTCTCTGTAACATAACAACATAATAACATCATCTCCATGACATAATAACACAAAATAGAAACATAATGACATTGTTTCCATGACAAAATACAATTACATGGTCTCCGTGACATTATAACATAACATGGTCTCGATGATATGGGAACAAAATTAAATCTCTCCATGACATAATAACATAATAACGTCGTCCCCATGATATAAAACATGACATCATCCTTATCATAATGACATAATAACACTGTCCGTCCACGATGATGTTTTCTGATTTCCTTTGTAATCCCACTGATAAATGTTTTAAAGAGGCCCTTCAACTGCACATCACCTCATTCACAAACCATCAGTCTCTGTTTGTCTGCACAAAAGGCTGAACTCGCCTGAAGATGCTGTTCTGATATGTGCAGCAGGCAAAACAAACCACCAGGGGGCTCTCAGTCTAAACAATAAAAAACTGCCTCTCTCCCTCTCTAATTCAGCGCTCTATCAGGTGGTTTACTAAACCGATAAACAGTGTTTCTGTTTCTTGGATGAATTTCTAATTATGAGGGAGAAAAGCTGTTAAAAGTGGACCCTCTTGTTCATACTGCTCACTTCTCACAAATCACTGCAGTGAAGGTCAAGGTGCGCTCAGGTTGTCTGGATGTTTTGTTTGATAATATTGGCTGTTCATCAGAGACTGAGGTCGTGGAGGTCAAAGGTCTCAGGTTTCATCGTGTTTTATATTTGTCTCTTGGTCTGGTTCTTTGACACTGATCGTTGTCTGGAGGGCCACAGCTGGTCAGTTGTGTGATATATCCATCAGCCACTAGTTGGGGCTATAGCTGTTGTCGTTGCTCCTGCAATCAGGCCTTTACTTGACCTTTGATCCTGTAATACATAACCAGGCATGATGGAATACCATAACTGAACTTGAAGCTAAGACTTAAAATAAAGATGATCTTGTATTAATACCTCATCTGATGACTCTGTAACACTGAGAGAGTGACCTCAATAAGCCCTGATTAAAGTTTTAAGAAAAAAGTTCTCGCATGGCTCAGGGGTCTTGTCATCGTCCGCAGTTCGTTAAGTTTCATTGCCCTCAGTCTGCTGAGTATCATCGACCTCTGTCTGCTGAGTGTCATGGCCCTCTGTCTGCTGAGATTCATCGCCCTCTGTCTGCTGAGTTTCATCGTCCTCTGTCCGCTAAGTTTCATCGCCCTCAGTCTGCTGAGTGTCATTGCCCTCTGTCTGCTGAGTGTGATCACCCTCTGTCTGCCGAGTATCATCGATCGCTGTCTGCTGAGTGTCATGGCCCTCTGTCTGCTGAGTTTCATCGACCTCTGTCTGCTGAGTGTCATGGCCCTCTGTCTGCTGAGTGTCATGGCCCTCTGTCTGCTGAGTGTCATCGCCCTCTGTCTGCTGAGTGTCATCGTCCTCAGTCCGCTAAGTTTCATCGCCCTCAGTCTGCTGAGTGTCATCGTCCTCAGTCCGCTAAGTTTCATCGCCCTCTGTCTGCTGAGTGTCATGGCCCTCTGTCTGCTGAGTGTCATCGCCCTCTGTCTGCTGAGTGTCATCGTCCTCAGTCCGCTAAGTTTCATCGCCCTCAGTCTGCTGAGTGTCATCGCCCTATGTCTCCTGAGTGTGATCACCCTCGTTCTGCTGAGTGTCATCGCCCTCTGTTAGCTGAGTTTCATCGCCCTCTGTCTGCTGAGTGTCATCGTCCTCAGTCCGCTAAGTTTCATCGCTCTCAGTCTGCTGAGTGTCATTGCCCTCTGTCTCCTGAGTGTGATCACCCTCTGTCTGCCGAGTATCATCGATCGCTGTCTGCTGAGTGTCATGGCCCTCTGTCTGCTGAGTTTCATCGACCTCTGTCTGCTGAGTGTCATGGCCCTCTGTCTGCTGAGTGTCATCGCCCTCTTTCTGCTGAGTGTCATGGCCCTCTGTCCGCTAAGTTTCATTGCCCTCTGTCTGCTGAGTGTCATCGTCCGCAGTTCGTTAAGTTTCATTGCCCTCAGTCTGCTGAGTATCATCGACCTCTGTCTGCTGAGTGTCATGGCCCTCTGTCTGCTGAGATTCATCGCCCTCTGTCTGCTGAGTTTCATCGTCCTCTGTCCGCTAAGTTTCATCGCCCTCAGTCTGCTGAGTGTCATTGCCCTCTGTCTGCTGAGTGTGATCACCCTCTGTCTGCCGAGTATCATCGATCGCTGTCTGCTGAGTGTCATGGCCCTCTGTCTGCTGAGTTTCATCGACCTCTGTCTGCTGAGTGTCATGGCCCTCTGTCTGCTGAGTGTCATCGCCCTCTGTCTGCTGAGTGTCATGGCCCTCTGTCCGCTAAGTTTCATTGCCCTCTGTCTGCTGAGTGTCATCGTCCTCAGTCCGCTAAGTTTCATCGCCCTCAGTCTGCTGAGTGTCATCGCCCTATGTCTCCTGAGTGTGATCACCCTCGTTCTGCTGAGTGTCATCGCCCTCTGTTAGCTGAGTTTCATCGCCCTCTGTCAGCTGAGTGTCATTGCCCTCTGTCTGTTGAGTTTCATCGTCCTCTGTCTGCTGAGTTTCATTGCCCTCAGTCTGCTGAGTGTCATCATCCTCTGTCTGCTGAGTGTCATCGCCCTCTGTCTGCTGAGTGTCATCGCCCTTTGTCTGTCGAGTGTCATCGCCCTCTTTCTGCTAAGTTTTATCACCCTCTGCCTGCTGAGTGTCATCATCCTCTGTCAGCTGAGTGTCATTGCCCTCTGTCTGCTGAGTTTCATCGCCCTCTGTCTGCTGAGTGTCATCGTCCTCTGTTTGCTGAGATCCATTGCCCTCTGTCTGCTGAGCGTCGTCGCCCTCTGTTAGCTGAGTTAGATCGTCCTCTGTCTGCTTAGTGTCATCGCCCTCTGTTAGCTGAGTTTGATCGTCCTCTGTCTGCTGAGTGTCATCGTCCTCTGTTTGCTGAGTGTCATCGCCCTCTGTCTGCTGAGTGTCATTGCCCTCTGTCTGCTTAGTGTCAATGCCCTCTGTCTGCTTAGTGTCATTGCCCTCTGTCTGCTGAGTGTCAATGCCCTCTGTCTGCTGAGTGTCATCGCCCTCTGTCTGCTGAGTTTCATCACTCTCTGTCTGCTGAGTGTCATTGCCCTCTGTCTGCTTAGTGTCATTGCCCTCTGTCTGCTTAGTGTCATTGCCCTCTGTCTGCTTAGTGTCATTGCCCTCTGTCTGCTTAGTGTCATTGCCCTCTGTCTGCTTAGTGTCATTGCCCTCTTGTCTGCTTAGTGTCATCGCCCTCTGTTAGCTGAGTTTCATCGCTCTCTGTCTGCTGAGTGTCATCGCCCTCTGTCTGCTGAGTTTCATCGCTCTCTGTCTGCTGAGTTTCATTGCCTTCTGTCTGCTTAGTGTCATTGCCCTCTGTCTGCTGAGTGTCATTGCCCTCTGTCTGCTGAGTGTCATTGCCTTCTGTCTGCTTAGTGTCATCGCCCTCTGTTAGCTGAGTTTGATCGTCCTCTGTCTGCTGAGTGTCATCGCTCTCTGTCTGCTGAGTGTCATTGCCTTCTGTCTGCTTAGTGTCATTGCCCTCTGTCTGCTGAGTGTCATTGCCTTCTGTCTGCTTAGTGTCATTGCCCTCTGTCTGCTTAGTGTCATTGCCCTCTGTCTGCTGAGTTTCATCGCCCTCTGTCTGCTTAGTGTCATTGCCCTCTGTCTGCTGAGTGTCATCGCCCTCTGTCTGCTTAGTGTCATTGCCCTCTGTCTGCTTAGTGTCATCGCCCTCTGTTAGCTGAGTTTCATAGCTCTCTGTCTGCTGAGTTTCATCGCTCTCTGTCTGCTGAGTGTCATCACCCTCTGTCTGCTGAGTGTCATTGCCTTCTGTCTGCTTAGTGTCATTGCCCTCTGTCTGCTTAGTGTCATTGCCCTCTGTCTGCTTAGTGTCATTGCCCTCTTGTCTGCTTAGTGTCATCGCCCTCTGTTAGCTGAGTTTCATCGCCCTCTGTCTGCTGAGTGTCATCGCCCTCTGTCTGCTGAGTTTCATCGCTCTCTGTCTGCTGAGTTTCATTGCCTTCTGTCTGCTTAGTGTCATTGCCCTCTGTCTGCTGAGTGTCATTGCCCTCTGTCTGCTGAGTGTCATTGCCTTCTGTCTGCTTAGTGTCATCGCCCTCTGTTAGCTGAGTTTGATCGTCCTCTGTCTGCTGAGTGTCATCGCTCTCTGTCTGCTGAGTGTCATTGCCTTCTGTCTGCTGAGTGTCATTGCCTTCTGTCTGCTTAGTGTCATCGCCCTCTGTTAGCTGAGTTTGATCGTCCTCTGTCTGCTGAGTGTCATCGCTCTCTGTCTGCTGAGTGTCATTGCCCTCTGTCTGCTTAGTGTCATTGCCCTCTGTCTGCTTAGTGTCATTGCCCTCTGTCTGCTGAGTGTCATTGCCTTCTGTCTGCTTAGTGTCATTGCCCTCTGTCTGCTTAGTGTCATTGCCCTCTGTCTGCTGAGTTTCATCGCCCTCTGTCTGCTTAGTGTCATTGCCCTCTGTCTGCTGAGTGTCATCGCCCTCTGTCTGCTTAGTGTCATTGCCCTCTGTCTGCTTAGTGTCATCGCCCTCTGTTAGCTGAGTTTCATAGCTCTCTGTCTGCTGAGTTTCATCGCTCTCTGTCTGCTGAGTGTCATCACCCTCTGTCTGCTGAGTGTCATTGCCTTCTGTCTGCTTAGTGTCATTGCCCTCTGTCTGCTTAGTGTCATTGCCCTCTGTCTGCTTAGTGTCATTGCCCTCTGTCTGCTTAGTGTCATTGCCCTCTTGTCTGCTTAGTGTCATTGCCCTCTGTCTGCTTAGTGTCATTGCCCTCTGTCTGCTTAGTGTCATTGCCCTCTTGTCTGCTTAGTGTCATCGCCCTCTGTTAGCTGAGTTTCATCGCCCTCTGTCTGCTGAGTGTCATTGCCCTCTGTCTGCTGAGTGTCATCGCCCTCTGTCTGCTTAGTGTGATCACCCTCGTTCTGCTGAGTGTCATCGCCCTCTGTTAGCTGAGTTTCATCGCTCTCTGTCTGCTGAGTGTCATCGCCCTCTGTCTGCTGTGTTTCATCGCCCTCTGTCTGCTGAGTTTCATCGCCCTCTTTCTGCTAAGTTTTATCACCCTCTGCCTGCTGAGTGTCATCGCCCTCTGTCTGCTGAGTGTCATCGCCCTCTACTGGGGTCGCATTGCTGCTTTAGGTTGGTCAGTACTGTGATCGTGGACCAAATTCTACCCACAATGCACTGTTTTAGGGTCTGCTTCCCTCGACGCTTTCACACTCACCATGAACCAACCACACTCAGTTTGAACAGAGATCCTGATTTCAGGAGGACCAGAGGTCAGGTCTAATTGGTCTACACCAGGGTCCACGTGAGCTTTAGACCAACACAAAACAACAATTGTTCAGCAACTGAACCAGAACTCATCCGGTCCAGACCAGAAGTCAATGTGAAAGTGACCCGAACTAACCCTGTGTTTCACAGCCATTATTGACAGAGTAACCAGTTCATGTGTGTGTATCTTTTTTCTGCAGACTACAGTGACATCATGTGACCTTCAAGGTTAGGTCCTGAAAAGGTATGGAGTCCCTGGTCAGGACTCAAGTCCATGAGAAGGTTAAAACCTTAGAACAGGAAGTGTTGATATTCAATGTTTGTGGATGTGAAGGTTTCAGTCCTCAGTGAATCTTTAATGAGTCTGAACATCATCAGAGTTCTGAGGGATTACAATTTATTTTTGATTATTTTATCTTCCTCCCTCAGGTTTAGTGATTTTTCGGCGCTTGATCTTTTTTCTGTATATTTGGAGTCAAATGTGAGCGAGGCGCCTGAGAGACCGATTTTTACTCCCAACATTTTCTTCTGTGTAATTATTGTGACAAATAAAGAAGTTCAACTTAAACCTTTAACTCTTAAAAACACAGTCGACGTGTTTGAGTGATTGAGGGCTGCAGATGCACAAACACACTCGGTTTGGCTTTTAGCAGTTTTGCAGTAATGACGGCTGACATTTCCCCGCCAGGAAATGTCAGCCCAGCTGCTCCGCTCCTCTGAGTGCTGCTCACAGCAGGGACTCAACCTATAGCTGCTCCATCAGAGCCAGGCAGCAAGGCCCGAGTGCACGAGTCAACAAGTGCACGAGTCAGTGAGTGCATGAATCGGTGAATGCACGAGGGCAAGGAGAGAAAGAGTCAAAGAGTGCACGACTCAACAAGTGCACGAGTCAGTAAGTGCACGGAGAGAACGAGTCAACGAGTGCATGGACAGGCACGAGCCAATGAGTGCACGAGTCAGTAAGTGCATGAATCAGTGAGTGCGAGAGGGCAAGGAGAGAAAGAGTCAAAGAGTGCACGACTCAACAAGTGTACGAGTCAGCGAGTGCACGAATCAGTGAGTGCACGAGGGCAAGGAGGGAAAGAGTGAACGAGTGCACGACTCAACAAGTGCACGAGTCAGTGAGTGTACGGAGAGAACCAGTCAACGAGTGCACAGACAGGCACGAGTCAGCGAGTGCACGAGTCAATGAGTGCACAAGTCAGTAAGTGCATGAATCAGTGAGTGCACGAGGGCAAGGAGAGAAAGAGTGAACGAGTGCACGACTCAACAAGTGCACAAGTCAGTGAGTGCACGGAGAGAACCAGTCAACGAGTGCACAGACTGGCACGAGTCAGCGAGTGCACGAGTCAATGAGTGCACAAGTCAGTAAGTGCATGAATCAGTGAGTGCACGAGGGCAAGGAGAGAAAGAGTGAACGAGTGCAGGAGTCAACAAGTGCATGAGTCAGCGAGTGCACGAGTCAGTGAGTGCACGGAGAGAACGAGTCAACAAGTGCACGGACAGGCACGAGTCAGCGGGTGCACAAGTCAATAAGTGCACAAGTCAGTAAGTGCATGAATCAGTGAATGCACGAGGGCAAGGAGAGAAAGAGTGAACGAGTGCACGACTCAACAATTGCACGAGTCAGTGAGTGCACGGAGAGAACGAGTCAACAAGTGCACGGACAGGCACGAGTCAGCGGGTGCACAAGTCAGTGAGTGCACAAGTGCATGGAGAGGAACGAATCAACGAGAGCGTGGAGAAACACAAGTCAGCGAGTGCATGAGTCAGCAAGTGCATGAGTGCATAGAGAGGAACGAGTCAGCGAGAAAACAAACCAATGATTCAGATTGCAACAGATCATGGAGAATTCAGTGAGGAGTCTGAAACACAAACAATTCAGTTGGACCATTAACACCAACGATGGTGAGTGCAGCCAAACACCATTTTAGTCAGATCAGCAGGACTTGTTGATCCGCTGATGTTTTTACTCAGTATGTTTCTGCACTCACTGACCTGTCGATCCACCTGCTGGTGCAGTGTGCGGTTTACATGCTGACTTCTTCATGTTTTCTTCATATTTGCCGACTCGCTGGTGTTTGGAGCTCTCATGGTTGTTTTGTTGTTGGCACAGGTAACACTGAGACTCAAATGTACCCACACATCAGTGTGAGCAATAACTCCAGCCCGGCCCAGGATCAGCTTTATAAACACGATGACTAACCCTAACCCCTTTAAACTGAAGTCCGTCCAGAGTCCGAGGCTGAGGTGTCTCTCCTCTCTGCAGCATCAGCTCTTTGACCACAGAGGAATCGTCTGAGCACCACAGCAGGGCTCTGAGGGGGGAGCGCCGAGCGTTTAATCTCCTAATTTGAAGCATCGCAGCGTCAGACGGCGGCCAGCTCTTCACCATGTCTTTACTTATTTCCATAACTTTGTGACAAAAGTGTTTGGTTTGATTGGTGGTGTTTGCCTCTTCTGCGTACAGATTGATGGGTTTAATCAGCGAATCAGGCCTAGCGCTCACACATCAATCACTGTCAGGACGCTCGCTGCCTCGCTCGGCGTGTTTCTGATCTGCTGGTCACTCCGTGGGTTTCTTCCGCTCCTTGTGTTCTCCTTCATTCATTGGGGGGGGGCTGATGGAGGTTCAGTCTTTGTGTCTCTGAATCTCCATCAGATGCTGTGGAGACGATTGTCCCTCTGTATAAAATGTTTCTTCCGCTATGTCCACTGCTCTGTCCTCTGCTCTGACCTCTGCTCTGTCCTCTGCTCTGACCTATGCTCTGTCCTCTGCTCTGTCCTCTGCTCTGACCTATGCTCTGTCCTCTGCTCTGTCCTCTGCTCTGACCTCTGTTTGACCTCTGCTCTGTCCTCTGCTCTGTCCTCTGCTCTGACCTCTGCTCTGTCCTCTGCTCTGTCCTCTGCTCTGACCTCTGTTTGACCTCTGCTCTGTCCTCTGCTCTGTCCTCCGCTCTGACCTCTGCTCTGTCTTCTGCTCTGTCCTCTGCTGCCAGAGGGGTTCAGGTCACGTTATTGGGCAGTCCCCTTCAACTGGTAGTTAAGTGCAAATAGTTAATCACCCAATCACATGGCAGCAATTCAATGTATTTAGTTATGTAGACATGATGAAGACCACCTGCTGAAGGTCAAACGGAGCATCATGATGGAGGAGAAGGGAGATTTAAGAGACTTTGAACGTTGCATGGTTGTTTTGTCGGAAACTGATGATCAGCCATCTCCAGGGTCTACAGAGAATGGTCTGAAGAAGAGAGAATATTCAGTGGGCCAAAATGCCTTGTTGATGTCAGAGGTCAGAGGAGAATGGCCAGAGTTGTTGGAGATGATAGAAAGACAACAAGAACTCTCAGATCCACTCATTATGACCCAGGTCCGCAGCAGATGGTCTCCAGCAGCAGAAGACCACACCAGGTGCCACTCCTGTTGGCTGACACTGAGGCTACAACTCACACAGACTCACTGAAACTGGATGGCAGAAGATCTGAGATTCTGTGTTGGATTGTCACTGTAGTCTGCAGAAAAAAGATAGACACACATGAACTGGTTACTCTGTCAATAATGGCTGTGAAACACAGGGTTAGTTCGGGTCGTACTGCATCTGTACGAGGGTGATCCTCCAGCCTTTAAAACAAAGGCTGATGCATTATGGGAAATATTTAGGAGAGGAAAGCCTAAACTGAGATTCTGTGTTGGATTGTCACTGTAGTCTGCAGAAAAAAGATAGACACACATGAACTGGTTACTCTGTCAATAATGGCTGTGAAACACAGGGTTAGTTCGGGTCGTACTGCATCTGTACGAGGGTGATCCTCCAGCCTTTAAAACAAAGGCTGATGCATTATGGGAAATATTTAGGAGAGGAAAGTCTAAACTGAGATTCTGTGTTGGATTTCAGCAGACCTGATGAGGCGCCCCACAGACCTGAGCTCCAGTCCTGGTCTGATGCTCTCTGGTGACATGAAACTGGATCAGCTGATAAACTGTTTTAGATCTGTTTTTCATCTTCTCTTAGCCTTGTAGAGCATCTCTGATCCTTAAGACCTCTACACCCCATTGAGATCTTTGAGGTTTGTGGAGCAGCTTCTCCTTGTCCTCAAGGCCAGACTAAAGACTCTTTCTGTTGTGGAGCAGAAAGTCTGGAACCTGTTCCCTGTGGTCAGAGGGTCCTTCCTCAGTCACAGTCAGCTGGAGTGTTCAGAGGACAGTGATGTTGAATCTGTGCCCTCAGGTCTGAGAGCTCCTGGATGTTCATGAAGATCGTCCACTCTGTTGTAGAGGAGGACACGTGAAACCATCTGCAGTGTGTTCAGGGGTCAGAGGTCAGGGGGCAGTGGGGGGGAGTGCATGTCCTGTCCTGGAGCTGTGGGTTTGCATATGTGCGTGTAGGACTAATCTAACGTCACTGAGGTGTGTGTGCGTGGGTGTGTGTGTGTGTGTGTGTGGTGATGGACGGGCTGGGATGGGATGGGGTGCTCTCCTGGGACTCTCTCCCTCCGTCTGCAGGACGAGGTGCTCCAGTCATCCTCATGCAGAGGCAGCTCATTAAAGAGCGCTCTGATGTAGATTGATGTGTCTGTGTGGTTCAGACGTAGCCAGCCCAGGTGCATGCTGGGTATCTGTGACAGAGCTGGGGTCAGACCTGGAGCCGGAGGTATCACAGTGTGTGCTGAGGTATTTTCCACGTGGTATCATTCATTCTGTTTTATCGAATAACGACAGAAGAGAATATACTGCACTGTGACTGGTTTATGAGCCTCAGCAGATCTTCAGGATCTGAGGGTCCACAGAGGGACCTCCACCAAAATAAGACTGTGTTCACCTGGAGAACACCTCAGGTCTCCCTCTCACCTGAGCTCAGCTGACCTGGGGCTGATGATCCAGCATTGTTGTATTTTTATCTTGGTTTCTGCTATTTGTGAGGAGGACAAAAGCCAGTTGGGGCTCTCGCTGTGGTCTTTGTTGAGGCCTGTTGTTGCAGCATGACCTTGAAGACTGTGATGCCCTGTAACTCTGTTAGATTTAAGCAGTTTGAAGTCCTCTGTTCTATCTTATAAACATGCAGCTGCATTCAGCTCTAGGACCTGGAGCATGTAAAAACATAAACCAGAAAACAACTGAAGGTTGGTGGTGCAGCCAAACTTTATTTCTGCACTCTCCTTCTCATGACGTAGCTATGTTGGCTCTCTCACAGATTATTTTAAGGCAGCTACGTTTGCTCTCTTACAACTTGATGTAAAGCAGCTATGTTAGCTCTTTCACAGCTTATTGTAATGTTAGCTCTCACAGCTTATTGTGAGGCACCTATGTTAGCTCTCTCACAGCTTATTCTAAAGCACTATGTTCGCTCTCTCACAGCTTATTGGACAGCAGGTGTGTTAGCTCTCACAGCTTATCGTAAAGCAGCTATATTAACTCTCTAACAGCTTATTTTAAAGCACTATGTTAGCTCTATCACAGCTTATTGTAATGTTAGCTCTCACAGCTTATTGTGAGGCACCTATGTTAGCTCTATCACAGCTTATTGTAGTGTTAGCTATTACAACTTATTGTGAGGCACCTATGTTAGCTCCTTACAGCTTATTCTAAAGCACTATGTTCGCTCTCTCACAGCTTATTGGACAGCAGGTGTGTTAGCTCTCACAGCTTATTGTGAGGCACCTATGTTCGCTCTCTCACAGCTTATTGGACAGCAGGTGTGTTAGCTCTCACAGCTTATCGTAAAGCAGCTATATTAACTCTCTAACAGCTTATTTTAAAGCACTATGTTAGCTCTATCACAGCTTATTGTAATGTTAGCTCTCACAGCTTATCGTAAAGCAGCTATATTAACTCTCTAACAGCTTATTGTAAAGCACTATGTTAGCTCTATCACAGCTTATTGTAATGTTAGCTCTCACAGCTTATTTTGAGGCACCTATGTTAGCTCTATCACAGCTTATTGTAATGTTAGCTATCACAGCTTATTGTGAGGCACCTATGTTAGCTATCACAGCTTATTGTAATGTTAGCTCTCACAGCTTATCGTAAAGCAGCCATATTAACTCTCTAACAGCTTATTTTAAAGCACTATGTTAGCTCTATCACAGCTTATTGTAATGTTAGCTTTCACAGCTTATTGTGAGGTACCTATGTTAGCTCTATCACAGCTTATTGTAATGTTAGCTCTATCACAGCTTATCGTAAAGCAGCTATATTAACTCTCTAACAGCTTATTGTAAAGCACTATGTTAGCTCTATCACAGCTTATTCTAAGGCAGCTATGTTAGCTCTCTTACAGCTTATCCTAAAGCACTTTGTTCGCTCTCTCACAGCTTATTGGACAGCAGGTGTGTTAGCTCTCACAGCTTATTGTAATGTTAGCTCTCTGTTAGCTCTCTCACAGCTTATCCTAAAGCACTATGTGCGCTCTCTCACAGCTATCATAAAGCAGGTGTGTTAGCTCTCACAGCTTATCATAAAGCAGCTATATTTACTCAATAACAGCTTATTGTAAAGCACTATGTTAGCTCTATCACAGCTTTTGTAAGGCAGCTATGTTGGCTCTCTTACAGCTTAACATAAAGCAGCCATGTTAGCTCTCTCACAGCTATCATAAAGCAGCTATGTTAGCTCTCTCATAGCTTATCGTAAAGCAGCTACAGACGTGTGCAAAATTGATGGTACCTTTCCGTTAAAGAAGAAAACCCACAATGGTCACTGAAATAACTTGAAACTGACAAAAGTAAGAATAAACAAAAATTTGCTGAAAATTCACAAATGAAAATCCGACATTGCTTTTGAATTGTGGTCCAACAGAATTATGTTGAAAAACAAAACAATGAAACTGGTCCAGACAAAAATGATGGCAACCCTAACTTAATATTTTGTTGCACAACCTTTCACAACCTCCCAATCACTGCAATCAGGTGATTTCTGTAACCCTAAATGAGACTTCTGCATCTGTCCACAGGTGTTTTGGCCCACTCCTCATGAGCAAACTGCTCCAGCTGTCTCAGGTTTGAAGGGTGTCTTCTCCAGACTGCATGTTTCAGCTCCTTCCACAAATGTTCAATAGGATTTAGATCAGGGCTCATAGAAGGACACTTCAGAATAGTCCAATGTTTTGTTCTGAGCCATTCTTGGGTGTTTTTAGCTGTGTGTTTTGGGTCGTTATCCTGTTGGAGGACCCATGACCTGTGACTGAGACCAAGCTTTCTGACACTGGGCAGCACATTTGTCTCCAGAATGCCTTGATAGTCTTGAGATTTCATTGAACCCTGCACAGATTCAAGACACCCTGTGCCAGATGCAGCAAAGCAGCCCCAGAACATAACTGAGCCTCCTCCATGTTACACAGTAGGTACAGTGCTCTTTTCTTTGTATGCTTCATTATTGCGTTTGTGAACACAGAGCTGATGTGACTTGACAAAAAGCTCCAGTTTTGTCTCATCTGTCCAAAGGACATTCTCCTAGAAGCTTTGTGGCTTGTCAATATGCATTTTGGCAAATTCCAGTCTCACTTTTTTATGATTTGCTTTCAACAGTGATGTCCGCCATTAAGTCCACTTTGGCTCAAACAGCGACGGATGGTGCAATCTGACACTGATGTACCTTGACCTTGGAGTTCACCTTGAAAAATCTTTGGAAGTTGTTCTGGGCTCTTTGGTTACCATTTGTATTATCTGTATCTTCAATTTGCCTCTTGCAGCCTCGTCCAGGGAGGTTGGCTACAGTCCTGTGGACCTTAAACTTCTGAATAATTTGTGCAGCTGTAGTCACAGGAACATCAAGCTGTTTGGAGATAGTCTTTTAGCCTTTACCTTTAACATCTCCTGAGACAACTTTCTCCTTAGCTTTCTGTGGCCCATGTTCAGTGTGGTACAAACCATGATACCAAAAAGCGCAGTGACTACTTTTCAGCCTTTAAATAGGCAGACTGACCAATTACAAGTTTGAGGACACCTGTGACACTAGTTACAGGACACACCTTAGTTTAACATGTCCCTATGGTCAAATCATTTTCAATCTTTTCTTGGGGAACCATCGTTTTTGTCCTGGCCAATTTCATTAGTTTGTCTTTTAAAATAATTCTGTTGAACCACAAATCAAAAGCAATGTCTGATTTTCATTATTTCATTTTCAGTAAATATGTATGTATTATTACATTTGTCAGTTTCAAGTTATTTCAGTCGCCCTTGTGGGTTTTTATTTCTTTAACACAAGGGTACCAACAATTCTGCACACATCTGTATATTAACTCTTACAGCTCATTGTAAAGCAGTTATGCTAGCTCTCTCACAGCTTTTCCTGAAGCAGCTATGCTAGGTCTCTCACAGCTTATCTTAAAACAGCTATGTAAGCTCTCTCTCAGCTTTCCTAAAGAAGCTACGCTAGCTCTCTCACAGCTTATTATAAAGCACTATGTTAGCTCTCTCACAGATTGTTGAAAGGCAGCTGTGATAGCTCTCTCAAAGCTTATAGTAATGAGCTATCATAGCTCTCACAGCTCATTGTTAAGCAGCTATATTAACTCTCACAGCTTATCATAAAGCAGCTATGTTAGCTCTCTCACAGCTTATCTTAAAGCAGCTATTCTAGCTCTCTCACAGCTTTTCCTGAAGCAGCTATGCTAGGTCGCTCACAGCTTATCGTGAAGCAGCTATGCTAGCTTTCTCACAGCTTGTCATAAGAAGCTATGCTAGCTATCTTACAGCTTATCATAAAGTTGATATGTTAGCTCTCTCACAGCTTGTTGTAAGGTAGCTATGTTAGCTCTCTCACAGCTTATCATATGGAAGCTATGCTAGCTCTCACAGCTCATTGTTAAGCAGCTATATTACCTCTCACAGATTACCTTAAAGAAGGTATTTAAGCTCTCATGGCTTATCACAAAGCAGCTATGTTCACTCTCTCAAAACTTATCACAAAGCAGGTATGTTAGTACTATCAATTTATCATAAAGCACTATGTTAGCTCTCTCACAGCTTATCATATGGAAGCTATGCTAGCTCTCACAGCTTATTTTAGAGAAGCTATATTAGCTCTCTCACAGCTTATTCTAAGGCAGCTATGTTAGCTCTCTCACAGCTTGTTGTAAGGCAACTATGTTAGCCCTCTCACAGGTTATCATAATGAGCTATCCTAGCTCTCACAGCTCATCATTAAGCAGCTATATTACCTCTTGCAGATTACCGTAAAGCAGGTATGTTAGCTCTCATGGCTTATCATTAAGCAGCTATATTCACTCTCTCAAAACTTATCACAAAGCAGGTATGTCAGTTCTAACAATTTATCATGAAGCACTATGTTAGCTCTTTCTCAGCTTATCATATAGCAGCTATGCTAGCTCTCACAGCCTATTTTAGAGAAGCTATATTAGCTCTCTCACAGCTTATTCTAAGGCAGCTATGTTAGCTCTCTCACAGCTTATCACACAGCAGGTTTGTTAGCTCTCACATCTTATTGAAGAGCAAGTATGTTAGCCTTCTCACATGTTATCGTAAAGCAGCTATGTTAGCGCCCTCACATATTATCGTAAGGCAGCTATGTTAGCTCTCACAGTTTATCGTAGAGCAGCTATGCTAGCTCTCTCACAGCTAATCCTTAAGCACTATGTTAGCTCTCTCACAGCTTGTTGTAAGGCAATTATGTTAGCCCTCTCACAGGTTATCGTAATGAGCTATCCTAGCTCTCACAGCTCATTGTTAAGCAGCTATATTACCTCTCACAGATTACTGTAAAGCAGGTATGTTAGCTCTGACGGCTTATCATTAAGCAGCTATATTCACTCTCTCACAACTTATCACAAAGCAGGTATGTCAGTTCTAACAATTTATCATAAAGCACTATGTTAGCTCTCTCACAGCTTATCATATAGCAGCTATGCTAGCTCTCACAGCCTATTTTAGAGAAGCTATATTAGCTCTTTCACAGCTTATTGTAGAGCAGCTTTGTTAGCTCTCTCTCACAGCTTCCTGTAAGGCAGCTATGTCAGCTCTCTTACAGCTTAACATAAAGCAGCAATGTTAGCTCTCTCACAGCTTACCTTGAAAGAGCTATGTTAGCTCTTGCAGCTTATCATAATGAGATGTTAGCTGTCACACCTTATTTTAAGGCAGCAATGTTAGCTCTCACAGCTTGTTGTAAGGCAGCAATGTTAGCTTTCTCAAAGCTTATTGTAAGGCAGTTATGTTAGCTCTTTCACAGCTTATTGTAAGGCAGCTATGCTAGCTCCCTCAGAGCTTATTGGAAGGCAGCTATGTTAGCTCTGTCACAGCTGTCCTATAGAAGTTATGTTCATCCTCTCACAGCTTATCGTAAAGCAAGTATGTTAGCTGTCCCAGCTTATTATAAGGCAGCTATGTTAGCCTTCTCACATGTCATCGTAAAGCAGATATGTTAGCGCCCTCACATATTATCGTAAGGCAGCTATGTTAGCTCTCACAGTTTATCGTAGAGCAGCTATGCATGCTCTCTCACAGCTAATCCTTAAGCACTATGTTAGCTCTCTCACAGCTTGTTGTAAGGCAACTATGTTAGCCCTCTCACAGGTTATCGTAATGAGCTATCCTAGCTCTCACAGCTCATTGTTAAGCAGCTATATTACCTCTCACAGATTACCTTAAAGCAGGTATGTTAGCTCTCACGGCTTATCATTAAGCAGCTATATTCACTCTCTCACAACTTATCACAAAGCAGGTATGTCAGTTCTAACAATTTATCATAAAGCACTATGTTAGCTCTCTCACAGCTTATCATATAGCAGCTATGCTAGCTCTCACAGCCAATTTTAGAGAAGCTACATTAGCTCTTTCACAGCTTATTGTAGAGCAGCTTTGTTAGCTCTCTCTCACAGCTTCCTGTAAGGCAGCTATGTCAGCTCTCTTACAGCTTAACATAAAGCAGCAATGTTAGCTCTCTCACAGCTTACCTTGAAAGAGCTATGTTAGCTCTTGCAGCTTATCATAATGAGATATGTTAGCTGTCACACCTTATTTTAAGGCAGCAATGTTAGCTCTCACAGCTTGTTGTAAGGCAGCAATGTTAGCTCTCTCAAAGCTTATTGTAAGGCAGTTATGTTAGCTCTTTCACAGCTTATTGTAAGGCAGCTATGCTAGCTCCCTCAGAGCTTATTGGAAGGCAGCTATGTTACCTCTGTCACAGCTGTCCTATAGAAGTTATGTTCATCCTCTCACAGCTTATCGTAAAGCAAGTATGTTAGCTGTCCCAGCTTATTATAAGGCAGCTATGTTAGCCTTCTCACATGTTATCGTAAAGCAGCTATTTTAGCTCTCACAGCTCATCGTAAAGCAGCTATGTTAGCTCTCTCAAAGCTTTTCGTAAAGCACGTATGCTAGCTCTCTCACAGATCTTCATAAAGTTTGCTATGTTAGCTCTCTCACAGCTTGTTGTAAGGCAGCTATCTTAGTTCTCACAGCTTATGGTTAAGCAGCTATGTTAGCTTTCGCAGCCTACCGTAAGGCAGCTATGTCAGTTCTAACAATTTATCGGAAAGCACTATGTAAGCCCTCTCACCCCTACCGTAAAGTACTATGTTAGCTCTCTCACAACTTATCATATAGCAGCTATGCTAGTTCACACAGCTTATTTTAGAGAAGCTATATTAGCTCCCTCACAGCTTATTGTAAAGTAGCTATGTTAGCTCTCTCACAGTTATGATATACAGCCAAATTCAAGCCACAGTGAGCTGCTTATTGGTCTACTTACCCTGTTTGGTCCTAGATTTGTTTGGTTTACTTTTCCAGCCAAAAAAAAAAAAAAAATAGTTCCTACTCTACTCTACTCTACTCGGCTCTACCCGGTTTGCGTTGCATTTCCACCGGCACAGTACCTCCTAAAACAAACCAGTTTTTAGTACCTACTCTACTCTGGTTCTAAGCTAGCTGAGTCTATACTAAAATGTGATGTCGACCAACAGCCGGCTACTGATTGGTCAGAGAATGTCGTCACCGATGAGTCATGAGCGTGACGAGCTAGCTAACATGCTAGCGGTAGCTACCATTAGCTTACCCTCATATGTCTTTTCTTTGCAGCTTGATTGCTCTCGTCCTCTGTGTTTCTTCTCACCGCCTGCAGCCTTCTTCTGCTTTCCTCTTTTATTCGGCTTGTGACCAAAAGCCACTGATATACTATTGCCTCCAAGTCCTCCATTGTTTTGATTGTTGTGTCGTGCTCAAAATGACATGAACGCAGTGTCGCCTAGCTGTTTTATGGTGACCCTGCCCCCGCTGGGCAGGAAGCTGGGCTGATTCAAAAGCAGCACAATGCGAGTAGAGTAGAGCCGGGTAGAGTTGGGTAGAGTCGGGGTAACCCGAGCCGAGTAGAGTAGGGCTAAGACGTGCTGATGGAAAAGGGCCATTGGAAGCAAATCAAGACCTTCTGTCTTCACGTAGACCAGAGCTCAGTTCTTTGGTCAATACCAGAGCTCAAATCAATTGAACCTTTCAAAAACGCTGACAAGAGTCCGTTTGGACCAAAGGTGTTTGAAAGTGACCCTAGAGTAAGTGCTGTCCTGAAGAAACTGCTCCAGCAAAAGACAAACGCAGTCCCAACAACTACTGTGACTTTAATGAAGGTTACACCTCAGAAACAGTCGAGACGCCTTTCAGCTGAAATTGACACTAGGTGACTAGACAATCTCCAAGACAGCTGAGAAAATACACCATAAACTAGAAAGCTCTTGGAGAGCACAAACCTCCACTGAGGTAGCTCACACACTGCTGTTACATCCAGAGATGGCAAAAGTACCCAGATTCCTCACTTGAGTAGAAGTAAAATACCTATGTAAACAAACGACTTGAGTAAAAGTAAAAAGTACTGATCTAAATATCTACTCAAGTAAAAGTAAAAAGTACAGGCTCTGAAATGTACTTAAAAGTACTTTTAAAAGTAAGAAGTATTTCTATTGCACGATTCACTGGTTGCAAAGCTATTAATCCTAATGTACATCACTATAGAGTCCTTTAGGCATTTGTATTGTACACTTAAAGTTAACACATCACACTTCTGAACATTAAATTTTGGACCAGGCGTAGCTTCTAAACTATGGTGTCACAAATCATGCTCATAGGCCCAACTCTTAATCCACCTTTTTAATAGCACTTTTTTTAATAGCACATCAGGCAACAGTTGTTTCTCACTGTGCGGAGTGGCAGACCTGCTCTGACACACACACCACACGCGCAGGCTTGCACACACACACACACACACACACACACACACAGACAGCAGTATCTCCTCCTGCGTCTGGTTTATTCTAATGGGTATACTCTGACATACTCTGATGGATGTTTGTCCTCTTAGGGCCTCCATACACTGAAGACATGTTTGCCACATTTTCACCTGATTTATACACCGTCCACTGAAAACAGCTCTGTGACCCACTTATGGGCCTCCACCCACAGGTTGAGAACCGCTGCACTAGTAGATTGTATTTGGAACTTGATCCTCCAAAGATTGTTTTTATATCATGGAGAATAAGTGATGGAGGATACCTCAGGATGAATTTATCATTTAGAAAACAGTGAGTGGGTGAAACAAGAGCTGGACTGATGAAGAATGTTGAGTTGTGATTCATCAACAGGCTGACTCGTCATTTTTTAAGCCTTTGTGTTCACTTAAACCGTGCACATGAGCTATCAAGACACCGTTTGAATTATAAAATCACACAAAGTGACTGATGATCCCTCACTGTCCCTGTGATGCGCGTCTGTCTGCGTCTTTATGCTCACCGGGCAGATGGAAGAGCATGCGCCCAAAGATGCTGAGTGGTTCGGGAGGCATTTAGATCCAATGTTCACATGAACATCGGCTGCACTGCAAAATGACATTACTGACAGACAACAACGGTAACAGCCACACTTTAAATGGAAAATGTCAGGCCTGTAGTCCACAGAGCGGATCGTGGCTGCATTGGACAGCGGAGAATGCGTCCTCTTGTGCAAAATGGGGCCCCCATGGATCGTGGGGCCGTAAAGGGAGGGGCTTTTTTGGAAATGTAAGGAGTAGAAAGTAATGTATCTGAATAAAAGTAAAAAGTCGTCAGAGAAATAAATACTTCTAAAAGTACAAAGTACCTGAAAAATCTACTTAAGTACAGTAACGAGGTATTTGTACTCCGTTACTTGCCATCTCTGGTTACATCTATAAGCAAAAGTTTCATGATAAAGTTTCCATCATAAAATGATTCATGACGCTGAAAACCCACACCTAGCACTCAGAATCATGTTGATATCATTATTAGTTAGACAGTTATTGAGCAAAAACCCTTTCTTGCTAATGGTGTTTATCTGGATAACCACCAAAATCGAATCATTTTTCAGTTTGGCCATTACCAACATCTCCTGAAAATTTCAGCAAATTAGTCCAGTAGTTTTTGGGTGATTTTTCTAACAAACTAACAAACAAGCAAACAAACATACACTGGCAAAGGTAATAAGAGAAATTACAGCTAACAAAGACTGAGCAGTAAGTATAAAATAAATGATGAATCATAAACAAACCTAAAGTAGAAGGACAGTAAAATCAATAATCATTTTTTTTGGTCACACGACTGCAATAATTCAGACCCACAAAGAGGAACACCGTCAAAGAGCAGTGGAGCAGAATCACAGGGAGGTGTTTAAAGTTATGCCATCATTTGTCTAGGAGAGCTTTCAAATCTGCAGCCACTCCATGTACCTTATTATGTCACCAAGTAGAGCCGGGGTGTCCAAATTATGCACCGGGGGCCAAATGCAGCCCTTGGGCCACTTCCAGTTGGCCCACAGCAAACTCCAAAAGTTGGCTAACATTATATGATGAAGGTTTTGTTTGTTTGAAGGATGAGTAGTAATAGATGTAGATGGTAGCAAATCTCTTAATTCACACTTATTTCTTTACTGTCTGCTACATGGTCAAGGTTTAAATAGCATTTGATAATATCTTTTTTGCATCCCTAGACACTGAAGATACTGAAGATGGTGCTTTCCCTTATGTGATGAACCTTTTCTGTTATTATGGAAAGTTCTTTATTTATAAGCAAAAGTTTGCCAGATCTTTTCCCAAATTTTGTTCCTTCTTTCAGAGCTAAATTCCCTGACTATATCAGTAAATTTAATACACAACAAAAATTGTAACAAACTCTCTGCCCTTGAAACCTCTGTCTAATTATCTAACAGCCTTCCCAGCAGCACCAACACGTGTAGAGAGTTTGGCAGCATAATGGAGTTTGCATTGTTTTTGTCTGGCCATTATGTTGAGCTGTCAGGGCGGTTCCTCTGCTGCATGGGGCATCTTTCTTGTCCTGATCAGGGGCAGATCTAGTGGTTACAGGACCAGCCAGGACCTGCCAGGGCCAGCTGAAATTTAACTTACCATCCCAAATTTCTAAACTTTTCTTACACTTAAGTTGAGGTATAATGTGGCCCAGTTATCCTTGTACGTTTCTGTTTGAGGCCCTCGATTAAAAAAGATTTGACATCCCTAAAGTAGAGTACCAGGTCTAGCTGCTACGTCATACTGTGGCTTGATATGATTGGTCTGTGATAAGTGTCACTGGCAGAACGATTATCCGATCACCAGCTGCAGTTGTTTTTGAAGGCTCAGCCCCTGCAAACATTTTCTATGGGCTTTTCTCCAGACAGACTGGTGAAATATTTCCATGGTGGATAGATGGAACTTTTCGTCTGCTGTGCCAGGTTAGTTACACAGATCACACTTCATCACCAAGTGCTGAACACAACACACCTGCTGTCTGTCCCACTAACACACCTGCTGTTCATCCGACCAACACACCTGCTGAGTCACCAAGCCTCAATAACTACAATTACAGACATAACACATATTTGGCCATTTCTTTAGCCCCAATCCAGTTCATAATCATTATAGCTGTTAATGTAGACATTAGCATGATCTCTCTATCCATGGTTGATTACATCCATAGTAACTATCTCTAGCACCACATAGACATGAGGTCCCTCTTGAAAATGGGATGCCACATCTCAGGAGGCTTACCTTTAATGAATTTATACTCATTGAAGACAAATGTGGTGGGGACGGATTTATGGTCTGGGCGTCCATGAGTTTGTCACTACAATAAATTCTTAGTTTCAGCCATTTGTCTCTGCATCCCCCCACCCTCCAATTATCAGCTGAAATACATCACTTATAAATTCTCATTTTGATGCTGTTGTATTATTTGTTAATGTAAATATTAGATTATTACTCTTTTCATTATTATTGATTATACTTCTATGAAAACCTACTCTTGTCAGTTTTAAGTTATTTCAGTGACCAATGGGGTTTTTCTTTCTTTAATGGAAGGGTTCCAACAATTTTGTCCACGTGTGTATGTGTATCCATAAAATGAAGAGTTTGTCTACAGCCTGCTCTATCGTAAAGTGTCATAAGAAAACATTAGTTCTGAATTGGCTTCATACAATTAAAAATGAATTGCTTGATTGATTGCTGTCCATCCCACCAACTCACCTGCCGTCCATCTTACCAACACACCTGCTGTCCATCCCACCAACTTATTTCAAGCATGAGGTGCTCACTTCTGAAGCCTTAGCTTCCAAACTGTGGATCTCTGCACCTGTTGTTATGGACTGCAGATTCTGAAGAGTCTTTTAAAAAACACATTTGTTTAATCAGACATACGGTGATTCTCTGCATCCAGTCTGATTATTGTAATGATTTATGTTTTTTTACTCAATTGGAGCCATTTAAACTTCCCCACTTTCCTTGACTGAGTCAGTCTTGACTGGTCCATGACTGGTCCATGACTGGTCCAAGCATGTCTGGTCCATGACTGGCCCAAGACTGGTCCATGTCTGGTCCATGACTGGTCCATGACTGGCCCATGTCTGGTCCATGACTGGTCAATGCTGGGACCAGCCTACCCTCTTGGCTGGTTCCCCTGCAATGACGTGACAAACACGTAGTGTCTGATTAAAGCTGACTCTGCTGTAATTACGATTACATATGATTCAGAACTGGGATTTAGAAACCAGAGATTATGTCACATCCCAGATAAACAAGTCCTAGTTGCGAGCTGGTATAGTACCTGAAGATCGTCCGACTCCCTGAGTACAAATTCCGACCAAAAAGGGGCGCTACAGCAACATGTCTAATTAACAACTCAGACTCTCTGACCTTGAAATTCACAAGGTCTTATAAGGGAAGTGGCATCTCATGGGCCATCCTGCAATGGCATGAATGTTTATGGTGGAATTCAGGCACACCCCAGAGAGACAGGGAGCCTCTCAGCAGCTGAGAGAAAATGGAAAAGGCTGCATCAGTATGTGACACTTTGTGTTAAACTGTACTTATGAGCTCCATTTAAAGTCATTGTTAAATGAACGTGGTGGTGTTACTGAGCAAGCTAATCTATTACATCAGAGTGTGTGTGTGTGTGTGTGTGTGTGTAGGTGGGTGTGTGTGTGTGCGTGTGTGGTTAGCGAGGCTTGATGAGTATCAGGTCTGCAGTTGGCTAACGTCCTCTTTGTGGTGTCAGCAGGTGACATCTGTGGGAGAACACGTGTGTGTTGTTGTAACAGTGTTCGTATCTGTAAGTGTGTGTGTGTAAGTGTGTGTGTGTATTTAAATGTGTGTCTGAATGTGGGTGTGTATTTACTTGTGTGTGTCTGGGTGTGGGGGGTGTGGGGGTGTGTGAGTGTGTGTGTGCGTGTATTTAAATGTGTGTGTAAATATGTTTGTGTATTTAAATGTGTGTTTCTGTGTGTATTCAAATGTGTATTTAAATGTGTGTGTAAGCGTGTGTGCAGTGTGAGCGTCTGAGTGTGCAGGTGCTGATTAGGGCTAACTGTTAACGCGGCCTGGAGGTGTGAAGTGAATGTGATGATTGAGGGGAAAGATGTGGAGAGGATGTTTCAGCTCAGATTAAAGGTTACAGAGTCAGTTAGAGAGGAGCTGTGAGAGTGTGAAAACACTCCGACGTTTTCAGAAGTGGATCATCGCTACTCAGTGACCTCGTTCACATGAGAACGCAGAGCAGGCTAACCTGTGAGGAGACCATTGGAGACGTGAGCATCAATGACCTTTAAACTGTCAGAAAACACCTGTGCAGGTCTTAAAGGGTGAATGATAAATTGACTTGAGCTTATATAGGTCTTTTGTAGTCTCTGACTACTCAAAGCAGCTTCACACCACAGGTCACACCTACACATTCACTCTCACAGTCACTCTCTGATGGCTGGAGTTTCTATGTCAGTTATCAGTATCAGGTAACACACCCATTTACATGCAGCAGTGGGAGTAATTTGGGATTAAGTTTCTTGCCCAAGGACACATTGCCATGTGACACCAAGAGTAGGGCTTGAACTTGCAACCCTCCGATTACTGACCAAGTGCACTATTAGACTGCGCCACCGATGCCCCAAGGCGAACCCTCATACCAATCTCACATCCAGTTATTAAAACATTTACTGAGTTAAACCTTCATTCTCAAACCCTTAACCTCACCCCCCCTCTCCTCCTGAACCCCCACCCCCTCTTCATCATCAGGGTCCACAGCCG
The DNA here is from genome assembly GCA_037902135.1 of Cetoscarus ocellatus. Classification (NCBI taxonomy): domain Eukaryota; kingdom Metazoa; phylum Chordata; class Actinopteri; order Labriformes; family Labridae; genus Cetoscarus; species Cetoscarus ocellatus. The sequence continues at coordinate 56,460 of JBAMNC010001451.1, forward strand.
GCTGGAGGAGCTCTTCAGCCCTTTTCAGAGTGCAGTTACAGAAAAGTGCCACAACGCAGCCTCCTCATCCTCACGCTGTGCTCACATCAAATGTGAAGATCAGCCAAGTGGACACTTGGGGTACTACAGGCTGTGGCACCTCCAAGTGGGCCTCCATTTACAGCCCCAGAGGCAGCCTCCTGTAAAAACAGCACCAGTCCTTAGCACCTGGCCGTGTGTTTCCAGGTCATAGGTCAACAACAGGCTGAATGGCAGGAACAAAGACCAGGTGGCCACACAACACAACATCTGACAGGCTTTGGTTCACCTGACGAAGATCAGAAGATCAGACCAGAGATCTTTGGACCAACACTGAAGCTTCAGGCTGAACTGAAGCAGAGTTTGTATCTGTGGGAAAAACCTGAGCTGAGAAGGCCTCCGTCAAAGAGAAGATGTTGGGAAGAGTAAGATGTTGATCCATGACAGATTCAGTCTGGAAGCACTGAGAGGAGAGGAAGAGAAGGAGAAGGATGAGGGGGGAAAGAGAGAGAAGGAGGAGGAAGAGGGAGAGAAGGTAAAGGAGGAAGAGAGAGAGAAGGTGTAAAGGCAGAAGAGAGAGAGAAGGTAAAGGAGGAAGAGGGGGAGATAGAGGAGGCGGAGCATCAGGATTACTCTGCGTGGAGCTGGAGCTCATATGAAGCTAATTGGACGAGCCCATCTGAGCACATCCACCCCCTTCATCTCACCTCCTCAACCCTCCTCCCCCCTCTCCAAATAATCGTCTCTTTATTACTCGATCGTTGGGTTACTGCTGATGAAATAATGAGATTCTCCCGGTCAGGGCCAGACTAATTGATTTTTTTATTCTCAGAGAGAGAGAGTGGGCTGATGGGAACATTGAGTGAAGGAGCACGGACTGCAAACAGGCCGACAGGTTTAGAGAGAGATTTATTTCAGCTCTAATTCAGTGTGAAATGGTTTCATTCAGCCTGCTGTCCGGACAAATACCTGCAGTAAACACAGGGAGGGGGTCAGAGGTTTCATTGGCTCTGAATGGCAGGTTAAGTGAGGATATGACAATAAGAAGATAAAGCCGCCGACGGTACTGACAACTTTAATTTCCTTTTTCCTTTACAGCAGATTTATGAGACCAAATTAGATTCAGCAGCTTAAAATTCAGGGACCAGACAAAAGAGTGGAGAACAAGGCTGTGTCCACCAACAGGACGGACAAAATAGGTGAGCATGAAGACACAGGCTCAAATACAAGATGGCTGTTGAAGGAAAGACCACTGAAGGAATCAAAACAGAGGTTATACAGAGATATTCAGTCATTTTTACATGACCTCTGACCCATCAGACAGTGAATGTGTAGATGTGACCTGTGGTGAAAAAGAGTTTTGAGGAAAGATCTACAGGAGCTCCACGGACCTCTCAGGGGCCCAGCATGCTTAGAAGCTGTGGGAGCCCTGGAGGTGGGTCCTGAGGTCAGACCTGTTGAGATCTGCTGGTCTTCAGGACCTCAGAGGAGGTCTGAGCTGAGTCTGCTGGAGACTGATTCATGTTGGATGGACTGCATGCTAACACACCCCCATCTCACCTGTCATACCTGTTAATGAGGCCGACATCTGCCCCTCTGCTGGTGGACCCTCCTCTGTGAAAACAGGCCCTGGGTGTGAAACAGCAGCAGGAACAGGAGCAGGAGGTGAGGTCTTAGACCTGAAACATCAGAACATCACACCTTCAGCAGGAGGGGCTGATGGGAAATCACTATAAATATAAGACAAAGTGCGAGGTGCTAACATGCTAACACTCAAATCAATCACGTTCCTTTAGTGGCCGTGTTTGTCGACCCAAGCCTTCTTTGTTTATCGCTCTCTGAATCTGTCGCTCTCTGATTGGAGGAGCCTTGGAGGAAAGAACAGAAGAAGAATGCTCATTGATGTCTTCCTCTTGTCTCCCTTGCTCCTCACTGCGATAATGAACTGAAGCAAATGTGACCGTGAGCTTCGACACCATCACGCCGTCGCAGAGATTCATAGAAACAAAACATGAGGCGATGAATGGAAGACTTCTGAGTGATGAAGCAAACAGCTATTCATGTTCAAGGGCAAGGCCACGCCATCACAGCATCGGCACAGCAACAACAACAACAGCAGCGACAATAAGATCAGGAAACAAAGGAGCTCGAGGAGAGGCTCACGCTCTGCAGGAGGCCAAAAGAGAGGGGACGGCAGAAGCTTTCCTATAACATGACTGCATATATGACACAAATCAAGCCCTCCACACGCTAACGTGATCATGAGAACATGTCTGCAGTCATGTCTCTGCTGATGGTCTCAGGGTGAAGATCAAACCTTTAAGTTGAGTTTGTTTGGTCTCCTGATTAACAGAGCGTTAAACTGAAGGGAGTGGACCACTGCTCCACTCTCAGCTGAGGGAGCAGAGTCAAAGAAAACCAAAAACCATCCAGCATGGGGTCAGGCTCCCTCGCTTCTCACTCCTCGGGGTCAGGCTCCCTCGTTTCTCGCTCCTTGCTCCTCGGTGTCCCTCTTTCCTTCCTCCTCGGGTTCAGGCTTCCTCACTCCTTGCTCCTCGGTGTCCCTCTTTCCTTCCTCCTCTGGTTCAGGCTCCCTCGCTCCTTGCTCCTCGGGGTCCCTCTTTCCTTCCTTCTCGGGTTCAGGCTCCCTCGCTCCTTGCTCCTCGGGGTCCTTCTCTCCTTGCCACTGTGCACCTGCATGGCTCCCGGGCAGTCAGGACCCTCAGTCAGCCTGATTCTCATGATGATGCTTCTTTGCATTGAGTTTAGCTGCTGCCCAAAAGCCCTACCAGTGTGATGTCAAACCGTTGTTTCATCTCTAGTTTAAGCCTATTAGTTCAAGCTCACCAGTGAGCTTTGACCTTACATGAAAGCAGCGTTGTTGACAAGATGTTACAGAGAAGCACAGAAGTGACCAATCACCACAGAGAGACCTGTAAACCAATCAGAGCAGACTGGACCCCCGGGGGGTGGAGATGCTTAAAGAGGCCGGAGCTCCGATCAGAAAGTCAGAGAGAGAACAGAGATGGATCAGGGGTGCTTGGTGAGAACTTTAAGGGTCATTTGAATGTAAGTGATCATGAATCTCCAGCAGTCATGAGAACTGAAAACATGAACCTGCTGAGTGAAGGTGGAGTACGAGCTTTTAAAGGATTTTAAATTGAACTGATAAAACATCTTAGTGCTCCTGGGAACACAAATCATAATACAGTTTCATAAAAAGATTTTTATGAACATATAACAAATTTTTAACTAACTAAAAACCCAGTACTGACCTTTTCAGGGTTTGATGGCATCAGCTGTTCAGTTTTTAGTTTCGAGTTTTGGATCAGTGTTTTCATATTTGCTATAAACAAACACAGACAGTCTGTTAGAATCACAAATGAGACTCTGATCCAGCAGGTCAAGCTTATCATACCTACGATTCTTACATCAACGATAAATAGATGAAGTCGACCTTTGACCTGCCAGGATGAAGGTAAATTACAACAAACTAGACTTTAGACATTAACTACAAAAACAGAAATCAAACAAAACAGGAGTTACTATGTTTTACATAAAAATCTCTTTATAATCAGAACAACCAGGAGTTTAGATCATCAGGTTTTGACTGCAGCTGGTCTTTAGATCTGTGATATATATCCGCCAAGCAGCTTCGGTCCACTTTGGCGAAAATGGTCCTATCTGGCAATGTTAAAGAATCCTTTAAAAAATTCCTGGATCCAGACGGTGATCCAGATCACCCCCAAAATTTAATCAGTTCTTCCATATCCCAATTCCAACAATTCCTGAAAATTTCATCCAAATCCGTTCAGAACTTTTCAAGTTATTTTGAACACAAACAGACAAACAGTCAGACAGACAGACAGATAAACGCCAGCAAAAACATAACCTCCTTGGCGGAGGTAATAATAATGTTCTCATAGTTTCCCTCATGAGGCCTTAAACAGGTTCAGGTTAATTATATCTGCAGTCCACAGCTCCTGTTAACACTCACAGTTAACACTGTAACTCACCCTCCTAACCCCTCAGGACACTACCCCCCCCCCCCCCCCTTAATTAACTGCTGATGAGGTATATTAATATCTGGCTCTGGTTCCTGCCTGCAGTTGTTGCTTTAATAAGTGGATTAGTGTTAGCCGCTCGCTGCTCGCTCTCTACACAGCTAATGATACTCAATCACACACACACACACACACACACTCTGGCTGCTGTTCAGAAACAGACTGCTGCTCTCGTGGTCAAAGAGGATTCACACTGAAATTAATAAAATAAAGGTTATCATAATAATATAAAATACTAATAATAATTATTACTGTTATTTTATTATTATTGTTGTTGTTGTTATCATTATTATTAATTTATTTTTTTATTGTCATTATAGTGTTTAGGCCCTGAAACAATCCAGCACAGATCAGTGAGCAGCTAAGGCATGCAGAAACCACCATAACCAGGTAAAGTGATCAGAGACGTCTGTGTGAGTGTGGGCTGAAGTCCAGAGGTCTAACTGGGAGACACCTCCTAAGGTGGTGGAGGATGACCAAGCCAAGATCCTGTGGGACCTCCAGATACAGACTAACAGGTCATGGTGTTGCTGTCTCTTTGGACCATCCCAAGAGACAGCAACATCCAAGAAGAAAGATCATGAGAAGGTGGAGAGACACCCCGGGCCGGAGGAGGGGCTGAGAACATGTGGGCAGTGAGGACCACAGTGGGTCTGTGGTGGAAGGAGCTCTCTACCACTCTGGTCTCTGTCCACCTGGTCCCTGCTGACTCAGGAGAGGGTGTTGGTCTTTGTTCTGAAGGTGCTAATGATGAATAAGGACTACTCTGGTCCACAGTGGTGAAGTCTGTGTAGTGCTTTCATTAGAGCTGTGAGGAGGCCTGGTCCCTCAGGTAGTCATCTTCACCTCAAAGGCTCTCTAATCATCGTCTCCCTCAGACCCTCAGACTCATGAAGACCTGGTCAGTGTTTGAAGTCCTCAGAGGACACTGAGAGGCACCACTCAGATGAGATGTCTGCAGAGACACGCTCAAAGACAGACAGAGGAGACATGTCTTATCCTGTTAAAAGGGTCACCAGGTCATGTTCAGGTCTCCTGAGGTCTCCTCCAGGTCCCTGTGTGGATCAGAGATGTTCTCTGTGGTGCAGCAGGATGTCACATGACCACGACCTGAGAGACGGCTGTAAAATAAAAACAACCAGAACAGCAGCTGACTGTGAGGTGCTCAATACAAGAGGAAACACTGGACACAGAGAGGGGGAGACAGGGGACAGTGTGGGCCCCTGAGGTAACCTAGTTAACCTCCTGTCATGGATGACTTTATTCATTCATTCATTCATTTTCAATACTGTTTATCCCTTTCAGGGTCGCGGGGGGGGGCTGGAGCCTATCCCAGCTGTCATTGGTCAAGGGCGGGGTACACCCTGAACCGGTCGACCAGTCGATTGCAGGGCCACATAGAGAGACGGACAACCACTCACGCTCACACTCATACCTAAGGTCAATTTTAGAGTGACCAATTAACCTAATGAGCATGTTTTTGGTCTGTGGGAGGAAGCTGGAGTGCCCAGAGAGAACCCACATGCTCATCTGGTGATTGAGCAGTCTATACAGCTGTGAGAGGTTTGCAATGTGGGGGGAGAGAGCAGGAGGTCGTGCTGCCTCAAACACGTGCCTTTGTTTGATGTGATTTGAATTCTGAGTTAATTAGCCTCATTTCATTGTGATTTTTGTTGTTTTTGTTAAGTTAACACGTGTTATTTTAACCACACTGTTAAATAAAGACACATCTAATTGGAAAAGAACTCTTCTGTAATGGCCTTCCTACCACCTTCCTCCACACTCAGGCTTAACTTCACTACAAATGGTGGCAGTGGTGGTTCCAGGCCAGTAGGAGGTAACAATGCAGAAATCAACCAGAGCAAAGCAACAGCTACAGGTGGACTGTCCAGCAGAAGATACTCCAGAGAATGTCATCCAGCAGGGTGCAGCAGGGGGACAACCTACAGATTCCCAAAGTATTCATGAACTTTCCAACTTGCTAAGAGGTATGATGAAGCAGCAGTCAGATAGAGAAGACAAATGGGAGCAGGACAGGCAGCAGCAGGAGGAACGGTGGAAAAGAATGCAGCATGAGTTCACTCAGCTCCAACAGGAGGTGCAACTGGAGCGCAGGAAGCACCAGCAGCTGATGGAAGGTGCAGCTGCTGAATCTGTGAGAGTTTTGAGACCCTCTCTTGAGCAGCCTGTGCGCCATCATGCTTCTCAAAGGCTGGACCAGCAGGAGGCATTGCCAGCTTCACTATCTTTAAGCTCAACAAGGATCCAAGGCTGGAAGGGCCCCAAAATGCAGCCCTTTCATGAGGACGAAGATATTGAGCATTACTTGACAACGTTTGAAAGAATTGCCAGTGCATGCCAGTGGCTTCCAGAGAAGTGGGCCTTGCATTTTGCCCCGCTTCTCAATGGTAAGGCCCAAGCTGCTTATTTAGCCATGAACACTGAAGATACAATGGACTATACAAAAGTGAAGAATGCTGTTCTTGAGAAATTTGAAAGAAGCGCAGAGACTTATCGAATGAGGTTCCAGGCCACCACAGCGCAGGAAGATGACACACCCAAAGAGTTGCAAACACACTTGAAAGATCTGTATGACAAGTGGATGGTTCCAAGAGACAAAACAAAGGAACAGATTGGCGATGCCATTGTGATGGAGCAGTTTCTGAGAGTTGTCAACCCTGACCTTCGCACTTGGTTGAAGGAGCGTAACCCTACAACATCAAAACAAGCTGCATAGATGGCCGAAGCTTTCCTGTCTGCCCACCACCCTTTCAAAAGCCACATCACGCCCAGACCCAGCACAGCTCCTCCTTCTTTGGGTAAGATAGTGGGTGGGAATGGGCACAGGTTCAGGAGTCCCAAGCCAGGCTCCTCTAGTACCACAAGTGGTAGGGTTAAAGAGTTCAAGCCTAGAGGCTCCTCACTATGTCATGCATGTGGACAAATAGGTCACTTTAGAGCAGAATGTCCATGTCAGCAAGTTAGTAAAACATATTTGAGCTTTTTCTCATAATTCTTCTGTTTGTCAGCCAGAGGAAGTTGGGGCATTAGCACCCCCTAGTGATCAGAAGCTCACCACCTGTGTTTTCATTGAAGAAAAGCCATGTGTTGCACTTTTAGATTCAGGTAGTAGTCGCACTGTTGTCAGACAGGATTGTCTCCCAAGGGATGTAACCTTTAGTGGGAAAGTTAAAGTCTGGTGTGTCCACGGTGACAATATAGACTATCCAATAGCTAATGTTAACATTCAAGTTGAAGATCAGCAGTATCTACTTGCTGTGGGAGTATTGGGCAAACTCCCATACCAGGTAGTGTTAGGCACAGACTTACCCATCCTCATAGATATGATAGCTAAAGGGGTAGAAAAACCCAGTGTATCATGTGAGGGTTTGATTGCAGTCACCAGGTCCAGACACAGGGAGCACCAGTCAGAGCCAGGGTGGAGTGGAGTGAGTAACCTTTTGCTGACAGTGAAATCTGAGGGATCCAGGCAACTTTTGTCAAAGAAAAGCAAGGGGCAGCGAAGACAGGATAAGGTCAGGGGCACAAAGATGGTTGAGTCACTGACAGAGCCAGAGGATAATGAGCTATTTGTTTTACCTGGTGATTTAGCTCAGCTTCAAAGAAAGGACCCCTCACTAGCTTTCCTGTTTTCCAAGTGTGTCTCTAATTCTACTCAAGTTACAGATAAAGTCAGGGAAGTTTTCCTTCTTAAGGATGAGCAGCTGTATTGCCGCAGCAGGGTGGGGGACCAGTTAGTTGTTCCTAGGAGCTTGAGAGCGACAGGCTTAAAGCTAGCACACTCTGTTTCTTGGTCAGGTCATTTAGGCCAAGCAAAAACCTTCTCCAGAATGTCATTGCGCTTTTATTGGCCTCAACAGTTTAGTGATACAGTTCAGTTTTGTAAATCCTGCCCTCAATGTCAGCTGACAACACCAGGTAGAAAGAGTGATAGGGCTCCACTTATCACTATGCCAGTCATTAACACTCCCTTCTCCCGTATTGCCATGGACATTGTAGCCCCTTTAGAGAGGAGTAGCGCAGGCCACAGGTACATCTTAGTAGTATGCGACTACGCCACCAGATACCCGAGGCATTTCCTCTTAGGAAGGTCAAGGCCCTTCAGGTTGCAAACTGTCTCATTCAGATGTTTTTGAGAGTGGGTATCCCCAGGGAAATTATCACAGATCAGGGCTCAAACTTCACCTCGACTCTCCTGAAAGAAGTGTACAAACTGCTGGGGATCAAGGGACTGACAACGACCCCATACCACCCACAAACTGATGGCCTTGTAGAACACTTTAACAAAACTCTAAAATCCATGTTGAAGAAGCTTGTGGAGGATTCGGGAGCAGACTGGGATCAATGGCTTCCCTTCCTGTTGTTTGCCTACAGAGAAGTGCCACACTCTTCGACAGGTTTTTCTCCGTTCCAGCTCTTGTATGGTCATGTGGTCCGAGGTCCGCTTGATGTCCTGAAAGAGGGTCTGTGCCTCAAACACGTGCCTTTGTTTGATGTGATTTGAATTCTGAGTTAATAAGCCTCATTTCATTTTGATTTTTGTACTTTTTGTTAAGTTAACACGTGTTATTTTGACCTAGCTGTTAAATAAATACACATCTAATTGGAAAAGAACTCTTCTGTGATGGCCTTCCTACCACCTTCCTCCACACTCAGGCTTAACTTCACTACATATGTCAGCAGAGAGTGTTGGGGATGTTACTTTTAAAAAGTAGTGTTTGTTCGTTACTCCTTACTTCTTAGAAAAGTAATCTGTTACTTTACTTAGTTACCCTCTATGGACAGTTACTTTTTTATGTTACTTGTTACTTTTACGTTACTTTTATGTTGCTCGACTCTGGGCAGAACCCCATATCTGTTCCTAAATGTGTAGGCCTACATAAAGTTCTTCTATGGAGGAAATAACAGGTATTTATTTGCTCTTTATTTCACAAAATCATGTCACATACTGTGTCGAATGAGAGCTCCTGTCCAGTGTTTCTAGATTTTTCTTCTGAAATGAGCAACCAGGTCGATAAAAACAAGCCCAAAACAAGCAACCTCCAGCTATTTCCTTTTCTAATGTGATATATTTTTTATATATTTTGATATCTTTTTTTTTTTAAAGAGAAATCTACATAAAGTATGTTTTAATTTGTGTCTACATTACATTTCAATTTCACAATGCTAAGCAAATATTCAATAAAAGAAGTCCAACTTTGCTTATAATTTGCAGACCTGGCAACTTTGGTTCTGGCGCATGCACCATGTGCGTGAGTGTGCTTTGGGGGCGGGCTCATCTAATGCTGGCAGTTGAGAAGGCAGTATCGGGGTCAGATCTGTCTGTGGGAAAAGTAACGCTGTGCTGGATGAAAAAAGGAACTACGTTTGGATACCACATTTTCAGTAGTAGTGCGTTACTTCACTTTTTTTCCGAAAAAAGTAGTTACGTTACTGTAATGTGTTACACACATCACTGCTGGCAGATTGGGGCTGACAAACATATGAAACCACACTGACCTTTAATTACCTCAAATAATGTAGAAATATGTTAATTTCATCTGACAACCACAATTATTCCAATAAAAGGAAAAAGTACTTAAATAAGTCAGCACAGTCTGTTGGTTCTTCTAGGAGCAGACAGGATTTAGTGCTGCACAGTTGAAACATTTCAAAAAGAAAAAGAAGGAAATCAATCCAATAAGTAGAATATTTCATAAAGAAGTTCAGGTTTAAGGTAAGGAAAGAGACTACAAACAGCTGAGCAGTGATCTGCTTCCCCTGCTGCTCTCCAGGCTGATGTTCTGATTCATTTTAGATGGACCTCTGAGGCCTCGTCCACACACAGGGCAATTTCTAAAACTTGTTTTTAGTCAATAGTTAATATTTACATAACCACAACTACTGACTTAAGTTATGAAAGTATTTAGTTATTTTAATGAATGGCACGGACAGGTGAGCAGGACCTGCCTCTGTCTGTGCCCCTCCATATTTGGAGCTGCTCACCTGTGAAGGACCACCTGTACTCTCTACCTGCCATCTGCACTGTCACCCAAACCTCCCTGTAGCTCCGCCCCCTGACCCAGTAAATATAGGTTTATAAGTTAACAAGATGAGAGAGGCTGGGACCAGACTGGAAGACGGTGGTATAGACGGCACACCTGAGGATTATCTGAGCCTGGAGAGACGTCCTTGCTCCTCAGAGCAGTTTTCTGATCCCAGTCACCGTCTGGAGGACCTCTTCACAGCCAGGTTTGTCCTGCCGCAGCAGAGGACTTTGGACGACAGTGAAATATCTCCTGATTCAGAACCTAAGGGTCGTCCTCTGTGTGTGTGTGCTCATGGCCTCAGAGTGTGAGTCTGCGCCGCCGTGCTCTCGCTCCTGCAGCGGGCTGGCTGTCGGGCAGTGGAGGGTGGGGGTCTGCGGGGTCTGCGGTGGCGGTTTGCCGAGGCGGGGCATTTATCAGCCCCTCTAAGTGGCTGCAGGAAAAGCAATGCTCGCTGGGAGTCGAGCTGACAGCAGTTTTCCTCGGATCGATCTGCGGCGCTGCTCCAGTTTATGACAAAAGAGTTCACGACACGGCAGTCACAAAGTCAATACCGTGATAAATACTCCCCCCTCGCTCACTGCTGTCCGCCACTTTAGCGAGCATTGGGCCTGACAGTTATTACTCCCGCGGTAAATCCACTGACCAGAGGGAGGAGAGCGGCTGCTGCTGCTGCTGCTGCACGTGCAGGATTTATGGGGCGGCGAGGAACCGGTTTACTTAATTTAAAGAAACCAAATAAAGTCCAAGAGATGCTGCAGCTGAGGGAGAGAGAGCTGTGAGATAAACAGCCGGCTGATCCATGGGTTTGGTGTAGAGATGTTTAAATTATCAGGACCTTTCTGCTTCTGTTCACACCAGGACCACGGGCCTCCTGCTGATTTAGAGGCCTCCATACCTGGACCCACACCTGGACCCAGACTGGACCTGATCCCCCGTTCAGCTGAGAGTAATTCAAGCATAAGACCAAAAAGATTTAGAGGCTTTTTTTGGGATTTTTTTTGTCTTTGAAGAGACAAAATGAAGTTGAATTCTGAATGTTGTTAAAGGGATATTTCAGTATTTTTGAAGTGGGGTTGTATGAGCTCCATATGTCCACAAAGTACATTAGATGCAGCAGAAAGTTCTCTCCTCTCCCTCAGGAAGCCACAGTCTGTAAGAGTCTGTTACGCAGAACCATCCGCAAACAGGGAAATATCGTACCAGGTACAGAGGGTATTTTCTCCGTCTACAAGAACTCCCATCAAAAAATAATACCACAGCTTAAGAGTACGCTACCTAGAAACTTTTTTTTAAGTGCATTAGCTTTTCTAAAAAATAAAGTTTATCTGGAACTAACCGACTCATGTCACGTTTTCCTCCTCCTACAACCGGCACCTGAAGCCGCTAGCTTGTTATGTTGACAACATTCAGTGGCTCGTGGCACTGTTGTGCAGAGGAATACGTGACGTGAGTCAGTTAGTTTCAGATAAACTTTATTTTTCCGAAAAGTTAATTCACTCAAAAAAAATTTTAGGTAGCGTATTCTTAAACTGTGGTATTATTATTTGATGAGAGCTCTTGTAGGTGGAGAAAATACCCGTTTTTCTTGGTACGATACTTCCCTGTTTGCGGCTAGTTCTGACAGACTACAGACTCTTACAGACTGTGGCTTACTGAGGGAGAGGAGAGAATGTTCTACTGCATCTAATCTCTACTTAATGGCCATATGGAGCTCATACATTTCCACTTCAAATAAACTGAACTGTCCCTTTAACAAAAAGAAAAGAGGAGATAACCATTCAGAAAATGTTTGGATGAGCAGGAAGAGTCACTCCTTCACTTCTGTCCTTCGCTCAGACCAAACATCTGACCCATCCGAGGAGAAGGAGTTCTTTTTTAGTTCAAGCATTTTCTAGGATCAACATCATATTTTTCTACATCAGTGCTCTTTCTCTTAAGTGTTGGCACTGCATAAGAAACAGTCTTCAGATAAAAATCAGTTTGGAGTCAATGTCACAGTATCGTGGCGGTAACGTCAGAGCGGATGTGCATGCAGTCTGGTGGCAGTAACATGGTGTAAGGACATAAGGTTCTGTGCAGACACAGTCTAAGCTACTGATCAGAGGGAGAAAAAACTGTTTTTCTGATTCTGGATGTTGGTAAATCACGTCACTGTAGAGATGAACATGGTTAAAACATTCATTAAACAGCTCATTAAATAACAGAGTGAAAGCTGTCACAGCTGTCAGCATGTCTTACATGTTAACAGCCAAAGCTGTGGTCATGTTCTCGTCTCCAGCTTAGTGTTCCAGGAGAGGATCAGCTAACTGATGGTCAGTTCTGTCAAAATTAGAGACACTTCAGCAACAGATTCAGAAAACAATAACTCTTACACAGCCATTTGAGGCAATCACTGCAATCAGGCGAGTAACTTTCAATGAGACTTCTGCACCTGTCCACAGGTATTTTGGCCCACTCCTCATGAGCAAACTGCTCCAGCTGTCTCAGGTTTGAAGGGTGTCTTCTCCAGACTGCATGTTTCAGCTCCTTCCACAAATGTTCAATAGGATTTAGATCAGGGCTCATAGAAGGACACTTCAGAATAGTCCAATGTTTTGTTCTGAGATATTCTTAGGTGTTTTTATCTGTGTGTTTTGGGTCATTATCCTGTTGGAGGACCTGTGACTGAGACCAAGCTTTCTGACACTGGGCAGCACATTTGGCTCCAGAATGCCTTGATAGTCTTGAGATTTCATTGAACCCTGCACAGATTCAAGACACCCTGTGCCAGATGCAGCAAAGCAGCCCCAGAACATAACTGAGCCTCCTCCATGTTTCACAGTAGGTACAGTGCTCTTTTCTTTGTATGCTTCATTTTTGTGTCTGTGAACATAGAGCTGATGTGACTTGCCAAAAAGCTCCAGTTTTGTTTCATCTGTCCAAAGGACATTCTCCCAGAAGCTTTGTGGCTTGTCAATATGCATTTTGGCAAATTCCAGTCTCACTTTTTCATGATTTGCTTTCAACAGTGGTGTCCTCCATTAAGTCCACTTTGGCTCAAACAGTGATGGATGGTGTGATCTGACACTGATGTACCTTGACCTTGGAGTTCACCTCTAATCTCTTTGGAAGTTGTTCTGGGCTCTTTGGTTACCATTCGTTTATCTGTATCTTCAATTTGTCATCAGTTTTCCTCTTCAGCCTCGTTCACAGAGGTTGGCTACAGTCCTGTGGACCTTAAACTTCTGAATAATATGTGCAGCTGTAGTCACAGGAACATCAAGCTGTTTGGAGATGGTCTTATAGCCTTTACCTTTAACATGCTTGTCTATAATTTTCTTTCTAATCTCCTGAGACAACTCTCTCCTTAGCTTTCTGTGGTCCATGTTCAGTGTGGTACACACCACCATACCAAACAGCACAGTGACTACTTTTCAGCCTTTAAATAGGCAGACTGACTGATTACAAGCTTGAAGACACCTGTGATGTTAATTACAGGACACACCTTAGTTTAACATGTCCCTGTGGTCAAATCATTTTCAATCTTTTCTAGGGGTACCATTATTTTTGTCCAGGCCAGTTTCATTATTTTTTTAAAATGATTCTGTTGAACCACAATTCAAAAGCAATGTCTGATTTTCATTAGTTATTTTTCAGTAAATTTTTATTTATTATTACTTTAGTCAGTTTCAAGTTATTTCAGTGACCATTGTGGGTTTGTCTTTCTTTAATGGAAGGGTACCAACAATTTTGTCCGTGTGTGCAGATACGGACCTTTTTAGCGTTGTAGCATCCAAGTTGGACGAGGTTTGTTACAGAGACACTGGACACGCTGAACTGGAGTTTGTTTTCCTCCAGTAGAAGTAAATACGTCACGTCCTGTCAAATCAGAACCATTCCCAACCCCTAGACCTTAAGCGGAATTGAATTTAGGCGAATAAACGTGTTTTTCATGTAAACCTCAACTCCTAATTACTATTTCCATGTAAACATGAAGGAGAATACTTTAATTCCGAATGATTTAATTCTGAATACTTAATTCTGAATTTAAAAACATCATGTAACCGTGGCCATAGTGTCCGTGTCTTCTTCACCTCTGAGCAGAATAACCCTTGACCCCGACCTGACGAGGATGAAGGCGAACCTTTCGGCCTCTCAGAGGAGTAAGACCTGCTCCTCTCTGGGTCTCACTTAAATGGCAATCAGTAAATAAAATCAGTGCTAATTGTCTGTCACGCTCTTCTGTGTTTTGCTCTGACCCTGAAGTTTCCTTTAAACCTCAGCTTGTGGCATGAACCCGAACTCTCGGTGGCACGCGCTCATGTTTCCCATAAATGAGTAAACATATTCAGTTTGTTCATTTGCTGTAGATCTCAGCTTTAGCTCCTAATCCAGCCCGTTAAATCCTGTTACAGTCTGAACTGATGCGTGTGCACGCCTCCATCATTTTAATCAACACTCACATTAAAGAGGAGGGAAGAGACACGTCTGAATATTTTCAATTATTCTGCTTTAAATCAGACAAATCCACTGTGAGATTAATATAATTTAACAAACATGGATCTCACTGTGACTCCTAATCCTGTTAGAGATCCTCAGACAGAAAAAGATCTCATTAAGATCTGACGTGTTGCTAAATCATCAATAAACACTGCCATGGAGAACCAGCACTTTGTTTCCATCATGCAAAGCTTATGCAGCAGCCTGTGACCCATATCTGCACCAAACAGCCAAAGTACATCCACAGCCTGATGCTCTTTCTTTACACTGCTCAGGTAAATATGACCCTGGGACTGTTTGTCACAGGGGTCATGAGGTCAAAATCAAAGATACATCCACACATGGGCGGCTGTCTTCAAAATGGAGGTTCTCCTCTGTTTTCAAAAATAATCCACATGATTAAGATTTTAAAACATCCCTGTCTACACAAAAGACTAAAAGCCTTCAACTCACTGTTTATCACCGCGTGATGAAGTCTGTGTTTCAGATTCAGTTTGAGTCACAATGTTTTTTATTAAACACTTACACTTACTGCTTCAAAAAGAGACATCCGTGATTGTCCTGTTCCGATCCTGTCGTTAAAAAGTTCAATGAGAGCTCTTATTGGATCCTACACCTGCTGTAACCATGGCAACCACTGACACAAGCAGCCATGGGTCACCATTTAACATGGTCACCTGTGGCTCCATAACACCGGGTCTGTGGTCATGTGACCTGTCAGCAACACTTAGAATATTTCTCCATAAATCAGCCCAAGTCTCATAAATCAGTCCTTTCACAGCTGGGCCTTGGTGGAGCAGACCTAAGATGGCTGCCGGTGCAGACGAGGGCACACGGGGATCAGGATCTGGCACAATGTCCCATGGCAGAGGTCTCCCTCTCTGTTGAGGTCCGTGGGGGTGGTCCCTGGAGTCTAATATAATAATAATAATAATAATAATAATAATAATAATAACAATAATAATAATAATTGTTGTTGTTGTTGTTGTTGTTGTTGTTGTTGTTGTTATTATTATTATTATTACATTTTTTAAATTTTCAATAATAATTAAAGTTTTGTTATTTTAAAGGTCCAACCCTTACTGCTCTCCATTTACTTAAATATGCTGTTTTTAATCTTTAATATCTGGTTGTAATGTTAACTGTGTTCTATGTGTGATAATAAATCAGACACTTTTTTAAGTTTGCATAATATTTCAGCATTTCATAGTTTAAGAGTGTGTTATTTTTTATAGTGTTTTATTCGTTTTCATGAATGAATCTATAGATAGATATTTATATTTATATTTATTTATCTATATGAGGACAGATCAGAGTTGATGAATGTGAATGATTTTCTTTTTCTGGGTAAAATGGGGGGGCTGTCCTGAATCGGGACATTTTAGCAGTTTGGGGGATTTTTGAGGGGACACAGGACATCAGGCCTGAAAACTGGATGATTCCTTCTACACAGGGACGTGGGCCGTTTTCTGGAGTGTCCACTTTTTGCCTTAATGTGCTGACTGTAACTTTTTCCCAGCATGTCATGGGAACAATGACCCTGGCACCCTCACGGCGTCGGCTCCTCTCAGCGTTCGCCCTGCCTGGGTTGTGATCTCGGGGTGCCGTAGTCCCGTCTCGATGGGCTCATTCATCACGGCTCCTGCAGACAGCTGCAGATGGCTAATTGGGCTTTTTTACAGCCTCACGCTTTATGCAGACTTCTGATATAAATTAAGCTCACGACACAGCGTCGCCTCCGTGGAGCCGAGCGTGGACGGGCCGCCGTCTGATGGATTCCTGCTTTTATTGGAGCGCAGACCTCGGAGGCTGCCTTCAGATGGAGTATTGTTTTAACAAGTATACCTGCCTCAGGTGATCCATCACAGATGGAGCGCCTGCAGACAAGCCTGAGGGAAAAGCTCGCCCTCCATCCATCCATCTATCCATCCATCCTCCATCCATCCACCCATCCATCCATCCATCCATTCTTCATCCATCCCTCAACCTGTTTCCACTCCCTCTGTTTGTCTGCATCTATCCTTCATTCATCCTTCATCCATCCCCCTTTACTCCTCCATCCTTCATCCCTCTATCATCCCTTCATTGATCTGCTTGAGGTTTCACTCCCTCTGCTTGTCTGCACTCGGACAGCGGTCCGTCGGGTTATAAAGACACAGAGACTACAGACAGTCATTAATAATCCAAACATTGTTAACTCTGATTCATCTGTCT
The DNA here is from genome assembly GCA_037902135.1 of Cetoscarus ocellatus. NCBI lineage: Eukaryota > Metazoa > Chordata > Actinopteri > Labriformes > Labridae > Cetoscarus > Cetoscarus ocellatus. The sequence goes on from JBAMNC010001451.1 coordinate 73,285, forward strand.
TTGTTTGATTTCTTTTGTTTGAGGCTGAAATGACATAAAGAACATCCAGACTGATCTGACTGATGTACATGTTCAATAAAAACTAAAATCCATTACATATCAATGCTCCTTATATCTCTGAAGAGAAACAACATTAAAGACATAAATAAAGTTCTCTCTGACTTTATATGGGCTGGCAGAAAGCCCAAAATTATATAAATTGTTGTACATCTACCAAAAGAATAAGGAGGATGGGGGCTCCCCAACATTATACATAAATTTTACAGTATCAGTACAAACCAGAATCATTTTAATATTGGCAACTGCTCAACCAAAGCCGCCATGGTTTGAGATAGAGGGTACCCTCTCCAAACCATACTCTCCTGTCAATTTACTCCATAAACGCAGAAGTGAATTACCAGTTAGGGATAAAGAGAGTTTTCTAATTACTACTGTGTGTACCTGGAATGCTTTGAGGAAATAATTTGGGACTAAACAGAAACTGAGTTGTTTAACAACAACTGATAATCCTGATTTAACCAAAGCAGGGATTTACCATATCTATAATCTTTTGGATAGGGGAAAATTTAAAACAGAGTCCTTGCAGGTTAAATACAACTTACAAACCAAAAGAATTTTACAAATCCCCTCAGGTCACACACTATGTTTGTACTAAAATGGTTACTCTTAATCTCCCAGATGAATTTAACCTATTTGAAAAGACTCTTTTAGACAATCTTAAACAAAACCACTTTGTCTACAAATTGTATTCAACGCTGCAGCCTTTGAAGACCGACAGGCTATCATTCCTACAGAAATTATGGGAAATTCAGTTGGAAACTACAATAGAGACTGAAGTACAGGAGAAAATCTTACTTTTACCTTCCAAAATGTCCAGATTCAGAAATTGCAATATATGATCTTACAAAATGTCCATATATCTCCATATATGTTTAGTAATTATGCAGAAGAGCCTTCTCCAAACTGATCAAAATATAAGACAATCTTAGGGAAAAGACTTCACTGCCTCTGGGAATGCAAAAAGATTCAACAGTTTTGGCAAACCATATGTGTTGAGGTTGGTGTGGTCATAAAGCAGCATTTACAACCTAACCCATTATTGTGTCTACTGAATCATTAAGAACACAGAAGAGCACGATTCATTTTCTGCTTCTGTTGGGCAGAAAGGCTATTATCACCAAATGGGCAGGAGATGAACCTCCTTTTAGAATATATTTCTCTGGAAAGACTTTGTATTAACGGTCAGAAGGATCTCTTTACAGCAAAGATTGGCAAGATGTTGGAGTTTCTGAGAACTCAGTGCAACTGCATAAATGTTGGATTTGCTACATATTTAAAACAACCTGTATATATACTGTGCTGGACTGTTATAATTTTGAAAATGTTCAATAAAAATATGTTTAAAAAAAACAAACTAAAACTAGACACAGGGATTTATTTTATTGCCACAGGTGTTGAAGAGCATCCTGACTCCAGACTCTGAGGATTTCTCTTTGACTCTGTGTGACTTTAAATCACAGAAACAGTCATTAGGTTTACTGTCAATGTGGTGACTCAGGGGGGTTTGAGGGAAGCAGCCTGAGACTTGATGCACATGGTCAATAGTGAAGATTTTGGACTTATAAGGACCCTCCAATGTCCCATCATCTCTAATAAATGAGCGCAGTCTTTGATTTTTCCAGCCTCATATCTTCTTCAGTGGTGTTTGAGTGCAGCAGGTCTGGTGTTCTCTGATCCAGTCTTAATTGTACTCTTGGCTGGCTGAACTCCCTGCTGAGGGTTATTTCTTTATAGCGATGATACAGTTAAATTAAACTGCTGCTAATTTCATCAGGGACTCTGGGGTCCGCCCCTGGAGACATCCTGGAAATCTGTCAAGGACCGTTAAGTCCAGGCTGGAGAGAGACCAGGATGAAGAGTTGAACTCCAGATTCCTGCAGTCCAACTCTCTAACAGTTGGCTGTGTCCTCCCCCCAACTCTCTCCTTAAAGATGTGTGCAGATGAAAGGCTGCAGCCCTCGCCCTCGTCTTATCGCTGCCTTTAGAGCGCGGGAGACTTGGCAGCACCTCAGCCTTTCAGCGAGGGAGAGAGGGGAGAGAAATAGCGTTGGGGATTATAGTTCTGAGGACAAACCTGGCTATTCACACTTGGCATTAGCGAGACAGCCCGGGTACAAGAAGGATATTTTTTATTCCCTTCAATTTAACTTTAATTACTCAAATCTCGGCGAGGGCACACAAGAAAAGCCCGGGCGTTTGTGTCTGGGAGATTAGCGGGCCGGCCTGCCAAGTCGTCGGCGCGCTGCATCGTTAGATAGAATTCAAATTCAAATCCAGGCTAAAGACAGTGCAGCTGTCACCCCCCTGGCCTGAAAACCCCCCGGATCAGGAACGAGCTGTCCTCCCCCCCTCCCTGCTTTCCCCAGGAGAGAGCTAATCCGCCTCCCCTCAGCCGCCTCCCCCTCTCTCTGATGACTGTGACAGCCCCAATAAAGACATTAAAGCCTCCTGAAATAATTAGTCATTAAAATAAAAAGTGCCGCCATTCGTGGATCTCCTCGGGGCGGGAGGGGGTGAGACGGGTAAGTTTGGACATGTCAGGTTAAACAAACATCTCCTGGTCCTCCTCTCCTCTTTGGGATCTTTGACGGCATGTTTGAATTTGGCGTCTCTGTGACGCGTTTTCATCCCGGTACGCTTTAATCTCGTCAGCCGAGGACTCGACGGGGGAGCGTCTCACACTCGACACCGAAATCCCCACGAGTTGTTTGCCTTTCACCCGCAATTGACTTGGCGAACACCTGCAATGTCTTTGATAAGTCGCCCGCCTTATCTCCTGTGGGAGAGCACGCCCCCATTATCACGGGTTAGGGGCAGATACCCCCATCGTGCCAGGGGCCACGAGTGATAATCCACGCTGCCACACGGGCGCAATCCTGCTAAAGTGATCCTAAATTGACAAAACCCCGGGATCCTCTGGACTGGGTTAAGCCTCATCTATTAGCACTGCGGCAGGATAAGAGTTCGCTGCCACTCCGGAGAGCGGCGTCATCAGCAGCCCATCCTCGTGGTTATCTCGCCACTTTAATCCTGGCAGACACGGCAGCGTGGAGGGGCAGCAGGTTCAGCAGCATCCTTTAAAGTCTTTGGCTAATTTCTGCACAAAGTCACTTGAAAACACACGTGAACCAGAGAGCTACAGCCCACCACAGCGGCACTCACTGACTGATTGGCGTGATGGAATTAGGGGAGGTGTGCCGAGCTGCAGGAGAGCTGGCACGCCTCCGACACGTTAGGTATTTGGCACAGGTCTGACACGTTAAAATCTGGCACGGATCAGCCAGTCTGGCATCTGAGGAGGATTTCAAAGGACTCGGACCTGGACCTAATTACAAGCTGGTAGGCCTGATGAAGAGGGTGAGGCCCTGCAGAGACGCAGAGAGGAACAGCAGCCAGGAGGGAGTCACGACACGCCAGCCTCATTATAGAGCCGTTATTTAAACAGCCAATCAGACGTCAGGGTGAGGACGGAGATGTTTTCCTGTTAGAGCCAAGACAATGATCCAAAAACTGAAAGAGCTGTGTTGTTCTGGAGGAGTTTACTCTCTCTGATCCTGACCCCTGCCTCATCCAAACATCTTCACCTTTCACACACTACAGCGGGGTCCACACATCAGGATTTTCTAAACCTGAAGAGATGTTGTTGTTACAGTAATACTTGTCCTGTTTATTTTGTAATCTTTTTTTTTTTCATGTTACTTGTTGGCCTCGTGTGTTTCCTGTGTTACTGTCATGTCCCTGTTCTTGGTTTTAGTTATCCATGCTGTGTTCAGGTTTTGTGTCTTGTCATGTGTTTCTGGTTTTATTTTGAAATCCCTGTGTTCCTTGTGGTGTTTTCCTGCCCTCTCTTCTGTGTGCCTCTGATCATGATTCCCTCCACCTGTGTGATTGTCTCACCTGTGCTTGATGTTTCCCCAGTGTATTTAGTCTCTGTGTTCCCCTTTGTCTGTGTTGGGTCATTGTCTTCCATGCCACACTCCCTGAGTAAGTCTCATGTCTCCAGTGTCCTACAGTGCGTTTGTAGTTTGTGTTTCTCCAGTGTTTCTCCTGTTTTTGTAGATAGTTTCTGTTTTTTGGTTGAACTTTGTAGTGATTTTGATTTGTACTGTGAGTTTAGTTTCTAGGGTTTATCTTTCTTTGTTTCAGCCTGTTTTTCTTTGAGACTTTGTTGAGATTGTTGTTTTGTATTCTGGACTTTTTTTGTAAAGGATAAGTTTTAGTTTTCTCATCCCTTTTCCTTAGTTTAGTTTTAACTCTACTAGTGTCTCCAATGTTTCTAGTGTTTACATGTGTTTGTAGTTTGTAGTTAGTCTTTTGTTGAACTGTTTGGGGACTCTGATTTCTAGTTTCAAGTTTTTCTTCTAGAGTTTTCTTCCTTTGTCCACCAGTGTTTATTTGCTACTTTGTTAGAAATTATTGTTTTGTAATTTGATACTCCGTTAGAGGTTTTGTTTGTTTTAATACTTTGACTTTTTGTTAAGGATTAGTTTTTAGGTTGGTGATCCTGATTTAGTTTTCAATAAAGCTTTTATTGTGAATCTGCATTTGAGTCTTTCCCCTTGTTTTTGTTGGTTTTTGAACGTCTCGTGACAGTTTTATCCGACCCCACACATAGCGATAAAAATGTGCTCCGATAATCTCAACACAGCACACCACACTCATAACCATTCTGTCCCACCATGATCTAGAATCTAGTCCTCCAAGACAGAAATGTGATCAGATGTTATCTAAAAAAAACAAGAAGAAACAGCAACAACCAGAAAACACAACATGGGAGAGGTCATACGAGAAGAGGGAATGATGGTGGTCTTGAACTATTTTTGGAATTAAAAAAAGAAAAGACTGTGGAAAAAATCCTGGAGACAGCGTGAACACGTGAGCTGGTCCTCCATTTCTGAGCTCCACCAAACTTTATGTTTATGTTTCAGGTCAGCCATGTTTGTTTTTATTTACGCCTGCTTCCTTGTTCCTCAGGCAACTCACTTCTTGATTGGCTACATTCACGGAGTCATGACTCGGGAGTCGTCGGCTTTCCCCACACATGAAGATTTTTGGTCCTAAATATTGAACAAGTGAAGTATTTACGATTGTCGGCCCGACGGGTTTCAGAGCCGATTGTCAGGACAAATTCACTCTTAACACACCTCAGACCACAGGATAATCTGATAGCATAATCTGATAGGATAATCTTATAAAACAGAAGATAATCCAACTTTTGCTGTCCTTGGTCGGGACAAAAACAGCTTGATAATCTTTATGTGTGGACCCCGCTTTAGATTGAAAAACTCTGAACATCAGATCTGAAGATGGGAGCTGACTGTCCCAGGTAAAGGTCTGACATCAAATCCACCTGAATCCAGGGCAGGATCTCCAACACTTAGACAGTCCTTCAGTGTCCACGTCCACGTCCAGGTAAATTTACAGCCCAATAAGTGACTTATCCAAACATTTTAAATTAAAATATATAAAATCCAAATACAGCAGCATTCGTGCAGAGACAGACATCCAGAAACACAGACAGACACTCAGAGGAGACGCCTCAAGATCTGAGCCCAGACTGTCCACAGGAGAAGAACATCCAGAGGACCAGGACATGCCCGCTCCTTCACAGGTGCCCATCTGTGCTGTGGTTCTTAAAATGGAGGCTGGGACCCCCTGGAGGGTCATGAGACACTGGCATGAGGGGTCATGAGACAGCAGGAAAACAAGGAGAAGTGAGATGGTGTGTTTTAGACCCTGTGCCTGTCGTTTATGTCATCACATGTCCAGATCGGCCTTCTCTAAAGTTTGTTTGCCAAACTACAATGGATCCAGAGACCGTGTTCATTGGGTCGTAGACCGTCAGACTAAAATTGTTCACATGTTATGCAGTAATTTCTGCCCCACCTCTTACTTGGTATGTGATGTTTGGAGCTGAAACTCAGCTGTACAAAGCGGACAGACAGCAGGAGACCAGGCGGCTGCAGCAGAGAGGAAAAACATCAGCTCGAGGACACAAAAGACAGAACGTAAACTCAGGAAGGCATGTTGGTTTTTGAGCTGGACAACTGTGGCAGCAAAACCATCTGTGAGCGAGCGAGTCTGAGTCAAAGGAATATTTTAGAAGAGAATAAAAATGACACAGTTAAAATCCAAAGTTTTTTTAATTTAAAATTTATGGTCATTAACTTAAAAAGTCAATTCTACATCTACCAATAATGACTTATTTAAAGTGAATATTTATTATTAAATAACACCCATGATTAATAAATCTTATGATGACCAGTCACCATCTTCTAAATGGAAAGAGGCTCTTTATCAGCAGAGGGTCCTTCAGACTGATGGTTGGAGATCTTCACAGATTTATTTAGTCCAGTCTGAATCATCACACCCTCACCTTCAGGTCAGTCAACCCTTCTGGGTGTACTGATGCAGTCGGTGGTGTTGGTGTCCCCCTGGCGTGCAGGATGGAGATGTTGGAGCTGGAGTTCTCTCTGCTGCTCCTCGTCCGCCCGACGTGCTTCACTTAGTCTCATAATTGGAAACGATGCTGATCGCCTGAAACAATCTCATATACGACTGAATTTATTCAAATTATATCAAATCAAATTAAGTCCTGCTCCATAATGAATTAGGGAACACGTTAGGCTGATATTAATCGCTGTGCCCCCTCAGGCCGGAGCAGGCTGGTCGGGGGGGGTCTGATCCTGCAGGACTCTAACCACCTCAGATGGAGGCTGCAGAGTGTGGTGTGATGGTTCATGTATGACTGAAGGTTAGGTTTGCATCAGGGCCCTCGCTGAGCGACACCTGCCCTCAGCGCACACTCAGATCCTCTTATCCACCATGACAGCAGAGTTCACTTTTTAACGGCCTACTTTTTATCTTTTATTGGATTTTGTCCCCGCCCCCTCCTTTTCCCCTGCAGTCATGGTGTTATCATGATTTATAGAAGAGTCCATTTTGTTTCCAGTTCCAGGACGCTCCAATCAGAGCTGCTCTGCGGTGCTTTATCTTGGTTTATTGGAGCCGCTGCACGCTCCCCTCCTGGTCACTTAAATGTATTTAAGTGTATATTTAGATAAAAATAGTCTCCGAGCCGCAGATTTCATTGTTTCTGTGTCAGTGATGAATCTGTTCTTTTTGTAGAAGAAGAAAAATGTCTGCTGCACGGAGCATTATTTCCTCTGAAGAAAGCAAAAAGGAGAAAGTGTTTGAGGGGAGGACTACAGCAGCAATCAATGTGATTACAGCAGCAAGCGGCTGCACATTCAGCATCCAACTGACTTTATTTACATGTCTCCATGTTCTGGTTTGACTTCATGTCTCCTCCTCCTCCTCTGCAGAGGTCAGGGACGTGTGATGCAGAGACTGTAGGACATGTTTCAGACCTGCCTGATCCAGGGTTCTGGGACATTGAGGAGGGCAGAACCTTTCATAAATACACATAGAAGATGATTGGTCCATCAATCTGTCAGTCACCTTCATTACATGCCAGTCAGATGATGTCCAGTAAAGAGCTCAATGTGAGCCAGTTAGCAGTAGAGTGTAGATATCTTCTCCATGCAGAAGTGTTCTCCAGCTCTGATCAGACTGACACTACAGCAGCACCAGACCATCAGCTGTGATGCTGTCATACCCGTGGCTCTGCCTCTTCTGTTTCTGTTTCTGTTTCTGTTTAGGTCTTTGTTTCATTCTGTAAGAATATAAAACATTCAATACAAACAAAGAAACATTTCAAACATGTGAATGAAAAGGAACAGAATGAAGAAAAATCTAATAGTCTGTCCCTTTCTCACAAGATATTAATGAACTAAACACATAATACAAATAAACAAGAGCTGCAGGCCAACATGCCTTTTTACAATTCATTATTTCTTATTATCAAAAACAACCAACAAAACAAACAAACAAAAAGGACCACATGTTAATTCACATTTTTCCACAAAACAAACATAGCAAGACTTAGATGAACACTTTTCCCTGTATTTACTCAACATCCTGGCTTTCATAGTTTTTTTGAAGATAAAACTTGATCGAGCTTCTTTGGTTTCTTTGTTCAGATTGTTTCATAAACTGATTCCTCTCACTGTAACACAGCGCTCCTTCAGTTTAGTTCTGAATCTTGATTTTTTAAATATTTCAGATCCTTTTAAATTATAACTACTTTCTCTTTTTTCAAATCGGTTCTGAATGTTGATTGGTAAAATTTTCTTATGAGCTTTATACACAATCTGCAACATACTGAGATCTACTAACTCACTGAATTTCAACAACTGCAATTTAACAAATAACGGGTTCGAAGGATCTCTGTATCGACTTCTAGTAATAATTCTTATGGCTCTTTTTTATAAAATGAAAGTGGCTGGATGGAAGTTTTACATGCATTTTCCCACACTTCAACACAGGAGGTCAGATATGGAACAATCAATGAATTATACAAAAGGTACAAAGCTTTATCATCTAAATAATCCTTTACTTTGTGTAACATAGCAATCGTTTTTGCCATTTTCACTTTCATTACATTAATATATGATTTCCAGGTCAGATTATCATCAATAATAACACCTAAAAATTTTATTTCATTTTCTCTATTAATTTTTATACCTTCTATACTTACTGAAACATCAATGTTGTTGCCTTTGTTACCAAATAGCATGAAGTTTGATTTTTCAATATTAAGGGATAATGTATTTACATCAAACCAGTGTCTAATTTTTTTCATTTCTTTTCTTACTACCTCCAACACACATTCTAGATTTTCACTGGTATTAAAAAAGGTGGTATCATCAGCAAAAAGAAAACATTTTAACAGTTCTGAGACATTAACAATATCATTTATATACAAAATAAACCATTTTGGTCCCAGAACTGACCCCTGGGACACCCCACATGTTAAGTTGCATATTTCAGATTTGACATTATTTATTTGAGCAAAATGATTTCTGTTTCCTAAATAACTTTTAACCCATTGATGTGCCACCCCTCTGATAGCGTGTTAGTTTTTTAAGAAGAATAGTATGGTCAATGGTGTCAAATGCCTTTTTGAGGTCTACTAAAATGCTTACTGAAACGTGTTTTTAATCTATTGCAGTAGATGTTGAGTGATTGGTCCTGAATCCATACTGACTTCTGCTTGAAATATTGTATCTGTCAAGGAATTTGTCCAGTCTGTTTACAAATAGTTTTTCTAGTACTTTTGGAAATTATGGAAGCAAAGATACTGGTCTGTATTGGAGAAACATGTTTATGACCATTGTTATAAAGTGGAATGATTTTAGCTGTTTTCATATTTTCAGGAAACACTCCTGTAGAAAATGATAAGTTGCAAAAACAGGTGAAAGGCTCTTTTCCACTTTTTATTATATTCTTTAAAGTTAACATGTCCATATCATCACAGTCAGTTGATTTTTTGCTTGCACAATTTTTTTAATGTTCAGTATTTTATCCTTTTCTACTTTACCAAGAAAAATACTGTTTACGTTAACATTGTGTTTCCACTTGCATTATTGTCGCTCAGGTTTGGAATATTCATAGCCAGACTAGGACCTACATTAACAAAGACTCTTCCTCTTTATGGATGCTGATTGGTCAGTGACCCTGGTCCTCTGGGACTTTATCCACAGGTAGGGGGCAGATTGAAAAGGAGGAAGCAAACATGACTGCAGGAAGGTGCCCCCCCACCCCCTGGATCTGCTGAAAATGAAACGAAGACACTGTCATGGTTCACCATCGTGAGTCCATGTCTGTCAGTGTTTTTGGTGTGTGCACAGCCAGGGCGTGTGTGCACGTGTGATGTGACCTTGCAGATGCATCGAGCATAAATCAGACGTCAACTCTGTGGTCTTTCAGGTGGGGCTCAGTCCAGCGGCTTGTCTCCGTGATGTCTCTCTTTTGGTTGTTGGACCTCAGCTGACGGCTGAGTGTTATTAAGCAGGTTGATCAGAAGCCCAGCCTCTTGGCGTAGTGTTCTCTCCACCTGAAGGTTCTGTTGTAGCTGCTGGCCGTAGATCTTAACATTGCATCTAAAACTGTTAAAGGATCCAAAGGAACCCTAAATGTGTTTGTTTACAGTCTTCTTCCTGGCGTTGTTTAGCCCCGCCCCTCCTCCCTCAGCGTCAACATGTTGATTGTAATGATTGGTCAGACGTCAGCGTGTGGTCAGTCGTCAACATGTCTCCATAGCGTGACTGGCTGACCTTCATCACAGGATCCTGGAGCCTGGCCGTGATGTCGGTCGTGCTGCCCAGAGGTCCAGATCCAGGCGCAGAGGGGCTGAGCCGAAACCTCACGTCCTCCAACAGGAAACAGAGAAACAGCAAACACGAGGAGCCCTCTGTGAGTGCGAGAGGAACAAAGGCTCCTCAGAGTGTCACGCTGAGATGATTTATGCTGGAGGATGTAGAAGAAAAGAACAATGGAGGGAGGATACAGAGCTGAAGCACTGAGTTACTGTAGCACACATTTATGGACAGAAGCCAAGTCTGATGATGAACTACAGCACCTCCACGGAGGAGAACATGCAGGAGAACCTCAGACCTGAGGCAGAACCTACTATCCTTAAATAAAGCCACTCGATAAGAGGCCTCAAACTCCTGAGTGTGAATGTGGGACTGTTCACTGTCCAGAGAGAAGTGGCTCTTACAGTGGGGGGCTGGGACGGGTCAGAAGATGTTCTCAAAGAACACTGAAGGTTTTTCAACCAGCTGATGTCCCATTACACCACTTTGTTCAAGAAACATGGAGTCAGTCTGATTCAGAGTGACCCCAGGCTGAAATGAGAGCAGTCACATCAGCCAGGGGTCACCAGTTAACATGGTAACTGTTTTAACAGTAACACCAGCTCTCCTCCAAAACATCAGCAGGGTTTCTGTCATCAGAGTGAAAGTATATGCAGGCATGCAGAGAGTCCAGTGAACTTACATGTCACAGAGAACGGCCTGAGAAAGAGTTAATATCCAGTGAGCAGTAGATATCTGGGCAAAAATGCCTTGTTGATGTCAGAGGTCAGAGGTCAGAGTGGTTGGAGATGATAGAAACACAACAGAACTTAACTGAGATCTGCAGAAGACAATTTCTGAGTAGACAACATGTCCAATCTTGGAGCAGATGGTCTACAGCAGCAGAAGACCACACCAGGTGCCACTCCTGTCAGCTGAGAACAGGAAAATGCTGAAGGTCAACAAACCGGACTGTAAGGTCATAAAAACGTCTCCTAGAACCAGAGAAGTCTGACTGCAGCAGCTGCTTTGACAATGAAGGATTTAGAAAATATTTTAGACCATGGACGCTCACAGAAACTGGTGAAATAATAAATGAATATGATCTGCATGCTGCATTAGGAACAGAACTTTATGGCTCTGAAGGTCATTTAGCCATTTTTAAGATAAATCAAACTAGAACCTACTAACTTCTATGATGAACATCATCAAATGTGGATTTATTAGGCCTTTTTAAAAATGAGCTCAAGCATTTCCCTGTTTCCTATCGCTGATGTCAGTGAGCAGACGTTTGTCTCTGACTCAGCAGATGGACCTGAAACTGTAATTATAACGATAATCTGGGGGGGGGCAGATTATATGATATAATATTATGTGTTATTTAGGCATGTCAATTTTGTAAATGTGGAGAACTCAATAAACACACTGTTGAAGAGGCTGCAGGGTGTACCTAATAAAGTGGCCGGTGTGTGTTAAAGCCAAACAGCTGTCTGCGAGGACATGCCTGGGACAGGGTGGTTGGATGGGCCGTCCTGCGTCCTGCATCTGCTGCAGGTTTGAGGAGGAGACACCCCGTCCTCTCAAACACCAAACACCAAAGTGTCTCACTCTGGGCCGTCCTGCTTTCATCTGCAGCGTCCTCTCTGGTCACCAGCTCCAGTTTCACCTCCATCTGCCTTCAGTGCTCGTCTCCTCGGCTGCTGCGGGCCCAGACAGCGAGTTTGAAGCTCCTCTTCTGTTCTGGGATTGAAAGTGTCCAGCCTTTTATTCAAATGACACCCCCAGTACTTTTGAAGACAAACTACGGGCTGCAGGATAAGAGTCCCGGTTGCGTCGGTGCTTCTTCCGGGCCTGATTTGAATAAAGAGCTTTGAATTTAAGTGGACAGGCCCCGTCAGGAAAGCAGCGCCGCGCCTTTAAGAAAGCCAGCCGGCTCGGCTAAATTATTTTGATTGACGGCACGGGGACGTTTGGAGCCGGTGCGCTGATTTAATTGCGAATGCCAGGGGGCATCTTCGGGGGCCAGGTAGCGGCGTTGGTGTTTGATGGGGTGGAGGAGTCTCCTGGTGGTACGAGTGCCCAGGCAGCGAGGGCCAGAGGGCAGAGGAACAAAGGCAGGCGCAGTGAGTGAACCGCGACTGAGGAGACACTGATGTTCAGTGTTCAGGGTCGGGTGGGGTGTGGGAGGCTTGTGTGTGTGTGTGTGGGGGGGGTTGCGTGTGTGTGTGTGTGTGTGTGTGTGTGTGTGTTGACTTATATCAAAGTTGGGGACATTTTTCAGAATACACACCAGGAGATTGAGGGACGGCTTTCCAATTGGGGACAAAAATCCCTGTCCCCAATTAGATTTCATTAGAATCATATTCTTCATGCTCCAACAAGCATTTCTGTCTAAAAATAGCTGAAGTCCCTAAAAATAATGTTTTTTTGGATTTTTGTGTGTGGGTGTGTGTGTGTGTGTGTGTGTGTGTGTGTGCCCCCACTCACCCCCCAAAGTTAGCATGTACTGTTAGCTAAGGTTAGCTTTGCCAGCAATGAAGCAGTAGTCAGAAATGGTCTTCTCCGGACCCTGACAGCTCTAATTTCCTGGAGCAGACTCTACACTCCGCGTAGTGGTTATGTCATCCGGCGCACCGGCGTGCGCAGCAAATTTGACACATTTGGTAGACCGGCCGAGCCGAGATGGGTGTTGCAGCGCACCAGGGGGAGGTGTCGACAGATTCAGCTTGGCGCAGTGACAATGTCGTGCTAAAACACTGCGCAGAATGTGCTCTGAAAGCTCGCCAGCTCCAACCTGGTCTATTCTCGGCGCAGGCGAAGCATCCGGTGCAGTGGTAATTTGGCTGACAGGCGCACAGTGCACACATGTCACCAAAACCTCACAGGCAGGTATCCAGAGTGTCAGACACATTTCAATGTAATAAACAATCACAGCAACCACTATTTAACGTAACCGTCTGAACCAGCATATACATTTGTATCTATATTAATTGTCCCGTCACATCTGATGTCAGATCAGAGACGTTTGTCATAATGGAAACTCAACCTGACGGCAGCTTGAAGAGTGACGCAAACTAACAAGTTCACATCTCTCAGCCAACCACAAACAGCCACATCATCCGATACGGAGTATCCAGCTTCTCTCATCTCATGAAATTCAAAAGAAAAGAAAAAAGAGAGAGACGCTCGCTGAATAAATGTAAGTCACTCGGTGTCTTAAGGATTTACCTGTGATTGCCCATATTTCTCTGTTTTAATCTTTGTTCTTAACGTGATCTAAAAAGATGGAGTACATTATTGCAAGGAGGATGAGGAGGAGATACTGGGAGAGAGTATTTCACCAAAGGTTCTGCAGCTCTGGAACTCTCTCCCACCAGACCTCCGATACCTGGACTCCCTGTCTCTTTTCAAATCCAGACTTAAAACCCACCTGTTCAGGACCGCTTACCCCACTTGACAATAACATTCTTCCTCTTCCCATTTCCTCTCACTATCTGTTATGCTTTGCTATTGTTGATTTTATTATTATTGTTGATTTTTGATATTGTTGATTTCGTTGTTGTTGTTTTAGTCTTGTAAGGCGTCCTTGAGTGTCATGAAAGGCGCTTTTAAATTAAATGTATTATTATTTGGCGATGACAGACCAGGAATGCAGGTGGATCACAAGCATGATGAATGGATTAGCCTGCTGCTGTGTTTAAATGTAATTGTAACTTAATTTTGTACTCCTATTATGACACAGGAACAATTACATCTGTCCCGTGAGGTGGTCTACACGGTGACACGGATCGTGGCCTCCGATGCGCAGCCTGGTGGCCCCTGCGCTCTCCCAGTTGCTGTAAAAATGACAGCGGCTCAGACCGGTGTCGGTTCGGTCAATAAACAGTTAATCAAATGTATTCACATCTTTGGTTTTGTGTAATCAGGAGTTATATGCCAAATCGATCATGATTCAATAGGGTAAAACAAGTTAATTTCACATGTAAACAATGAAAATGCGTCATTTCAGCACAGGTGATTCTGATTTCATTGCCATTACACAATTTATTCATGTTGTGATCTGTCCACACCACTCATCTTTATTATGTGGGGTTTAAATATATGTTACTAAATGTGAGTGTCTTCATTAGTGGAAAAATGTTTTTGCCTTACCCGTAATCCCAATTTCTATCCCCCCAAAGCCCTCAATACTTATCATGGAGAGTGTGGAGGAGGTGATCTCCTCTGCTGAGCTCAAAGTGAGGCTGGTGAAGGGGCCGTCCCACGTGGCCACCGTGAGTCTTCTTTGACCTGAGAGCTTTTGTTTGGCCCTTCTCCTTACATCATTGAACCGTTTTGTACATCGGGCAGCGGTTCTCAGAATATGTGGGCAAACTTGATTGACAATATTAGTAACTTCCTCCCAGGCTGTTTTTGCATCATCAGCCAGTGGAGGTCTGTTTGTATTAGCATATATTCTGGTACTGCGAGCTTGGACCTCTCGGACCAGCACATCAGTTTCCTCTTGGGAGACGTTTGGCCGCCTGGAGCTGCTGCTGTCGTTGTCCATGATGAGGTGAAACTGTCACTGCGCCTCGCCCACAGCTCATTCAAAGGCGAGGAGAGGCGTTAATTTGATTGGTGAAGACTCAGCTGTGTTAAACCCACTCACGCCTTCTCTCCTCCCTCATTGCCACTTGTGCTGGTGGGAGGGACAGAGGCTTGGGTGCGCCTCACTGCGCCGGACTGCACTGGGCAGGAAAATTGCAAAATGCCCCAGACACACCCCTTTGGCGCGTATAGATGCAGCGCTCCTGCACCTGCGCCTGGTCTATGAAATTGGAGCCCTGAGTGGTTATTCTAGCTCCTGTTGTCTTTCAATTATCTCCACTCTGACCTTTCTCCTCTGCCTTCTGACATCAACGAGGCATTCTGGCCCAGAGAACTGCTGCTCACTGGATATTTTCTCTTTCTCAGACCGTTCTCTGTGAACTCTAGTGCCTATCAAATCACCTTCCTTCTTCATTCTGATGCTCTTTTTGAACTTCAGCAGGCTGTCTTGACCATGTCTACATGTCTGGATGCAGTGCGTTGCTGCTATGTGATTGGTTGATTAGCTAATGAGCAGTTGAAGGTGTACCTGACAAGGTCGCTGGCTAGAGTATATGGTGTGGTTCTGATCCCTCTGCTATGTTCAGAGACAGCTCTCTTTGTAAAATGATGCTGTTTATCATGTAAAACGCTCTTATTTTGACGGGATGATCCTGAATGGCTTCCAGTGGGTGAGGAGCAGATTTCATATTTACATGTAGATTTATGTATAGTCTTTAACATGAACTCTCTGCTGAGCTGTGGCATTAGAGACATATTTACCTGTGAGGTCTGCCTCCTGTCTGTCAGGACTGTGATTCTCTCCTGTCCTATCAGCTCATCCAGAGGTAGATCTATGGCGTTAGATTTAACTCCAGGCGTAGAGCAGGTTTTAGACTGTGGGCAGGTCAACATCTCTGTGTGTTTGAAGATCTGATGATTAAAAAATTTGACCACTGACATTATCCAGGACTCTGACAAAAAGCCGAGATGAGACATAAATATGGACAGGACAGGACTGAGGCAGACAGACGCAGCTTTATGAGCGTGTGGCTCTGCAATGAGCGGAGGTCCAACACCAGGGACCAGGTGAGGACTCACCAGCATCTTCCTGTTATGTTGTTCTGTCTGTATCTGCTGTTGTTCTCTTTTTATGTCTTTCTGTTATATTTTATGTTGTTATGTCTGTATCTGTGATTGTTCTGTTTTTATGTCTGTATCTGTTATTTTTATGTTGTTATGTATGTATCTGCTGTTGTTCTCTTTTTATGTCTTTCTGTTATATTTTATGTTGTTATGTCTGTATCTGTGATTGTTCTGTTTTTATGTCTGTATCTGTTATTTTTATGTTGTTATGTCTGTATCTGTGATTGTTCTGTTTTTATGTCTGTATCTGTTATTTTTATGTGTTATGTCTGTATCTGCTGTTGTTCTCTTTTTATGTCTTTCTGTTATATTTTATGTTGTTATGTCTGTATCTGTGACTGTTCTGTTTTTATGTCTGTGTCTGTGATTGTTCTGTTTTTATGTCTGTATCTGTTATTTTTATGTGTTATGTCTGTATCTGCTGTTGTTCTCTTTTTATGTCTTTCTGTTATATTTTATGTTGTTATGTCTGTATCTGTGACTGTTCTGTTTTTATGTCTGTATCTGTGATTGTTCTGTTTTTATGTCTGTATCTGTTATTTTTATGTGTTATGTCTGTATCTGCTGTTGTTCTCTTTTTATGTCTTTCTGTTATATTTTATGTTGTTATGTCTGTATCTGTGACTGTTCTGTTTTTATGTCTGTATCTGTGATTGTTCTGTTTTTATGTCTGTATCTGTTATTTTTATGTGTTATGTCTGTATCTGCTGTTGTTCTCTTTTTATGTCTTTCTGTTATATTTTATGTTGTTATGTCTGTATCTGTGATTGTTCTGTTTTTATGTCTGTATCTGTTATTTTTATGTTGTTATGTCTGTATCTGCTGTTGTTCTCTTTTTATGTCTTTCTGTTATATTTTATGTTGTTATGTCTGTATCTGTGACTGTTCTGTTTTTATGTCTTTCTGTTATTTTTATGTTGTTATGTCTGTATCTGTGATTGTTCTGTTTTTATGTCTTTCTGTTATTTTTATGTTGTTATGTCTGTATCTGTGACTGTACTGTTTTTATGTCTGTTTCTCTTGTCATATCTGTAATTGGTTTTGTTCTGTTGTTATGTCTCTATCTGTTATTGTTCTGTTGTTGTCTGTTATTGTTTTGTGCTTATATCTGTATCCATTATTGTTCTGTTGTTATTTCTTTATTTTCGTTCTGTTTTTATCTCTGTATCTGTTATTGTTCAGTGAATAATTAGACTTCAGTTGAAATACATGCAACACCCATCTTGCTTTTGAGTTTTCCCATGTACTTACAGATCCCCTGTGACATGACTGAGGAAGGTGGGTGATAAACCTGAAGAAGACTCCAACATCCAAACATGGCATCCTCATGTCAGCAAAAACTGAAACATGATTCATGTGACTCCAGTCCAGTGTGCATCATACATGTACCAGGCTTGAAATATGGTCCAATACAGCTCATGAACAGGAAAGATCGTGGAAAGCAGCTTTGAAGATCAAACGAAGAAGGAGGACTCAGCCCCAAAATCTTCTTACAAACCTGAAGAATCCTGAAGATCAGAATCAAGTTTACAAGCTAAGGATGAACATGAGGCTGAATGGTTTTGACCTCTGACTTTGACTTTTTTCTGGATTATGATCTGCAGAATGTACAGTGTGGGTGGAAGATGATGTGATCACTGGATGAACAGCTCGGTCGATCAGCTGATTCTGTGGATGCAGCTTGTGGTTCTTTCAGTCAATGAAGATTCACTATGAACCGCTGATAACATTCACGATGATCTCCATGTTTCTGTCCCAGAACTCCTGGTATTGTTTTACGGAATTCTATACACAGCAAAAATCCCAGTGTATATTGTACTCTTTAATTGTACATGTAACACCAGTTCGGTGTCTATATAGGTCCAAGAGTTCGGTGTTCACTGAACACCGTCAGAAGTGTAAAATATATACTCCAAATAAAGAGTTACATTTGAACCCTTACAGTGTGCAATTGTACTCCATCACTGGTACTTTTAGACACTATTCCAGTGCTTTTCAACACCTGCAGTGTAAACCTAGAACTCCCAGAGAGTAAAAGATATACTCTAAGTGTTTTATAGAACTCTGCAGAGCTTACCATTTAACACTCTGAGAATGAGAATATACTGCATGACTGGTGTACACTTAACACTTTAAATGTGAATTATCATCACTTTAAGAATATGTAGTCCACACATTATTCTCTTGAAAATATAATATTATCTTTATTATAATATTATAATAAACACATTAACATATTAACAAATGTCTTATTATGGAAGTGTACAGTCTCCTTGACAAAATCCCTCTTTGAATTACTATTGCTCCACTACAGCTCAACAAGGAAACATTGTCTGCCAAAACACAAACAGATACTGTAACTTTGGGAGATACAGCCTTCAAAAATCTGAACCTATCCTTGAAAGCACAATATACACAGCCTGATAATGTACAACGTGACATCCATCTGGTGCTGCAGTACTGTCAACAGGTGAAATCTGAAACTGAACCATGAATCAGTTCATACACCCGACATCAGACACTGCCAAAGTTATGCAGACATGGTGCAAAATAAGCTTGAAAAATGATTTCTTTGTATTATCACTGAGATAAAAAAACAAAAAAAACAAAAGTGTACAAGATTTAACATAAAAGTTAAAACATTTCCTACACCAATACATGCACAGGCACCACATACTGGTCATCTCTGTCAAAACCATATGTTGTCTGCAGATCAAATGGCTTAAACAAGTGCAACTCGTCAACTTTCAGCAGGGAAATATTTTCAGAATTACCCTGTCTGACATTAAAAGAATGAAAATGTTCTGCAAAACAAAGTGTCTCAAATCCTTTGCCAGAAGAAAATAGTCACCATTAAATTCAACAATGTCTTTTATTTGACTGAATACTGGCAAATCCTCTGTGTTTGAACAAACCAGAAGGCCTGGGCGATACTCTGTCCCAAAACATGTAATCCAAGAAGTCACATTAACTTCATGTGAACGTCAACCTGCAGTTCTTCAGCAATTATTCCGCTCTTTCCAAGGCACTGAACTGAACAGTTTTCACTGGACCACAGTTGATGCTTTTGAATGGCATAGATTCCCAGTGGTATGCCACAACCATCTGATGTTTTTTGGCTATCGACTTTGTTATATTCTTGAAATTTTTGATAGTGCTCTTGAAAAACCTGTGTTTCGCTTCAAACCTTATAGCCCAAACATGAGGAATTGGGCCTATTTTTCGGATGCATCTGGGGTAATGAGTCATTAAGTGATGCTTGGGAATCATTTTGCGATGTGGATAAATCTTTCTGAAAAGTTTGTGATGCTCAACAATGAGATGCTTCAGACATACTGTCATGCCGTCAGTGATGACAGGAGAAAATATGATGCTAATGATTTGCAGCAGAAGCAGCAAAAGTCTCCAATGAGTATTTCCTTCCTGTACAACATCTCCAAATATCAAGGGCACATTCCAGATCAAGCAAAATGTCTGAATTGCATTGAGACCAATTCCATTTCCAGTCTGCTCTAGGTTGATTCTGGTTGGTCTATTTTTTCGCTCAACAAAGGCATAGTTGTATGAATATATCCTGTTACAAATATCTGTCTTGGATATGATGTTGTTGTCTGAGAGGTAACAAAAAAAGTAATTTCAGTTCTAATTGCCCCACTCCTTCCAATATGTCATGCATAATGTCCACTGCATAGTTATCAGAAACATGAAAGTACTGTAGATCATTGAGTAAACCTGATCGTTTCACTCCAAATGTTGATGGTAGTGTAGGATCTGCCTTCAAGTCATTGCAATGCTGAGCATGCAGTGTTTTATTGCGGAGGGTTATTCTTGGATCGTCATCACTGAAAACTGACTGTGAGGTTTGTTTATCTACCAGACAGAAGTGACAAAAATAGTTTGAACTGAATGATTCTACATACCCAAGAACAAAGTGCAAGCCCAAATTGTCCCCAGTCACCTGTGCAATTGTTCCACAAACAGGTCCATTAGAGAAAGGAACTTCCACTCCTGTACACTCAAGGATTTGCAGATCATTTACGAGGGGCTCCAAGATAGCATTAAATCCATACTTTTTTACATCCTCTGTATGAAAAAGTGCCAAAAGATGAATATTCATAAGCGCTGAGTTTACCTTTGGAGAAAGATTATGTAGAATAAAGTATATACCTCCAATCTTATGGACCCCATGCTTTGATCCAAGTGGATTTGCCACTTCAAAATCATCATAGAATATCTGAATTTGAAGAGAGTTTGGTTTTTCAGAGAAGAGGGGGTGATTTTTAAAATAACTTCCATCACAGAAATCTTTGTAAAACCCAGTCTTCTCACAAGGCTGCAAAATATGATTATAAATCTCCCTATTGTTAAATATAAACTTCAGCGTTTCCAGTAGAGGAATGTACACAAATTTGTCTGTCACGGGGACCTGATCATATGTGCCAGTTGTTCGATTCCTTCTTGTGTCATACCTCACTCCTAGAGCGACCTCATCAGGTTCTACAAGACCCCATTTCTCACTGAAATGTTTTTTTCCATTTTGCCTCAGTGTTCAGTTTGCTGAATGGATTTTCAAGACTCCCAAAATACTCATCAAATTTTGTTCTAATGTCCTCATCATCGGGGAGTAATTTTACAATATCATCTTTGACATTTGAATGCAGTTCCTCTACAAGCTCCTCCATATTTTCAACAACAGTTTTAATGACAGTAGTAGCCACACCACAGCTTTGAAGTTTTGCAATAAGGGATGCACACATTTCTTGGGTATGTTGCCTGGTCTCATTACAGCTTTGAGAATTCACTGGTTGCTCTGAAACTGTTGACTCAACTGACATTGTTTGCTCATCAGATACAACAATTGAGGGAGTTGGAGTGACTGGTTCATTATTAATCTGATCTAGACTTTCAACACTATGCTTGGAGTGGAGAAGTTTCCTGAAGCCTGAAAAAGTGCAAAATCTGTGACAGCAACCATTCTGATCACACACCAGTAGAAACTTCTTTCCAGGATAAAAGGCATGTGAATGTTTGAGATGGCGTAGCAACTGCTGAATGGTGACAAAAGGGGACTTGCAAACAAAGCATCGATACATCACATCAGTTCAGGAGCTTTGCCCTCAGGTCCTTGACTCTAGGAGTTTCATGAGAGAGCCCGACATCAATATTGTAGATGGTGGTCTGCACAAATGTGTACATGCGGTTTAAAGCCTGGTCATACGAGATACCAAACACATAATGTGCCTTGAAAAGTTCATCGAAGACTGACAGGGAAGACTTGGCCCTGCAGGGAAGGAGCTCACCATCCATTGCGATGTAGTATTCATGGATGCTGTTTCTCATCCTGCCAACTGCCAGGATGTAGGGCTGCCTCCGCTTGTCTGGACCAGAGTGCTCATGCAGGCTGCGACCTGACTGTAACATAAGAATCAAAAGTACAACTACATTATACATCCAATTTTTATGGATATGTCAGACAGAAATTTTTAATAGCACAGTTGGAGGATTACTTAAAAATGGAAAAGACAATGTATGGACCAGTAAAGCTGACTGGTTAGAAATGTGTGCAATTGATTAAATTATGTGCCATGTGTGTTTGTTTACATTAGAACAGCATGTAGTGAGAACAGGAGCCTGGAGGAGAGTAATGCCAGTCCACTTCACAGCGAAAACTGGCACAGCGTTCAGCAGTAGTACAGTGATCCACGGTTGTACAATTGTGTAGAATTTCTGGTTTAGTAGGAACTGTGACGTCTTGGCACTGCAAGATACCGTGGGTATCATGCCACAATAATCTATTGCTGTTTATGCTATAACAATTGGCCAAAACGTGTGTTTGGAGTGGGGGTTCCACTCTTGCACATTGGATGGTTTCAAAATGGAAATCAGAACACACTGACCTTATGAAACTTCACTACACGATCCACAGCTTCCCGGATACTGATCT
Source organism: Cetoscarus ocellatus (assembly GCA_037902135.1). NCBI lineage: Eukaryota > Metazoa > Chordata > Actinopteri > Labriformes > Labridae > Cetoscarus > Cetoscarus ocellatus. Next base: position 95,203 of record JBAMNC010001451.1, read on the forward strand.
TCACGGTCCCCTTTTATCCACTTGGTGGCAAAAGGTAGACCAGCAGTAGAATTGCCGCCATGTCACCATCCCAACCTGAGAAGAAGAGAGGAGAGAACCTGATTTCAGTACGAAATGCACCTGATAAATCAATATAAACATCCAAAAGGCTCTTAAAAATAGAAAAAAATATCATCTATCAGCACAATGGTGTCACAGTAAATACAATAAGACAATATTTGAAAAAAGGGGGCCGGATATACACAGGTAGTTCTTTTTGGTCATTTACCTGGGACCTCATCATCCTCGTCGGGGCTCTCCTCTGCACACTGAATGAGATAGTCGAGCATGGGTGTCTTACTGAGGGTTTTCGCTTGCTCTATTACTTTTGCCCTCAGGGTTGTTCCCCATTTCTCCAAGAGTTTGGATGAAGTCTCTGCTCCAAATAAAAGATCAAAGTCTTGCAGAACCTATAGGGGGGAAGCAAGTATAGGTGGACTTGATGATGGTGAAAGAAGGGGGAAATGACCAATTTCATCTAAACAAAGCTGTTTTTGACAGAAAATGCATTATCAACATAATGCGGACTTACCAGGCCTTCTGTATCAAGGAACCTCGGGAAAACTGTAAGCACTGTGCTGCATTGCTCAGGATCATGGATCAACTTCTGCCTGTACTGGAAGGTTGCTCTCATTTTCAAGAAGATCTGTTCTTTGTCTGTGCTGTGCTTCAGTAGAGATATAGCCTCGCAACACTGGTCTCCCTCCAGCTGCTGATCTTTTATCACTTCCCTCTCCAACTCTGGTCCACTGCTCTCTGTGGTTTGAGAGGTCCTTCTCCTGACTCCACTGTTATTGCCAGAACTAAGTCCTCACTGTGTGTTTTTTAGTTTCCATGCAATGTAACCCTCATTGCTCTCTGCATCAAAGAAATGCTCCTAAGTTGAAAATAAATAAAAGAAATTTAAGCATGATTAGACACCTAGTGAAAGGAAAATGCATCAAAACATTAATCATTTACCAACAAGATTTACAACCAAAACATTGCACTAAAACAGTCCAGACTTGGCTGTCATTTTCAAGAATGTTGACTGCCCACTTGCTGCCTGTACAACAACACCTGTGTATACTACTAATAGGAAACAATAACTTTTATATTGCAATAATTTGAAAAGTTGGGGAACTTCTCAACAAAAAACTTTACTCACATAGCCCTTTTTGGAATAGGGATCTCTTAGGGAGGGGAACAGTGTTACAATCCCCAACGCATATTGTGTCCTCTTGTCCTTTGGTGGAGCACTTCTGTGGGTGTAATGGAACAGGATGCATTGACGGCAAGAAACTCCATCGCATGTTTTTCATGAACAACATGTTTGCAATCAAATACTATGAATATGCCTTTAACTAAATCATGCACCTTGAAGCATTTTACTTACTCATACTTTTCCAACATATCAGCGACAACAATGTTGACAAGTTCACGCCGTGTTTGGTCCTTCATCTGTCCTTTAGTCGCATATTCTGCAAGTATTTTGTCCCCTCCAGGCCTCTGTTCCAGAAGTCTCTTGACAAGCTTGAAAACAAGAAAAATAAATAAATAAGATCACCCCCCCCCACCCCAAAAACACATTATTTACATCATAAGGAGAAGGAATGAACAAAAAACACCACCTCTTCGGCTTGTGAAGAACTGTCATCAACATGCTGACTCTTTGGGGGGTTCAGAATGCAATCATCGATGCGCTGTCTTTTGGGAGACATCGGAAAACCATCACTATCCGATGAGCGCGATGACAGTGACAAGGTGTCTGTGCATGTGGATGCAGGAGAGTCTGAAAAGAGGGAACACATAATTTTCAAAAACAAATTTCACATCTGATTTCATTAATTGACCCACGGTTTCAAATGAGAAGAGGTGAGAGCATGGAAAGACATGGTGAAAATGTGCTTGTGTCTTTCATTTATAAACCATTAATAGACTACAATCAGTTTTGGTGGTTAATTTCGCTATATTTTAGGCAATTTAGGCTATGATAGACAGTCTTCTTGGTGGCAACTAAGTGCTGAGGTCCGTATTCTTATCAGTTGATATTTTCATAAGTAATTGGATTGGTTCCGTAAATAATGAAAAACAAATTCTGCCTAAATGATCAAATTAAATTTAAACAGGAAATTGGTGAGAACCTTATCAATTGTGTGATTGACAGCCAATTACAATGGTCAGATATTGAAAGTATAAGCCTGAAATGTACAAATGGATCAAATGACCACCTACCACTGACAGAAAGATCATCAACAATCGTCCACTGGATGTCAGATTTTTCCTCCAGGATGTCACTGAAGACCTCTTCATCAACCTCTGTTCCAGTGTCATCCAGCACATATATGTCCTTCTCAGCAGGTATACTGAACTTCATTTTAGCTTTGAACACAGAAAAAAAGATAAATTAAGCTTGGGTGCATTATTGTTCAACTCAGTGTTACAGTAAGAGATTTTTGCACCTAAAATGCAACAACCTGGGAAAACAAATTACATGTCATTAGTATAGTGGATGAAAGTTAATAGCTGTCAATTTGACCAGCTGTTTATTTACCTGTAGGGAGCATATCTTTTTCAGTAAAGAATGGCTCTCCATTGCTTCCATCAACAGCCAAAGACAGGTTATTCAATTATGAATGTCCTGGTGACACAATATGCAACCTTTAGGCTACCTGCAGCATAGACATGAACTTACCCTCCTTGAGAAGTTCTGAGTGAGAGGCTCCATGTAGTTTGATGTACTTCTTCTTTCCTTTATACTGCACTTTGAACAGCATGGCTGTAGGTTTGTCACGACTACAACATAAAGATAGAATTGCATTATTGGACACACAGTAGTGCAAAACCAGGCCTTCTACACAACTTGATTCTATTTCATGACTGGCCAGGAGAAATGGAGAATACTAGGGCTGAAACGATTCCTCGAGTAACTTGGGTAATTCGATTACTAAATTTGCCTCAAGGAATGCCTCGTTTGAATCTAAACAACTGTACAGCGCACTGTGTTTTGGACATAGAGGTGGGTACTGAAATGCAGTATTAAACAGATTAATTGTTAGAATGGAGTATTTATAAGCTCTAACATTTAAGTTTTTATATAATTTATTATCACACGGCTGCAAATCTCGCGAGAGCTTTGCAAATCAAGCATTCCCTTCCAGACAGCTACCTTTGTACTTCAGTGAAAAGTAAAGTAAAAACAGTAAAAGTACAGTAAAGTAAGTTACTTTGCGTAATACTAATACATTAGCAATTTATACTTGTTCATTTAAGAAACCTGTCTTATTTTCTCTTTTGTATACCATTTCTCTTAAATTAAGCAAAAATAATGTAATAGAAAAAGCTGCAGAATGCGCAATACTCAATTAATCGCCAGAACAATCGCTAGAATACTCAATTATTAAAAGAATCGATAGCTGCAGCCCTAGAGACTACACACATAACATCGAAGAAAAGTACTGACTGAGTAAAGCGCGGGTTGCCCCGGTAACAAGAGGTTCAGGGGCTATGCTATGCTAGCTGTGACCTGAGCACGTGCTGTTGCCTGCTCACTGCCACGGTCTTCGGTCCTCATACCCGTCTTACTCCCAGTGACGGCCGGGTATGAGTCCGAAAAGCCTGCTCTTCATTTGAACAGTACTTTTCTCCAGTGTTAAATGTGCACAGTGCTAGCAATATGTTTTCGGGGTAGAGCATAGATACATTAGAGCGGGAGTTGGAAGCTTTTAAGTAGCTTCAATGATATTAGCTCAGCGGGAGAGATAGCTAACAGGCAATTCGTATTTTTCTCTGTCGAGTAACCTGGTTCATTATGGCTTACATTACGGCCGCAATTAAAATTCTAAAAAGTTTAGCATTTGCAGTGACTTTACATCTGATAGAGTAAGCTAGCTAAACTAAATTGAAGCTACGGGTATTGCCTCCTTATGTTACCGCATAACATTGGCGTTTTTAATTATTAATGATAGTTATGAGACTTCAAACATGAAGAATTATTCGATATTCTCGACATTATTCACTTTATAGTTTCTTACCTGCAGTCCGGCGGGGCTGTCACATGGATGTGTTATCCGTGGGCTGTCGATGTAGAAACGTCGAGAGAAAGACAGGCCACAGCAGGTCCGTTGCCGCACTGCTCCGACATGAAAGGTAACGCCCACTGTGCCAACCAATGAGAGGGCGCAGAGAGCTGATGACGAAATCGAAACCTAAACTTCGATGTGGTTGGGAAAGACTCAATCAACAAATAGACTCCAATAGAGTCCATCATTGCAACATAAACACTGCAATTACTCCACTCTGACACTCTGCTTAGAAAGAACACCTGAGAGTGATTCTGGCGCAGCCTGAAAAGTGTACTTCGTGCTCATATGACACCAAATTGTAAAGTTTTCTACTCTGGTCATCAAAACTCCAGGATTTTAACACTTTGGCATTTGCTGTGTATGGAGATTCAGAGGGCTGAGTCCTGAGATGAGGATGCCATGTTTGGATGTTGGAGTCCTTTTCAGGTTTATCACCCCCTTTCTTCAGTCATGTCATGAGGGATCTGTAAATACATGGGGAAACTCATAAGAAAAATGTTACATGTTAAATGTTTTTCAGTTGAAGTCCTGTACTACTCATTCTTTATTTTTGGCATGATATCATGTGAACAGAATATTTCAGTATGTAGGTTGATCCTTAGTTAACTTAAGTAAATTAAAACTTTACTGTATCTGTATCCCACACAACCTTTAACTCGAAAATGATATATGCTCTGGTCTCATTTGATAAGAAAATCTGAAAAACAATTTGAAATGGGCATTTTATTTGTTTTCAGGCACCAAAATCTTCCAAAATGTAAATTATTTGTGATGAGTATTTCTGTTTGTACTGACAAAAAA
>JBAMNC010001452.1:0-217500 GCA_037902135.1 Cetoscarus ocellatus
GAATATTTTTCCAGAAACTTTAATATGCTTCGGGGGTAATAAACAAACTTGGGCGGAAATCCATAAGAGTCAAAAAATGTGGCTTCCCCATCCTTTTCCAGCGTTAGAGCTAACCAATGTTCCCCGGGCATGTGGGCCGGATGTGTATTCACGATAAAAAATGCAGGGAGGCTGAAAGACCGCGTTAATAAGGGCAGTTGATCGGAAGGCCACACTCCGCAAAATACATCTCCCAGCAGATTGTGCAAAAGGCTCTGCAGTTGGTGACTGTCCATGTTCTTCTAGTAATAATCCACCAGCACTTGTCTTTTAGAGTCTATCTCCAGAATAGAATCATAGCAGGCATACACGATTAGAGTGGTGGTTTGTGGAAGGGGCGCTCTGAACCTCATTTCCAGTCTTAAATTACCGTTCGAGGCGGGAGAAAGTGCGTCGTTGTCATCGGCGGGATTAAGATTAAAAGCAAACAGGGAATACCCGTTGTTAAATCCTTCGCGATCGATGCTCAGGGGCAGATCTTTAAGATGTCTCCCGGTAGCCAGAAATACGTTGTAAAACTCTCTGACGGCCGAATCGTTGTTAAATTGTGGTTGGAAAGCTTTGGCGGGAATCTGTCTGCCGTCCTGACAGAGAGCTAAATATTCAATGTCGCCGTGGATGAAATTGAAGGGTGAAAGGTCCCTTCTTCCTGTAAAAGCCTCGTGATGCACCATACCCAAAACCACATACTTGGGCATAGAACCCAGAAACAGGTTTTCCTGGCTACATATCCTGGAGTGTTCGGGGATAGAAAAAGTCTTCACGTTGACCCTGGAGAGGGGGTACAAAGCATTTCCTTTCATTAAAGCGGCGGCGTGACCCAGTCTCACGGCCGGTGAGACGGATACTTTTTTCATAAAGAGAGAGGCCCCTAGTATTCTCAGGCGGAAAGTAGAGTCGCGGGCCCCAGTGAGGCAAAAGGCGTCGCCGGCCCTGGTCAGCTTAATTCTCAAGTCCACGGAATTCAGCATGAGTCTCTCGCAGAAAAATATGTCCCCGTGGAGAGGACCGAGAAGGTGTACCTCTCTGGACCGCCCCGTAAATTCGGCTCTCTTATTAAGACCGGCGTTTGGTCCGTTACCCGTCACTATAGAGTCTATCGCGCCGGGGGTGTCTTTGTAAAAAAGCCCGGCGCTGAATTGGCTCTTTAGGGTATCCTCTGAAAAGTTGAGAAGAGTCTCGATCATGGCGCGGTAAGGATGCGTGGCGCTGGACTGTGAAATCAATCTGTCTCCCAAAATAACATCGCATTGATCAAAAATTGTGTTCAGAGGATAATTGATGAGGCCTACAGCCGCATCGTTGGCCAGATCAGTACCGTCCGCGTTGGTAATTTTAACACGGAGGTGCAACAAGGTGTCGTTGAGGTCCAGATACTTTTCACCGTCTCCCGGAATGAAAAATTCAATGGGCCCGCCGTCGGTGATGGCTGCTACGGGAGAGATTTCTGTGTAGATTTTGTCCTCGATAGAAAGTTGTGTCATAGGCGCTGAGAATAAATCCAGCTCCGCCAGGGTACACTCCGGGGATTTTTGATGTAAGAGAGCCATGTTTTTTTTTTAAAAATATATCAGAGCTCCCAGCAGACTTCCTCTTCCCTCGCGAGCTTCTTCGTAGTGACTTCCTTCTTTTGACGCTGGAGCGTTTATTGGAGGTCGATGGAAGGCGCCGTCCTGGAGGCCGTCTCAGCGACCTACGTGACAAGACCATAATACCTCCGGATCCCTCTTGTTTCTGCTGGTTGGTCAATCGTCCTACAGCTTGGCTGAACATGTCCGAGGCGATGTTGCTGGCCGCTGATTTGAGATGGGGTTTAGCGACAGCGAGGCCTTTCTTCAGCAGAGAGGATACAAAACGGAACAGCTTTGAAAACAGAGAGCCGATACCGCGACCGTACATGACGGGGGCTCCGTAAAAACCCGGCAAATCCCCTCCTACTTGCCTCTCATAATATTGTACAAAACGATGAGGATCTTCTCTCAAGCCCGCCAGAGCCATTTTTTTTTTCTAGTTTGTGATGCGGCTTTTTTTTTAAAAAATAAATTATTATTTTAAAAAAAAAAAACGGAGCTACTCCTAACAGCGGTTAGTCACCTTCTCAGGTTGTTTTGACACTGAATGATGTTGACACGATGAAACGGGTTTTATAGGCTGTTTTTTTTTTTTTTTTTTTTTTTTTTTTTTTTTAAGCGACCGGTCTGAAGTGGAGCGTTATGATAGTTTTACCGTAGGTAAATTTTACAGGTATGTTTTGGTCAGATTTTATCAGGATCTGAATATTTTCAATGTGCTGCTTTGCCACGGGCAAATAATAAGCCGGATTAAAATGTTGCGTCACGACGTCTCCGAACGTACCCTCGACGTTGACGTTCTTAAAAGCGGGGCATAAGCGTCCCCTACGAGCTGCGGTCGTATCACATCGCTGTAACAGTAAAGATGATAAAACCCCGCCCTTAAATCTGCGGGGTAGGGCGCCATTTTTTTATCAAATTTGAACCATTCTCCGGGCTCGATACCCATAATGTAAGCCAAAGGTGCATCGAAACGAAGGTGAGTTTGACCTCCCGCCTGAAAGTCGAATCTCTTCTGAACGCTATTATAGACCAAGTAAACGTCGGAATTAATTTTTCTAAAGAATGCATCCAGCTCCGACCTGACCAGGGCCACGGAGTTGTAATAACCTCCTTGAACCCTCTGACGAGATATTTTACTCTCTGTGTCGGGTTCTTTGGGCTGCGGCCTCCAATCAAAGTAGGCCACGTCTTGAGGCAGGTTATACCAGCTATGCGGGTATGAAATCTCGGTCATGGCGACCTCCCACGGTCCCTCTAAATCTATATGTTGCGCTAAATCCACGCGAAAATTGTCGCTGGTATTATCTTTGAAAACATTGAGGCTGGCGTTGGAGGGTAGGGTGATGTAAAACCCCTTATCCTTTGAACCGTACATGATTGAATGACGAGCTACGAGGGTGCGTCTCGGTGTTTTATACATTTTTTAAATCCGAAGCCTTCACCCAGCTGTTGAATTTCTCGGGCCAATTCTTCCAGCGTACAAGGACTTGTTTTTCACCCCTGACGGTGCGTCGCCCCAGAATCTCCTCTACATGAAATACTTTGTCTCGAGTTAATTTTACCTTTTGCAGCTCCTGCTCGTAGAATGATCCCTGTATGGGCTCACCGTCATAATCTTTTAGTTTATACACGGGAGGAATGCGAGGAATACAATCAGACACCGTAAACACTTCGTCGGTAAAACTCTGTTCATATTTTTTATCAAACACCCCCCTCAACTTGGATATCCTGACAAGATCCCCTTTTTTAAGCGTCATGTTTTGATTCCCCTTCTGAGATTTACCATACAGGTTTTCAAACACTTGCGAAGCAGTTTCTTTAGTCACTTGCATAGGGGTCATTTTAATACTGCTGTGATAACCGTGATTATAGCTTTTTACCAAGTCTTGCAGGACATCTAGGTATCTCAAAGTGTTGTTCGCCGTAAAATATCTCCACATTCTACTTTTTAAAGTCCTGTTAAATCTTTCGATCACAGAGGCTTTGAGATCACTGGCTGTGGAAAAATGTATGATATTGTATTTTTTCATCAAGGCCTCAAAACTCTTATTAAAAAATTCTTTACCGGCATCCGTCTGTAGCTTTGCGGGCGTCTGACTCTCCTCAAACACCGATTCAAAGGCCTCTACCACACAGGCCGCAGTTTTTCTCTTTAAAGCTCTTACATATGCCCTCTTGGAAAATACATCTATGACCGTTAATAAATAATTATAGCCATCATTATACTCGGCTAAAGCCTGCATATCACACAGGTCGGCTTGGAATTGGTTTAAAGGTCGCGGGACAAAAACTCTGTTTCTAGCAAAATGTATTCTGGCGGGTTTGTGCAAAGTGTACGCGTCCTGCTCGGATAAAAAATCTTTAACATCCTCGAGCATGACCGCCTCTCCCGTTTCGCCCTGCACCCCCTGACGGAGTCTTTCTACGCCCCCGAAGCTGCCCGGATGGGCGGGGTTGTAATACACCTTTTTTCATGAAGTGTTTCACAGACATGCTGAAAGCCGAATGAAGAAAAAAGACTAAACAGAGGATCTTTATACTTTTTTTATTGAACATCGGCGGGGTTTGTAACAAGATAGAAAAAACAAGCATTTGCGAGAGAATTAAACAACTAACATTCGTACAGCAAAACAAAACTAACATTTTCATTACCCAAGTTTTAAGAGAATAAAACAAAACTAACATTTTCATTACCCAAGTTTGAGAGAATTAACTAACTAACATTTTCATTACCCGAGTTTGTACAGCAAAACAAAAACTAACATTTTGTACAGCAAAACAAAACTACATTTCATCGTTTCCCAAGTTTTAAGAGAATTAAAAAACTAACATTTTGTACAGCAAAACAAAACTAACATTTCATCGTTACCCAAGTTTGAGAGAATTAAAAAACAAACATTTTGTACAGCAAAACAAAACTAACATTTCATCGTTACCCAAGTTTGAGAGAATTAAAAAACAAACATTTTGTACAGCAAAACAAAACTAACATTTCATCATTACCCAGGTTTGAGACAATACAGGAAAATCTAGAGTATTGTAGATGACCTTGTGTAATTTGTTGAGCTCGGCCGAGATATTTACAGTTTGCTTGTTTTGCAAAAGTTCAGCGGCAACATCAACGAACAAAGCATAAAAACTGAGCAGATGATGAGGTTCGACGTTTTTTTTTGCCATTTCTTTTAAAATGCCTTCGAAGGTGTCTGACAACCCAGATTTACACATTGCTACGGTGGATTTTACCATGTTGCCCCACACCCCTGCAAAGATAGTCCGGATTTTATCGAGCAAGTTTTCCGGTATTTCGTCCGCTGTATTTTCCATGTTTTTGCAAGTCCGAACTCTGTTCTCGATAGCTTTTCCGAGAAGCTTAATCAACTCCCGGGTGACAAAAGACTTCTCTCGATGCATTGAAAGATATGATGCAAGTTTAGTCCAAATGTGTCCCATCGCCTTTATATATTTTTTTTGGGGGGTATAAAGATTTGTTAAAAAAGTGTTAAACCCTCGGTTTAGGAGCTATCCCACAATTCAGACGCTTTGTCCAGTAGTTCAATATTCAGCCTGTTGTCCGCAGCCAGTTCACCGTACATGAAGCCGATGGGTTCGTAGATGCAACACGCCGTTTTCAGCTCATGCAAAAGGGTCTCGGCTATAGTCGTGACTTTTTCCGGCTCCACCCGGATGCGGTTCCCGGTTAAGTAGCACTGGATGGCTGGCATAAAGTTTGGGGTGTGGAGTCTCTTCATCAGCCGAGGAAAGTTGTTAACGTAAAAGTCTTCTTCGAGTACTTCCAAACACCAGTGCTGTATCTGGCTGGGGTGGTTGACTCGACACCCGTAGCAGGTCTCTTCTCTGTACTTGGCCAGAGTGATTTCGAGCAGGTGGTACACGACGGCTTTTATCGCTTTCAGAGCAGTGTCCGACACCCAACCATCAACCCCGTCCTCGTCCTTCTCCTCCTCATTTGTATCTCCTGGCGCGGGGGAGTTGGGTGGGGTCGGATAGAGAGAGGGAACCTCCTCCTCCGAGGGTGGGGTCAGATTGGGAGGGGGAACCTTCGAATCCTCCTCCTCCGAGACCCGGGCTGAATCAGCGGGCCCCTTAGGGGCGGGTGGGTCGAGGGGTCTGTCTACCTCTGAATGCTCGGGCGGCGGGTTGAGTGCTCTGAGGAAGGGTAGAAGAGAAGGCGGTCCGAGGAGGGTGGTGGTCATGCGTCTGGGCTCTCTGGTCTTCCTCTTGAGAGTACTCATGGTTCCTTCGGCTTATTTCCTTAACCCCGGAGTGATGCCCGGGCTGGTAAAGATGTCTTTTTATAGCGACTTGTTTCTACGGGGACCGTTGTGGGAGGGGCCGTGGGTGTGGTCTAGAATGAGAGAGGTTTTTTAACCACTATAGCTTCGTCCCAGTTTCGACAGCTGCGAAAGAGAAAGTCAATTTTTTCAGAAATTTGTTCCACCTTTTCTTTCCAAGCGTTCAAAGGAATGGTCAACAGCGTGCGAAATACTCCGCAGTCAGAGTTGAAATGATCCAGGACAAAAAACTCTGTGGGCCCGCTACTCCTACCCTCTGCAGAGGTTCGATGACTAGCGCGGAAAAACCAACGAGCCGCGCCCGAGGCTTTGGTGAGCCAAACGGCCATAAACGTCATTTTTTTAACCAGTTGCTCTCTGGGGTAAGGATTCACCGTTTGCGTAGGAATCTCTTCTTCGTGCTCCGCCAGGTTCTTTGGGTTCACGGTCCTCAGAACCCCCCAGTCGTTGGAGGACAGGACTGCCATGTCTGTGGCGGGTGACCGGACTTCCCCTTCATCCTTTTGGTAGAAACATAATTCTCCGGTCTCATACTTGAAAATGTACCCCCAACAGCCTCGCACTCCATAGGGTTCCAAAGACCATTCCTCCCATAAAGAATTGGAAGGAGGGGTCTGGGTTCGGCGGAGATGCACTACATATTTCCTAGAGCCGTTGGTGCCAGACTCTGGGTCTTCTATAATGGTGACGGCGGTCTCTGCAATGATCCTTGTCCCGCAAGCGCTCGGTGGATCGCACATGATGAAATTAGAGGCCGAGGTTCTGTTGAAATAAAAAAAAACAAGAAATACTTTATTCTTTCAAATACAAGTAAAAACCGTGTACATGCTCCATACATTTGAATAAAATGTTTTAACGTTATAAAAAAAAAGCACAAGGCAAAAAAATTTATATATCTTATTTAAAAAATTAAATCATCATCCCCTTATCTCTCTCAGATTGTGAGAAAACGTCTCTCTCTCTCTCAGGCTGTGAGAATGTAAACAGAGGGGTTTTTTTTAGCCAATGAGGGCGCTGGACGTCATCGGTCCGTGACGGGCTCTTGCCCAATGAGAACCTGAGACGGCGTCAAACGGCGACGGGCATAATCCAATGAGAACGCGAGACGGCGTCACAGACTGTGACGTCGACGCGGGCCTCCGGGGACCGAGGAAGCCCCGCGTTCATTCAAACGCCGGCCGCCGCTCCGTGAGGAGGACGAGCGCTCCCCTGCTCAAAAACTACGAGGTTTGTGTTTAAAAAAAAAAAAAAACTTTGAAATAAATGTTTACCTTACCTACGACGGCCTGCGTGGTGACGGTTTTCTTCGCCCAGGGTCCCGGTCGGGTTGCGGGATCGGAGATTCCTCAAGCGGCGCCTGGAGATCCGTCTACCCCGGGATGGCCCCCTTCCACCCGGCCGGCTGCTGCGAGACGTCCCGCCGTCCCCACGCCTCCTTCTCTCGGGCTACAAGGACCGATGCCGCCGATGGGGCCGCCTCCTGCCGAATGAAGCTCCGCGTCGAGAAATAACTGGTCTTGGGTCCTTTAGGACGGTTATTTATCGAGCCGGGGTTCATTATACCCGATCCTCCGTTGAAATTTATGAATGAATAAAAGTTTTTATTTCACACATTCGCGCGGGTCATGCAAGGACGCTTTCACCCCTTGTTATAAGGGGGGTTCATTATACCCGATCCTCCGTTGAAATTTATGGATGAAAAAAGTTTTATTTCACACATTCCCGCGGGTCATGCAAGGATGCCTTCACCCGTTGTTATAAAACCCCGCGTAAAAGTTTCTATCTTATTCCCTTGTCTTATACCTGCTGTGTAGTAAGCCTCTGCTATTATCTGTGCGGTCTTTAGGCCTGTGTTATCATCCGGCTGTAAAGAATACATACGGTGTGGGGGAGATGCGTGCGTGTGTGTGTGTGTGTGTGTGCGTGCGTGTGTGTGTGTGTGTGTGTGTGTGGGGGAGATGTGGGGGTGTGGGGGAGATGTGGGGGTGTGCGTGTGTGTGTGTGCCTGTGTGCCTGTGTGCGCGGGGTCAGTGAGTTCTCATATCGTAGCCTATAGGCCTCTGTCATTGTTTGGCTATAAAGAATGCATACGGCTCATTTACATAGTGCGGGAGATGTGTTTGGGGGGAGGAAGGGGGCGTGGAGACCTGTCAAAAGTGCAGTCAAGCGTGACGTGAGTGAAGGTGTCCAGATCCTCTCTCTGGCATAGTTGCAGCAGTCAAAGCTGCTCGTGTAGGCAGAAATAGGCTCCCTGAAGGTGAGTGCAGCCTAATTTAACCTGAGGGGTGCCCAAAGGCTTAAGAGGGTTAAAATAAATAAATAAGACTAAATAATTTCCTCTGCTCTTGTCCTCCTGAGTCTGTAGAGGCCACAGGCTGAAGAACACAAAACCATTTGGGTGAAGGAAGGGAGGTAAGTGGAGACAAGTGGACTAAAGGAAGAACTGAAGCTAATGACAGATCAATGGACCAATCATAGACCTGTCGTCATCAAATTTGTTTCTGCTGAAAACAAATTTATTAGAGGTTAGCCTCTTGAGATGCTACAACTTGTTTTCAGGAGGGTCCTCATGTCTGTGTGGTTGTGGTGATAATTTTATAGAAGTATAATCATAAATAGTCATACTGAAAATAAGAAGTTATGGTAGTGACAAACTCATGGGCGCCCAGACCACCCTACCATATTTGTCTCCATTAAGTATAAATGTATTAAAGGTAGGCCTCTTGAGATGTGGCATCTCATTTTCAAGAGGAACCTCATGCCCATGTGTTGCTAAAGATAATTATGTGTAATAACTGTTCCCTCTCCCGCAGCATATTACCATACAGGTAGTCTCAGGTCTTTCTCCTTGAAGGTACAGTGCTGCTGGGAGCCCTTTCAGCCACTTCACTGACTGATGTCAAGCGCCTGACACAACCGAACTTCAAAAACACTGAACTATCTCTCTGAACTAGTCCAGCTTGTTAGTGATGGAGGCTGAAGGTTACCAGTGATGGTTATTTTCCTCTTATTTTTGTTGCCTTTTTACCAACTTTGTAAGGATTTTCACAAATGTGAGAGCTTTATGCTGCTGTTTTCTCCATTCCGTGGCATTTTTGGTTAAAAGAAAATCAAGTTTATGCTAATTTCCTGCTTCTTTGTAAGATTTATAGATAGATTTAATATGCCAAAGCAAAGCCCACCAAAGCCACCTCCTGGATCCGCCTTTAAACAAAATCATGCTTGTGATTCAGAATTAGCTGTTAACTGTTGGAGCTCTGTGCAGAGCCAGATGTTTTCAGACTGATTTATGTCACGAGACTGGACTTCTGGATTGTTGGGGAATTTCCATCTTGTTTTGTTGATGTCATTTAGTAGGTGAAATTAATTATTTAAGCACCATTTTCTCTCTTTTTTGCCCAACACACACACAAAATTAAGCCAAATACACAAGGTACACTAAAAATCAAATCCGTGACAGTAGATAGTATCAGACCAGTCTGAGCACGTTTGGCCATATCTACTTTAACACAAAATGGACAACTAAATGTAGCACCAATAAAACTTTTATTTAAAATTAATTTCACAAGTTTGGTAACTCTTTGACAAGCTACATTTTTAAAATTAGTTGAAAAGGTTTATAGACCAGGGGTGTCCAAACTTTTTTTTAAATAAAGGCCACAAACAGAATGTAGAAGTTTTACGAGAGCACAAACCTCAGCCAAGGCACTTCCTGTCACGATTTATTCCAGGAAAAAATAACAGGGAAAGACCCAAATGCAGATAAACAAAAACTGGCTTTATTCAAAACTAAAGGGATCAAAAAACTCCAAAAAACAATTCCCTTACAAAAATCCAAACACAAAAACAGTCCTTAACTAAAAAGCTCAGAAGTTCAAAACAACAAAGTAACAAATCAAAACTGGTCACAAAGTTCAAAAACAAAGTTTCAACAGAAAATACCTCAAACTCAGGAGACACTGGAGACCAGGGAAATACTCAGAGCAAGGAACCAAGACAGAAGAAACAGGGAACATGAAGCTACGGCAGAAAAAACAGGAATGAGCCCACAAAGACAAGGGGAAAACACCAGGGTTAAATACATGAGGTGATTGGGGTAAACGAGAAGCAGCTGGGGAAGAACAATCAGGGATCAGGTGTGACAGGACAAGACAGGAAGCAAAACCCATGGCATTAAGGGGAGACAGAAGGACTTTCAAAATAAAACAGGAAACACAAGGACAAGACTAGAAACGTGAATAAAATGGGAAACTTGACAAGGACTGAGAAGAATCAAGGGACACAAGACAAGAGGTCAAAACTGGAAACATGAAGTAGAACAGAACACAAGGAAAAGGCATACAAAATAAACAGAACTGGCAAAATCATGACACTTCCAGTATGACCAGTTAGTTATTGTCCCAGAACCTGCTGGAGGGTTATATATCCCATCTGGCCTGGAAACACCTTGGAGGAACTGGGAATTGTGTCAGGACAGAGGGAAGTCCTGGCTGACCTGCTTGGCTCGCTGCCTACTTTTGACTAGTTATTCAACAGAAGTCATGATCATCACTTATCACTAAGTAACAGACAGTTTAGGTCTTATTTTTCTACTGATTTATTGATTTGGTGTAAATAAGATGTTTTTTTGGACATGTCAGGTGATTGTGTCCTTAAACTTAATATGTTTTGACAAATAACATGACAAATACATACGTATGATTGCCAATCCAAGCTTTGAACAAAGTTTTGTTTTTTCTCTTTTAGGACTCTATTATAGAAATAAATTACACTTTGCAAATGTTTTGCAAAAATGGCTCCAGGCTGTTCAAACCACCGATAAAAAAATGCAAATCTGTGAAAGAGTGTGCATATCTATACTCCTCACAAAATGTTTGGAAATGTTATTTCTGTCGATTAGTCCTCCCTTTATGAACACCAACAGGTCTTGTATTTATCATTTAAAAGCCTGAGTAATCATCACCCATAAGTGTTTTTCCTACATTAAACTGTCAAGTTTTTATTCCATTAGGGTAGATTGTCCTTCTCATTTATGTTTGTTTTTAACTCAGCTATTCTTTTTTTTAATGAAAAACAATAAAACAAAATTAAAGCACCATCCAGGCATCCTGGGATTTTCAGAAGTTTTCAAAACTTGTTTAATGACATATAGATGAATATAAATGTATAAACAGGCTGATAAATTCTAACACTTTAATCTGCTTTTCCCTTAGAAATCACAATAGACTTTAACTTTAAACTAACATTTATATTAACTCGCTTACATGTCAAGAGTTACATGCATTGTCAGCTAAGAAAGGTTTAGAAGAGTGTATAAATTGATCTAAAAAAATCAACTCATTCAAATCTTGTGTTTTTTTTTATGATCATTGTTTTGTTGCATCATGGAGGTGTGGTGTAAGCCGGTGGTTGAAAATGTGGTCAAAATACAAGAAGAAGGGGTTGCACAATGCTTTTCAAAAAACAAAGAAACTCTTAAATAAATGCAAATGGTTTAAGTCACATAATTGTAAATCTACCTGCATGAGAGAGAGGGAGTGGAGGAGGTTTCCAAGCTTTTGTAGGTGGACCACAGATCAGGGGTGATGTATGGAGGCCAGGTAGTGCCACAGAATTGCTGTATGGTGGTCAAACAGTGCCTCACAGAAAACTAGTCAAGTACTTCTGCATGCAAAGGATAATGTATAAAATTTCTTTAAATTCAGGTTTACACATGAAAGTAATAATATGCCTGGGTCTTCTGTGGAAATGCTTCTAGGGCTGACACCAAATAATCCTGCCCCTCTGAGAACCAGAACACCAGCCTCAGCTGCAGGGGGATTTTGGCACATTTTCAGGGGCGCTACCCACACGTTTAGCTGTGGTGATTCTTCACCCGTACAAGTTGTACTTCATTGTAAAGGTGACTAATCAGGCTTCCCCACAAAATAAAACACAGGACAAATTGGTGTTATTAAAGGGGGAAAATAATTAACCAAAATAATGTTTTTAAATGTTTTTGAAGGAGTATCTGATCTTCGAAAATACCTCCATTCCCTGTGTTGGTCAGGGCTTTTCTGTGCGGAGTTTGCTCATTCTCCCTGTGCATGCAAGGGTTCTCTCTGGGCACTCCAGCTTCCTCCTGCTGAGCAAAAAGAAAACAAAAAAAAAGCTCTTTAGGTTGATTGGTGACTCTAAATTGCCCTTAAGTGTGAGCCTGAATGGTTGTCTGCTTCTCTATGCAGCCCTGTGATTGGCTGGTGGCTGGTTCAGGGTGAACCCCGTCCCTCACCCAATGTCTGTTGGGATATGCTCCAGCCCCTTTAACCCCGAAAGCGATGTGCGGTATAGATGACATATTTGTACATGTACGCAAATTCCTATCGCTGCAGCTACACTACTGAGATAAGCTAATCATGAGTATCATATTAATGATTGAGCAGACCTGTTTAACTTCCAGTAACCATGGCCATAAAAACACCAGAGTGTGTGAATGTGGATGAGTTTCTGTTGTTTGAAAAGCAGTCAGCAGTGATCCTCAGTCTCGGCTGGAGTCATGACACTCAGGTGGATCATTCTGTTGTTTGGTTTGGGACTGGTGCGTATAAGTCATCCTACATCTGTGTCTAAAATCAACTTTCCTGTTCTGCCACAGACAAAAAACTAAGAGAATAGAGTTGATTCTGTGTTTTCTTTGTTGTTTGACTGATGTTTTGTTCTTTATTAACCAGGCAGCTGCAAAGCTGTCAAGTGATACAGGTGAGTCACTGATCGAGAATATTATAATGTCTTATTGTGGTCAAATTAGCATTAATTTCAGAGTTAAAAGGAAGATTTTAAAGTCTTTACCACTACAAAAGGAAAGGCTTATCATTTACTGTAAAGAAACTCACTTTGTTTAATATATTGTATATTACTTGGCTGCTTTTGTGCCTCTTGTCTGCAGAAACTGATGCTGATGAAGGCTATGACTGGGACATCTTTAACATCAATAACGGTATGTGTTCTTGTTTTATTTTTACTTTGCTGTATAACTAAATGATGGATTTAATGTTTTATTTGCAATAATACATGCACAACCTCAACCGTTTTAAGTTAAAGACATCCATTTTTTTAGGACAACCTGAGCTATCAGAATATTTTTGCTGTAATGGGGTCAGATTGATGCATTCAAAGTTGTACGATCAAGAGAATTTAATTCAAATTAAACAGATCAAAATGACACTTAGATCAATGATTTTTGATCCAATTATTATTTCAAATTCATGGACAATCAGCAGTGCAGCATACACAGGGTCGAGCAAACAATGCATGTGCCACAAACAGAAGACTAAAGAAAACAACAACAGCTAAAGAACAAACGACAGGACAAAAATATACATAGAACAAGACAAACTTCCCTCCAAATAGACCTCTTTATCCCATTTTGTTAAAAAAAAAAGTATTATCTAGACCTACCGTCTTTAGTACAAGTTATTCATTCATAGGCGTTTGATTTTAACAACAGATTAATCCAAAGATGTTTTTTTTATCTTTTCTCACATTTCCTCTCAGAGATTTATATTTTCCTGTTTGGCACCATGTATTTTGGCCATAGAGCCCTCCATATACAACATATCTATTAATAATGATGAACAGGCCTTTTCACATCTTAGTGATTCTGGCAAGCTTTTGGTTATAAGAAGGAAGAACATAAAAAATGCTAAGCTATCAGATACATCTTTGAGCTTCTTCTTTCAGCCACTTGGGAGGTGGCTGTAGCTTTCTGTTAGGAGAAGATGTCGTCAGGTGGTGTCCAGGTTTCATCAGCGTTTTGACCCTGAACCACAACGCCCTCTTACTGGCAGGTCGACAGTGGTGGCCAGTCACAGCCCATCTTCTCCTGGCCCCCTAGCCTAACTCCATCCTCTTTTTCCAAAGCCAAGAGACAGCTGTCTCTCTCTTCTGTCCTGCTATCCCCAAACCTTTGAGAGTCCACCACACAGTCCTCCTCGACTGAGAAAGGCCAGCCTTACCATCCTTTGTCTCAACATTGTCGGACCAGGTCCTGGTACTTGGTAGCCATATAACCACATCTGGCCTCAGGGCAGTTTGGATGATTTGAGGACAGCATAGTTTCCTCCCCAGACCACCCTCATGGCTGTCTGTAGGAGGCCCTTCTTGATCTTCTTGGAGGATGGTGAACTGGATGGATGGTGATGGTCTCGCATGGACTTTTTCCATCTCTCCTGCACCAAGATGTCTGCCAGTGCCCTGACACCTTGTGGTGTTCAGTGTGAACGCACCTTAAGACTGACAAACAGACTTTTCCTTGTTAAGATCCTTTGTACAGGTTGCAGGTGAAACTGTGGAGTTAGAAAGGTTATAAAAAATGGCAAAAACTAAAGTCATTTTCATTTTGCAGCTGCTGGACTGGACCTGCTGGAGGGGGATATTGAACAGGACAAGGTACGTTTTAAGTCGACACAGAATACAGCAAAGACAAAAAGCTGCCTTTATTTCATGTCTAAATTCTGAGAGTATTTAATGTAACATCTTTGCACTCACATGCTCTTCTTCAGGGGTGCTCATACTTTGGCCCTGGTTCCAGCTGTGACCTGCAGTCCTCTTTTAGTTGGCTAGTAAATTCTTGAGATAAATGATATTTGGCCACATTAGAACACGAGGCTTGTGCATGAGCAATGAATGAAGTTAAAAAGATTACAGTTTCATTGACAAGAACACATACCATGCTTATTTGCTGTGTTACCGAACCTGACACACCAGATGAACCACTCAATATATTTCACAAGTCCATCTGGGAAAGAGCCCATAGAAAGTGTTTGGGGAGAGCAGAGCCTTCAGAAGCACATCCAGCAGGTGATTGGATGATCGTTTCATCAATCAACATTTTAACGAGCTGGTCAGACAATGTTGTAGGCGGGAGCTTCTGCGTAAAACAAACTCTCTTCAAAACATGTCAGAAGTGGAGCAAAAACATCCTTACTAAAGAGGAGTTTGTAGTGTTATTTGTTTTTCATTTTGAAAAAGAAATGTGGTCACAATCTGATCAAACTGCTACTGAAGCTGTTAGCATCTATGCTAATCCCTGTACATGCAGTCACTTCCTGCTGTCGTCTTTCTGGTCTTCCTGCTCTAAAAGGCTCTGACTGGGCCGTCCCGCCTTGGGCCGCCCAAAATCGTTGTAGATTGGAGCTTGACAAGATTAATCTGCCTGATTACAGACAGTGAATCAGGCAAGTCGAGCTGCTGAGCAAGATTAAGCATTATCTGCTTTGTCTAGTGATCTGACTTTCATGGAATAAAGTGCTAACACTCAAGTTTTGGCCATTTCATGGATTACTCTAGTCTTATGCCTGAAGGTGGAGGTGAGCAGTCAGCATCTCCCTCATGGAGTGTTTTTATCCTGAGGCTGATCGCATAAACAGGGCTGATCAGGGCTCTCTGAAAACTTGTTTGCCAACCTGATCCTGAATCCTAAACATTCATCCATCCATTATCTATACTGCTTATCCCTTTTGGGGTCACAGAGGGGCTCGAGCTTATCCCAGCTGACATTGGGCAAGAGGCAGGGTGCACCTTGAACCAGACACAAGCCAATCACAGGGCCACATAGAGAGACAGACAACAGTGGTCAGTGGGAGAAAGCTGGAGCGCCCAGAGAGAACCCATCATGTCTTTTTTTCTCAATCTAATTTTTCTTCTGTGCATGCAGGTCACATTTAAATTATAATGTGAACAACCACACAAGAAAACAGTATTTAACAATTACCATAGCTACAAATACTGCTTCGGGTGTAACTAGGTTAATCTAAAGTTTGGTTGAGATTTGGATCACCACCAAAATGTTATCACTTCTTCCCTGAGTCATGACTAGCAACCCGAAAAATTTCACAAAAACAACTTTTGAGTTCAAGCTCACAGACAGACAAACAGATATCAGCAAAACAAAACCTTTGTGGTTATTTGTTTAAGTTGGTACTCACATTTCTTTCCTTCTATAATATTTTTCTTAATCCCATCAGATAAACAGCAAAAACTCCATTCTGGGTGATGAGTACCGCTGGCCAACAACCATCCCCTACTATCTGGAGGACGACCTAGGTAAGACAATGTGTAGAACAGGGGTGTCCGAACTATGACTGCAGCCCACAAAATACTCTAAATAATGTAAAATGTAAAGCTTGTTCCTGGCTGTAGAAAAAAGACAAACTGTTTACAGCATCTAGGAGCATCATAATCGCCCTTTGCCACCTTCTCTATCTCAGGGTCTGATTCAAAAGAATATTGTGCTGGTCTTCTTCTAGCACCTACCAAGCTCCTCTTGCACCTTTGTGCAGTTTGCTCTTGATTTGAGTCTGAAAGAGAGATGAGTGTAGGTAATGGATGTGTCCAGTGTAAATGTAACACAGTATTGGCTGGACATAACTGCAATGGCCTGGCATGTTGTGATTGGCTGTATATTGTGGCATGAAAATGATTTTCTGGTGTTCATTCGTCATAAATGTGATTTTATAAGCATGAATGGGGTGCTGGTTTTGTGGAGTGGCTTGCAACCTTGCAGGTACCATACATGGGTTTGATCCCTGCCTCAGGCCTGTTTCTCTCTGGCCCTTCAGTCTTTCCACTGTTTCTCTGTCCACTGTCAAATAAAGGCCAAAACATGAAACTTAAAAAATTATCATGCTCTTTAAAACCATGTTAAATCTGCAATTAGTAAAAATATCTTTATTTGGAGAATTTAATCTCTGATCAATTATCCATCCATCCATTATCTATACTTCTTTTCCCTTTCAGGGCCACAGGAGCCTATCTCAGCTCTAGACACTAGGTAAGAGGTGGGACACACCCTGAACTGGATGCCTGCCAATCACAGGGCCACATGGAGAGACAGACAGCCATTGACGGTCACACTCATACCTAAGGGCAATTTAGAGTCACCAGTCAACCTAACGAGCATGTTTTGGGTCTGTGGGAGGAAGGGCCGGAGTGCCTGAAGAGAGCCCATGCATGCACAGGGAGCTCAAGAAAACTCCACACAGAAAGGCTCTGACCGACACCAGGATTGAACCAGCAACCTTCTTGCTGTGAGGCACTACCGTGCATTTTAATTATAGTCCTCTAAAACATGAACTTTGTGAGAATTAAATTAATTTTACTTTGATTTACCCAGTATCAATAAATTCATTTAAACTGGATTATAAACCATGATTATTAAGATATTTAGAAAGTTAAGAAATTAAAATTATATGATGATTTATTAGTTATTCATTGACTTTTACCAAATAGTTGATATGATTCATGAAGTAACTTATTCTATATAAGAATATGGATTATATAATTATTGATCAAGTATTGATAAATGTATTCTAACAAGTCACGCTAACTATATGGATAGTAATGAAGTAAAGAAGGACGACACAGTGACGCAGCAGGTAGTGCACGTGCCTCTAAACAACAATGTCGCGTTGGTCCCGGTTCGGCCAGGGCCCTCCTGTGTGGAGTTCGAATGTTCTCCCTCTGCATGCGTGGGTTCTCTCTGGGCACGCCAGCTTCCTCCCACAAACCAGAAACATGCTCATTATGTTCACTGGTGACTCCAACTCGTCCTTGGATGTGAGCATGAGTGGTTGTCTCCTCCCATCGAATGTCAGCTGGGATACCCTCCAGCCCCCTCGTGACCCCGAACAGGATAAGGGAAAAGATAATGGATGGATAAAGTAAAGGACTATGTTAGTAGAGAGAGTTTTGAAAGTATGTACAGTCAGCATTAATGGAAAGCTGTGATGTGGGCTGCCTTTTTTCTTAAAGCTTTGTTGTTGGATTGATTTTACTGACTCTATCACGCTAACGGTAGGTCTATCAGAGAGGCCCGGTCATCCTTACATCCTTGTTTAGTATGTGGCCCTTGGTGAAAATAGATCAGACAGACTAACTCTTAGTATTTTAATGTTTTCATGTAGTTTTATAACAAAATGTCATGAGTTGCTTGTCTTTGTTTTATAAATGCTATGCACCATGAATGGTAGAAATGAATGCAAAGGGCGTGATCCTGAAGGCGTTTGAGCAGTACAGACTGAAGACCTGCATTGACTTCACACCGTGGAACGGAGAGGAAAACTACATCTCTGTGTACAAAGGCAGTGGGTGAGTGAACTGTGAGCCCCTTCAACTTTTTATCAGGTCTCATTAGTCCCTTTTTGGAATGGGCACAGCTTTACCTTTTAGGGTCTTTTTTCATTCATGTATTTGTGGCATAAATAAACAGAGACAAGCTTTTTGAGTTACAGATATAAACTGTGCATTTGCTCATTGTGGCTATATAATTAAAATAATGACACTGAGCACATTAAGGCTGAAAATCGTCACATTTAAACATATTTATATATCACATTTATAATTGTCAATCATGATCCGCTGGTTCCTGCAGCATGAAAAACATGGTAAGTACCATAAAATGCTCTAAATCAGGGATGGGCAACTTTGGTTACCACGAGGACCACAATATAGTTGTTCTCAGTTTCCAATGGCCAAACTAAGGCAAATAAAGCGACACTAACATTAAGACAATCAAAGCTACCTGTATTTTAACGAAACAATGAATATCTGACCTGTTGCACCAGGTAGAGCATTCAGTATGTCTAATTGGTCCATGTAGAAAAAAGCTAGGTTGTCCAAGGACTTCTAGGAGAATAACGTCAACAAGTGACAACAAGAACAGAGCTGCTCATTACTGAGTCCTTTTTTAAACTTTTAATCAGCTGATAAACAGCCTATTTCAATTTTATTGTTTGCAGCAAATTGCTTACTCAGCTGGTCTGAAGATTTTGATTGAGTGTAGACACTAAGTTACCGTCCTACTATGGAAGTGGATACATCAGCAACTTTCAGAAGCATTTATCAATGCAGCGTGGCAGTGAACATCAGGATGTGTGAAGGGTCTTACAATTTTGCCACTGAAAAACCTGTGAAAGCCAATTTTTGCCCACACAGGAAGTCAGCAGGAATCGATAAAGAATTGGACATTAAGCAGAATCATCAAAGCATTGGTATCAATAAAATCTTTTCAATCCCCATCCCAAGCAGCAGCCCATAGAAAGTGTTGAGGAATGGGCAGAACCTTTTGAAATCCTATTTGTCAGGTGATTGGACAATCACTCCGTCAATCACATTCATTATGGGCCACTCAGATAATACAGCAGTATCAGTAAAGAACAAAATGTAATCCAGTTGGTTGAACAATCTCTTGTGAAAACATGTGACAGTGAAAATGTCATTTCTATGGAGAAATGATTTCACTGTTGTTGTTTGTTTTTTAATTTAACAAAGAAATGTAGTCCAGATCTGATAAAACTGCTACTGAAGCTGCCAAAAACAAAAAGTAAATTTAAATTCAATGAGCTAAAGAACTAATCTAAGCCAATTGTAGGTACTTTTTCAAAGATATAAACAAGAAGATACTGTTTTTATTTCAAATTAAACCATTTCACATTTTTTGATCAAGTAAGTCCAACCAAGAATAGAAATAATCCTGCAGAAGTAACCAACCAGTAACCTTCTTGTTGTGAGGCATGCTCACTACCTGCTGCACCACCATGCCATCCTCTTATTGATTTAATTTGTTAAAATAATCTGTGCTTGTTTTTTGGCTATTTCTTTTCAAATTAACACTTGATTCTTATTTTTAATGATTATTTTTCATCTTAATATCTTGTTTCGATACTGTTTGTGATTCAACTATACTGACCAAAATTCTCCTTGGGGATTAATAAAGTATTTTTATTCCTGATTCTAATGTTCCATTATCTCCGTAGATGTTCCTCTTCTGTAGGAAACCAGCGCGTGGGGAAACAACGACTGTCCATCGGTAACAACTGTGATCGTCTGGGGACTGTGGAGCATGAATTTCTGCACGCTTTGGGCTTCTGGCACGAGCAGTCCAGAGCTGATCGTGATGATTATGTTGACATCATTTGGGATCAGATTGAATCTGGTAACACTGACCTCTTACACATTCAGTATCTACATTGTCCATCCATCATATATACTGCTTATCCCTCGCAGTTGCAGTGGCTGGAGCCTAGCCCAGCTGACACTGGGCAAGAGGCAGGTTCACCCTTAACTGATCGTCAGCCAATCACAGGGCCATATAGAGAGACGGACAATTTCACCATTCATCATTCCTGACACCTCTGCACCACCAGCAACCTTCCTTCATTCATAGAGGTTTGCGTGCAATGAAGTTTAAGGTCACAAGGGTGCAAACCCTGTGGAGGCATGGGACGCCAACCCCTTTCAGCTGCTTTACCAACTGCTGTAACTGGGCAATTTGAAGTCACTAATTAATTAGCATGTTTTTGGTCAGTAGCAGGAAGCCAGAGTACCCCAAGGACCAAAGCATGCACAGGGAGAACATGCAAACCCCACACAGAAAGGCCCTGAATAACACCAGGATTGAACCAGAACCTTCTTGCTGTGAGGCACATGCACTACCTTCTGCCCCACCCTGCAATTTGTACAAATTAAACAAATGCATTCAGACACAGCCTGATTCAGACTTAATTTTACCCAAAGGGCAGCTCAGTTTGCTGTTCACTAGACTGTACATACATTTTAGCACACATAAGCTCAGGGAAAACATGATAAAGTACAATAAACAGTATAAGGCCGGTGGTGCCCATGGCACGTTGGCACCCTCTTGTGGCACCCTTAATAATGAAGCACTTATCCGCTTTAAGAAAACCTTTCACAGCTACATTCTTGAGCTAAAATAAATCTTTTAAGAGTGCATTCAAGTACATGACCCTTGAAATAAGTGTAGATATAATACATGTTTCTCTCTGATATTCTTCTGTTCCATTTAAAGGTAAAGAGCACAACTTTCTCACACGTGATGACTCAGTATCCACTGCTCTTGGCATTCCCTATGACTATGGCTCTGTAATGCACTATAGTAAGACGGCCTTTAACGTCGGCTCCGATCCTTCCATCGTCACGAAGATCCCTCAGTTCATGGATGTGATTGGTCAGAGGATGGGCTTCAGTGCTAGTGACCTGGCAAAACTCAACCAGCTCTACAACTGCAGTGAGTCCTCTCAGTCTTTGATTTTATACTTTAATCAATGAACCAAACATAAAACCATACTGTGCTTGTACTATATCATGTTTTAGTGCCATGTTGTGATGGAATAAGGCGTACTGGTCAAGTGTATGTGGCTTTTTGTCTTTCTCTTAAACAGAATTCACTTTAAACCAATCAGTACTTGGTAGTATCTGATGAAATGTGTTTAACTGTTTCTTTAAGATGTTTAAGACAAAATGGGGGAGAAAATCTGCTGACAGGTTCATTTTTCTAATATGCATGATGTTTCATGGACTTAAGGCTGATGTAAACAAATGAC
The DNA here is from genome assembly GCA_037902135.1 of Cetoscarus ocellatus. Classification (NCBI taxonomy): domain Eukaryota; kingdom Metazoa; phylum Chordata; class Actinopteri; order Labriformes; family Labridae; genus Cetoscarus; species Cetoscarus ocellatus. Next base: position 21,307 of record JBAMNC010001452.1, read on the forward strand.
AAAAGAGCTTTTTAGTTCCTATTTCACTGTTGTTCATGTATATTTGATTTCAGTGACTACTAGTTTAAAAAAAAAAACATACTTCATTTTCTGGGTACCCCTGATCCACCTCTATACTCCCTTTGTCTGTTGGAGCCTCTGTGGCTTTAAGAACCCTGCCAGCATGTGAGCCCAGTCTAGTCCTCTCTGTAGTAATTGCTGTCTGGGTTGGCTAGGGAAATCAGCTGTTTTTGGCAGCTAACGACACTGTTTATTTTAAGAGAGGACCCACTGCTGCAGACTTTGTTGTCTCGGGGATAAAATGGCTCTTAAAGGGATAAACCAACTTTTTTGTTTTTGTTTGTTAGTTTGTGGGCCATTCTGAAATGCAAATTGCCTGCAAATTTAACAATGGCTCGCAAACGAATGGCTCACTCACAACTGCAAATTGGCTCTCATCGTTCACTTAAAAGAGCTGTTCAATAGAACTGACTCATTAGCAAATGTCACTGCAGAAGTAGGTCAACTAAACAAGCCTCTGTTTACGAGTTGAAGAAGAAAATACAATAAAATGATAGTAGAAGATAACGTAAAATAAAAAGGTAAAAAATGAGTCACAACAAGCACACAGGACTATTTAGATTTCCTGAAGAGGTAATCTGATGACTGTAAACAGAGGCAGGCTGGTGAGCTTTGGCTGTCTCTTCCTTGTTACTGCACGCACAGTCAGAGAATGGTGTCTATCTGCTTGTCATGGACTCTGGAGTGAGGCAAGACACGAAGAGAAAAAAAGCTGGCATATCCCTTTAAGGTCATAATGTCTTTTTCAACACTGCGAGGTATTTTGAACTGCTGTATCAAAAACTCATAACATGGGCTCTTTCTTTCAGGAGCTGCTCATTGAAAACCACCTGTATTAGTATTCATGTGGATGCACTTTTGTTCACACATTGACCCTCAGCCCTCCAGCAGTCTGTCCTATCAGTCCTTTGTTCATTTTTGATACGTTAATTCTGGCTCATTAAAGCCAGTGAGATTTCCAAAGGGCTATTTGATATCATGTTTGACCAAAGGTTCACAGACTCTTACTTGATACATTATCATTGAACTTCATAAATAAGTCACTGTGCAACTCTAATCGTGTGATATGGAGTAAGTGTGATGCCTGTTAATAATCAAACATGAGTAAAAAAACGATTTTTATTCCTCTTCTAAATACCAAACAGAAGTGTTTGTCATTAAGAAAGTTTCATGAAATATCTGTTAATATTAACATGGATTCAGCTGAAGCTGAGTGACACCATTTTTATTTGAAATATATCAGATTTAAGGCTTAAATGTGTTGAACTAGTTCACGTAAATCAATAACATCAGCACAAAAACTGCATTTCATCTGTTGTCCTGAGGCAGGTACTTAACCCTCATACCTGATATCAGAAGTCCTTAATTTCTGAAATGGGGACATTTTTGTATATATCTATATATCTATATCTATATATCTATATCTATCTATCTATCTATCTTATATATACTTATATATAGTATGTCTGCATTAATCTCCCATTGCCCATTGCTCCATTTATTATAATGGATGTTTCTTTGCTTTTACCTGGCACAAAAACCAAATCTATGTGAGTAAAAAGAACAATGTACAGTCAATATACAGTATACAGGCTCATACAGGCACCTGAAATGTTAAAATTGACACTTGAATGGTTCAAATTGGGATCTAAATAATTAAAATTGTGAAAATAATTTAATTCTCTATAATTATGATCAGGACTGAAGTGAATTAAAAGATTTATGAAGAAAAAAGTTGAAAAACAAATTCAGATACAGTGTGATGTTTTTTAGGCATTTTCGAAGGTGGCAAAAAAAAAAGTCACCCATCACCTTTTAAGCTCTTTTGAACAATTACTTATTCAGTGAAGAAAGATGTGATATACGGTTTGTTTTTTGAAATTAGAAAATTTGTCAAAAAATGCACATCTGTGCAAAATATCATGAGCCTGAGAAAAGTAAAAACACAATCTCCTATCTATCTATCTATCTATCTATCTATCTATCTATCTATCTAAATCACCAGATAACGTAACATAACATGATAAAAAAAAAATCAGTCACAACAAGCACACAGGACTGTTTAGAATTGCTGAAGAGTTTATCTGATGACTGTAGGCAGAGGCAGGCTAACACTACCCAATGACTCCCAGTGTTTTAGCTAAGCTAATTAGCGGTGGGTGAGCTCTGCCCTTGTTACTGCATGCACAGTCAAAGAATGGAGTCTATCATGCTTGTCATGGACTCGGGAGTGAGGCAAGAAGCGAAAACAAAAAATGTTGGCATATCCCTTTAAGATAAAGTAAGGGGGGCTGGTTTGGTGACTGGTGGACAACGAGGCACATTCCTAACTCATACCATGGTCGGCCAGGTTTCGATTCCTGCCTGAGGCCTATTTGCTGAGTGTCCTCTCCCTGTCTCGCCCCTTTTGCAATCACATCCACTATCTCTCTCTCTCTCTCTCTCTCTCTCTGTCTCCATCATCCATTACAAGGCAGATAATGCCCAAAATATACTTGAAACAAAATTAAAATAAAATGAGCCAGAAGCCCTCTGGACGAATTATACTCAAACACAAGGTTAATAAATCATGCACCATTTCTCTCATCAGTTAAAGAATTAGAACGCTAACAACTGTAACAAATACTGCTTGGCCTTTTCAGAGTTGTATCCAAATAAATTGTTCTATAATGAAACTGCCTGTTTCTCTCTCAACAGCCAAGTCTTCTACGTTTGTGGACAGCTGTGACTTTGAGGAGGACAACATCTGTGGGATGATCCAGGGTCCTGGAAACAAACGGTGGGAGCACCTTAGTGCTGTGAGCGGAGGGCCTCAGAGCGACTTCTCCAACATGGGACAGTGTAAAGGTAACGTCTGTTATCATAGCTGCTCATGGCAAACTCTGTGTGAGTGATTGTTTTTATGCTAAACTAGAAATCCTGGAAGTTAAACATTTACAATACAGTGGCTCTGAATGCATGTAATTGTTTCCTCCATTTGTCAGAAATTAAATTAAAAATGGTATCTGTTAGTTTATCAAGGAAACATTTAATAAAGCTATACAAGGATCAGGCCTGCACCTTTTACACCAAGGGTCAGCAAATAGTGGCCCCCGGGCAAAACCCGGCCCACAAGTATTAATTTCTGTCCCTCGCTGTGGTCTGGAAAATAACTTTTACATCTGTATTTAATCAGACTGACTCTTTCTGCTGATTAAGGATGATATTTTGAGTTATGAGTCTGATCAGCTCACATCTAATTAACCAAAAAGCCCTTTTTAAAGTAATTATGGTTTATTTTATTTCTTATGAACATATAGGAAGCCGCTGTTTTCCATTGAGAGATCACTGCAGAAGAGAATAAAACAGCACAGAGCCGTAACACATGGAGTGAGCCATAGAGCAGAACAGGGGGGAAAAGAAACAGAAACTTTGTTTTCTCATCTGTTCTGATGTTTCTGAGTTTATCTGAGAGCAGATCAAACAGGAGCAAACTGTTCACTGACTGACGCTGTCTCATAAAAACGAACAGAAGTGCACATATGCACACGGATGAGATGGACATCAGTGGATCATCGGTGATCTGTTAATTATGAAAAGCTCAGGAACATGTCTGGATGAACCTTCACTTTGAATTGTTTGTTTTTTCGGGAGGGCTGTTAAAAGCCACTTTCAGCATGAACTTCCCTCAATAATTTAATAAATAAATGAAAACATATGACTTTCTGTGTCCTAAAAACTGTCATTTCTGCCTGATAAATCCCATTGAACATGTTGGTGCAGTGTTAATAAACTAAGTTTATCAGATATCATAAGGTGTTAAAGTTCAGATGGTGACCAATTTAAACAGAGACATTCAGATTAATTATCTTTCCTGTAAAATACTGATTATATTTTTGAACTTCTAACTAAAATCACTTTGTAAGGAAGCTTACCTGCAATAGAAAACAATCCTCAGCAGTGCAACATTGCACAACAAAAGCTTAAAGTAGTGCAATTGCATGAATAACCTCCCTCTTCTTCTTCTTCTTCATCTTCTGCTTCTTCTTCTATATGTTTATTACTGTAGCTGTCAGAGATGAGCAGCGTGCAATGGAAGAACTAAGATTCAATGTAGACTGGCATTTGTTTGGATATCTCCCACAAGAAATCGCAGGAGGAAAAAATATTGCAATATAAATATTCCCAATATCATTCAGCCCTACTTAAGATTATAAATATAATGGAATAAGAATATATTAGCACCAGTCCAGTCTGTTATGTCTACTCAAAGGTCAAATAATGAAGCTAATGTTTATTCATCTTATCTGTTTGGTGTTTTAAGATATTTCAAACAAAGGTTCCTGTAAGCTGTGACACACCTTGAGCAAGGTACATGTGAGATATAAGTTTATTGATTCTTTAACAATAAAACCAATCAAGGGCTTATTTCACTGCTTGTTGATACATCAAGCAGACAGAACTTAATGATTTATGGCTCTTGCTGAATTAGAAAAATGTCAGCGTTTGTACCTGCTGATAGGATTGATCTTCTCATCTGCCATTCAACCGTTTTCAGTGACATGACCAGACTTTGCTGCTATAACCCGACTCCACCTGTCCTTCCTCAGGAAAAGGCTTCTTCATGCACTTCAGCACAGCCTCTGCAGAACCTGGAGACTGTGCATTCCTGGAGAGTCGCTGGCTTTACCCCAAAGCTGGAGCTCAGTGTCTGCAGTTCTTCCTTCATAACAGTGGAGCAGAAGATGATGTTCTGAATATCTGGGTCAGGGAGTATGATGAGGGCAACCCCAACGGCACAATGAAGCTCTTCAGGAGTATTTCAGGTGATTAATGAAGACTGTGAGCACAAAGAAGTCCAGGCAGGCATGAAGTCTGTTACTTCAAAACCTCCAGACACTGTAAAAGGTCAGCAGAGGGAAAATAATGATGACAATAATAATAATAATCAGTTTACCTCAGTTATCCCAAAAGGACGTTGTATTTACACTCTGTTAATTATACAGTAGCGCAGTGATCATCAACTGGCAGTCCAGGGAACACATCTGGGCCCCAGGCACCAAAAACAAGTGTTACTGAAACTGGTTTATCAGAAATGACTTCATATCTGATCTGACACCAGAATGCTTTGGTTAACAGAAAACTAAGAGTCAAAACCAGTGATGGAAACAATGACAGCCACAGAAAGTGGAATGAAAGAAATCTATATTGCCCCATGTGAATAGATAAGACAGATAGATAGATAGATAGATAGATAGATAGATAGATAGATAGATAGATAGATAGATAGATAGATAGATAGATAGATAGATAGGAGAAGAGTTCCCTGTAAGTGTTTGTCATGTCAGCTCTGTAGAAAAAGAAAAATTAAATTGTTCGAGTTTGTTATATTACCGTTAAACACAGCTTCAGACATAAACCTTAAGATGTTTTTATCAGGATTTACTTATTCCTACCCAAATATAAAATAGAAATCATGCGAACTCAACATATCCACTACATCCTCAACTACATCATACTTTTAATCAGTCACTCCGTCATCTTTCCAGGAGGGGTCATGAACTCGTGGGAGCTGCACAACATCGATCTTGAGGTGACTCGTAAGTCCCGTGTGGTGTTTGAGGGTGTGCGGGGAAGCGGCCCCTCATCAGGAGGATTCTCTTTAGACGACATTAATCTGTCATCATCAACATGTCCTCAGCACATCTGGCACATCCAAAACATCACCCAGCTGATGGCAGACACACCTGTGGGAACTAAACTGTACAGCCCTCGCTTCCTGTCCCCTTCAGGTTACTCCTTCCAGGTAAGAAACCCCAGTTTTTAAAATAACACCAAGACAGCACTGACAAAACAGTCTAACGTCAGGAGTTGACATTCTGAGTTAAACTCACATACTTACATGTTTCGGTCTGTAGGTAGGAGTGTACCTGAATGGAAGAAGCAGTAGTCCAGACTACGTGGCCACCTACCTCCACCTGACCTCAGGCCCCAATGACCACAACCTGACGTGGCCATGTCCGTGGCAAATGGCCACCATAGCTCTGATGGACCAGCAGTCTGATATCAGACAGCAGATGAACATGCACCGAATGGTCACCACTGATCCTGCAAAGATGTCCTCTGATGGTGAAAGAACTATTCTTCTGTTCCACATGGGCCAATCAAAATGACTTTTACGCATGAGCTTGTTGTTCTTGCCTCAGGTAGAACGAGCTGGTTTAGGCAACATTTGAACGCCCCCCCAAGATTGTGACAAATAGGCCCCCTTGTCCAAAAAGTGGACCTGTCTGAACAAAGGTGAACATTTATATTAAATGTGTAGACATTTCCTAGAAAAGTGATATAATTCTATTAACTAAATCCAGATCCGTCAATGACAATAATATCTTTTGTTTTCATTTTTCATTTTTAACCCTTTAAGTTCCACATTGAATACACAAAGGCCACCAGATTTGAATAAAAAAATAGAGAAAAAGTAAAGGATCAGTTTCGTTACCAATACCATTTGTGATTCCTATTGATTTTCTGTGTGGAAAAAAAAAACAGGCCTATGCAGGTTTTCAAGGTCACTGACAAACCGTCACTCCTGATTTTTAATGCTGTGCTGCAGAGATGAATGACTCTGAAAAGTGCTGCTGTTTCCACTCTTGCTTAAAATCAGACAGATATTAAGGGCTCTAATTTCATAGACCAGGCGCAAGCGCGGCACACCTGCCCTGCGCCGCGCCTGCACCGCGCCAACGGGGTGTGTCCAGGGCATTTTGCAAGTTTCGTGCACGGCGCAGTCTGGCGCAGGGAAGCACACCCACGCCTCCGTCTCTCCCAGCGGCGCAAGTAGCAGAGAGGGAGGAGATAAGGCGTGAGTGGGTTTAACACAGTCGAGTGTGATCTTCACCAATCAAATGAACGCCTCTCTGGCATTTAAATGCACGGCGGGCGAGGCGCAGTGACAATTTCACCTCGGTGGTGAAGAAGGTCAGAGCCGCTGTCACTTTTGCAGCAACTGGGAGAGCGCAGGGGCCACCAGGCCATGCATCGGCCGGGATGTGCGTCACCATGTGGACCACCTCGCAGGACAGATATCATCTGTTCCTGTGTCATAAATAGGAGTACAAAATTAAGTGATAATTACATTTAAACACAGCAGCAGGCTAATCTATTCATTATGCTTGTGATCCACCTGCATTCCTGGTCTGTCATCACCAAATAGCAGAACCTTAGGTGAAATATGTCCCCGATATCTCTTCCTCATCCTCCTTGCAATAATGTACTCCATCTTTTTCAATCACGGTAAGAATAAAGATTAAAACAGAGAAATATGGGAATCACAGGTAAAGCCTTAAGACACCAAGTGACTTACATTTATTCAGCGAGCGTCTCTCTCTTTTTTCTTTTCTTTTGAATTTCATGAGAAGAGAGAAGCTGGATACTCCGTATCGGATGATGTGGCTGTTTGTGGTTGGCTGAGAGATGTGAACTCGTTAGTTTGCGTCACTCTTCCAGCTGCAGTCAGGTTGAGTTTCCATTAGGACAAACGTCTCTGATCTGACATCAGATGTGACGGGACAATTAATATAGATACAAATGTATGTGCTGGTTCAGACGGTTACATTGAATAGTGGTTGCTGTGATTGTTTATTGCATTGAAATGTGCCTGACACTCTGGATACCTGCCTGTGAGGTTTTGGTGACGTGTGCGCACTGTGCGCCTGTCTGCCAAAATACCACTGCACGGGGTGCGCCTCTTCTGCGCCGAGAATAGACCAGGTTTGAGCTGGCAGGCTTAAGCGCACCTTCTGCATGTTTCTTTGGCACGAAATTGTCACTGCGCCAAGCTGAATCTTTCGACACCTCCCCCTGGTGCGCCGTCACACCCATCTCGGCGCAGCCAGTCTACCAAATTGCCAAATTGGCTGTGCACAGTGGTGCGCCGGACGAAATTACTACTGTGCGGGCTGCGCCACCCTGCGCCACCCTGAGTTGCGCCAGGAAATTAGAGCCCTGAGTGCTGAGCAGTAACATCATATTGTGTGAGCTTTCCTGAGTTTCCTGCCTGCCATATTCACATCTTGCAGAAGGAACTGATGAAGGAATTTTTAAGCCTGAAGACAAATAATTAAGCCAGTTGTTATCGATTCTCAACTGTGATGTTTTTTTGATTCCCATCACAAGTATCCACCACTGGCTTTATTAAGCAGGGACTGTCAATTTCTGTCACTAAGAGGACATTACATTTGTCATCAGTGCCAGGGGGCCAAATTTTGTCATTTGTAGGTTTTTCTCAACTTGAAAACAGCATTTTCTCCTGATTAAACCAACAGAACAAATTTATAACACTAATCAAAAGTTATCATACCATCCTCACTGAATTTAGACTGAAATGCAAGTATCAATACTTAATCTAATGAGCTTAACACTAAATTTATGTCTGTTTTAGAGCTGTTTATGGAGTATGTTTGGCATACATTTCTATCTATGCACAAATTACTCTCTAGCATTCAATATGGATACAGAGCAAAAAGTTCTACATCACTGGCATTAATTGAATCAGTCGAGGAAAATCACCAACACTCCAGATTGTAAATAGTATGCAGTTGGAATATTTATTGACCTTAAATAAAGCATTTGGTACAATCAGTCATGACATATTAATCAAATAAACTGGAATGGTACAAAATCAGGGGGTCATATTTTGAGAGAATATACAACCTAATGCTTTGACAATGCTTGTGGCGTCCCCCCTGGGTCAGTACTGAGTCCGAAACTGTTTTCACTGTATATCAATGACATTTGTAGTTTCCACAAAATTGACAAGTCTTATTTGAAGATGATTCTCATATTTTTTGGTTCTGGGTTTGATTGCTGAAGAAATGTGCAAAATAAGAAAGTGTTTTGACTGAAATAAATTGTCATTAATAAACCTCACCAAAGCTAAAATCATGTTATTTGGAAATATTAAAGTACAGCTAAAGGTAGATGGTGTGGACATTGTTATATAACCGTGCTCTTTTCCATGTCTCAAAAATTAGAGTTTTAACATGGAGTGTGGGTGTGACTTCAAGTGTTTCTGCAGCCAGCCTCTAGTGGACACTCAAAGAACTGCAGCTGTTCCACTCTGGCTTTACTTTAGGCTGCTGCATGTTTATTTTCTTATGGTAGGACTTTTTCATGTTTTTCTCTTGTTCTTGATGCTGAAAATTACTCTTCTTTCAGAAACTGAATACTTCTGGGACAATCCCAGTAAGGTCGGCTCAAAAGTGACCTCCTCAGACGGAAGCTCTTACTACAGAGGCCCCGGCCTTGGGACAAGCACCTACATGACCCACAGCAGGCTGAGGAGCAGGAAGTACATCAAAGGAGATGACGCCTACTTCCTCTTTAGTCTAGAAGGTTTGGAGTCATTCAGACGTCACTGGGACAGGATCTAAAACTCATATTTACTCTTAGCTAAGATCATCTCATCTGTCCTCAGATATTTCTGCTCTGCTGGAGTCTCAGCCTCTTCCTGAAACAAGACAGATGAAGGCCACAGGTCAAAGTGCTCCTCAGGGGTCTGGTGATAACTCCACCATGGTTACCGTGGTAGCAGGGGCTGTAGGGGCGGCCATGTTGGTTTTAGTCGTGATGATCATAGGAAACGCCTGGAGGATGAAGAGGAGGAGGCAGCAGGAGAGCGACCAGGCTGTGATCATAGAGAACATGCAAGGATCCACGGAGGTGAGAGTGAGTTTAGAATTAAAGTTTGTACAAATTCAAACCATAAAAATCCACAAAAACAGTAATTAACAGAGCCGAGTCAGAGCCAGGGCATATGTTGACAACCCTAAATGTGTCTGCATTTCTTTACAGAACTATCAAACCAAACATCTACCATGGTCCTCCACTCCATGAAACTGACCCAGAAACCTTCGAACAGAGCAGATCATCAAAATCACAAAGTCTGCAAATATTCAATCATATTTCAGCTGCATGTGTGTGAGAGATAAAATATTTTAAAGCAAACACGTCAAATCATTTTGTCTCATTCTTAACATCTAGAGAAAAAGTTGTTTACAGAGTTTGATTGTTATATCTGTACTGGTATAAAAGTTCATCAAGACATTTATTTTTTAACTTTTACATGCATGGTATCTTACAGAAAATACCTTCAAACCACAAAAGAAACTCACTAAAATTTGTGGTACTATGAAGTTGTGAAGCCGTAAATAATGAGTTTAAGTATGTTTAACCATGTTCAAGTTATTCATATCACCAGGAGTGTAAGTTGTTAAGGTCCCGAGGATGAAGGGGAAACCTCTGCTGTTTATAGAGACAAGATATTAAATGTTTATATTGATAAACTTAATATTTTTTTTTTTTTTGGCAAATATTCACTCATTTTTAATTTGCTGCCTGCAACATGTTCCAAAACAGCTGGGACAGGGGCATGTTTCCCACTGTGTTACACCACATTTGTGAACTGAGGACACTAATTGTTGAAGCTTTGTAGCTTGAATACTTTCATATTCCTGCTTCATGTACGACTTCAGGGTCTCCGTTGATCTATTTTTTTGCTTAATGCTCCACACATTTTCAATAGGAATCAGGTCTGGACTGCAGGTCACTCTAGTCCCTGTGGTCTTTTACTACAAGGCCACGTTGTTGTAACACGTGCAGGATGTGTCTTTCAGTTGTCTCGCCGAAATAAGCAGGGATGTCCCTGAAAGAGATGGATGGCAGCATGTTGTTCCAAAACCTGTATGTACTCTCAGCATTAATGGTGCCTTTACATATGTGTAAAGCCCTGTTTCCACCAAGTGGTCTGGTATGGATCGGCACGGTTTGGCTCAGGCCGGATCGGTAAAGCCTGATCCTGGTTGTGTTTCCACAGTCAGCCGTACCCTACGGCGTGTAAGCCGGAGGCCGATAGCATGATGTCATAGCAGTGCGACACAGTGTACCCGGCTATTAAATACAACGAAGAAGAAAACGCGACACAGTAAACAAAGAGCAACGATTCTCTTCACCGAGAATACTGAGGAAGGTCTGCACCTCCACAGTAGACCATGGGACGCTTGATCTTGATGCCATTTTCCAAACAAAAAAGCCTTGAGAGTTATCTTCACGAAGACGAGTGGAGATTTAAACCTGGCGGAGCTGTGTTGTTCTTTATTACCGCTGTCGCACGGGAAGTGACATCTCCTTCGACCAATCAGCAGGCTGCAGTGTTTCTAGCTCCAACTTCTGGGGTCGGATCGGTATGCTTGGCACCCCAACAGAAGGGTCCCAAAGAAGTAGGACGGTACGGTTCGCATATAAGGGGTCCTGTCCCGGTTTTAGGCTATGGAAACGCCACAAAAAAGTGAGCCGTACTGAGACGAACCGAACCGAACCGAACCGAACCCTCTGGTGGAAACGAGGCTTAAGTTACCCATGCCATGCACACTAACACCCCCCCCCCATACCATCACAGATGCTGTCTTTTGACCTTTGTTCTGATAACAGTCTGGATGATCCTTTTCCTCTTTAGCCTGGAGGACACCACGTCCATGATGTCCAAAAACAGTCTGAAGTGTGGACTCAGACCACAGCAGACTTGACCTTGATGAACTGTGTTAACTGACAATGGTTTTCTGAAGTGTTCCTGAGCCCATGTGGTGATATCCTTTACAGGATGATGCTGGTTTATAATGCAGTGCTGCCTGAGAGGTCAAAGGTCACAGGAATTTAGTGTTGGTTTGTGGCCTTTCTCCCGACTCTCAGAGTCTTTTGATGATATTTTGGGCTGTAAATGACGAAATCCATAACAACATGCCTCAGTAAAACTTCTTTGTTATTATTTTACTATAAATGAGCTTGGGTCATTTTCAACATGGTGCCCCCTTTAGTAACAAAAGTGCTGACATTACTCAGGCTGTATTCTTTTAAACAGCCTCTGATTATGTTATGGTTCGGATTCCAAACTTTAGAAGTCGCATTATTAAGCTGCCACAACCGTCTTTTCACTCAAAACACAAATATTTTGAGTCCTGGCTGGGCACCTTGACTCAACTCACTGTCACAAATATGAGTGTATAAGTACAGTGTGCACCTAGTTTTGAGAAAAAGGTGTCATGGGTTAGCTTTTGTCACATTTAAGATGTTTATTAAACATGTGCCTCTGCAATTGTAGATACCATCAAAAACTTCACATTCACATCAGGGTGTGCTCTGACTGAACCAAGAGGCTACTGGAAAAAAAATACTGATTAAATTTTATTCTGGATTCGTTATGACAGGCCTCAAGTTTAGGCACGAGTGAGTGTAGTTCCTTCTTCAGCCACAAGGAGTCACCAAATTCATAAACTTGTTAACAGTCAACCATTACATAGTCTGTTTTCGATCTGCACATGAAGGCTCCAGATCAGTGGTGAACTGTCTCATGAGGCAGGTGTAATCTGAGTGAATTTGTTTGAATAGTTTTGCACTGAACACATCAAACTTTACACTGACAAGGTGATAAGGTGCGGCAGAACAGGATTGTTGCAGAGTTTAACATTCTTTTCCTTCTCCATTAAAAATGTTAAAGTAGAAATAATCCTTTACAGTCTAAGATAAATCAGACTTTCTTCAGTAACAATAGGGCAAAAGAAAAATTATGCAGAATATCAGTACTGGTCAAAAAAGGTGAATATCAGTATCGGCCGATATTTACATTTTTGCTGATATTTAAAGTTGTTATATCGGCCATGCATATCAGCCATATATCGGCAGAAATACTGTTAAAATACACAAATATACCTTCACCTCATCATCACTGCACGAGTACATTTAAAAAGCAAGAGTTTCATTTTCAGGGGTTAAACGTTGTTTTTTATTTTCCATCTGTTGCATACAGAAAAAGACTCTCTGATTAAAACCAGTAAGTCAGTGATTATTAAGTAAAAAATCTGCTTTTAGGAAAAATGTTAGCGATAAAGTGTTTGGGAATACCAGATATCAGCAAAAACCCAATATCCTACATCCCTAGTTTGGATTTGTTTGTCTTATCACCTCCTGAAGTGGATGTCACCCTCTTGTGGAGGCTGTGATGACTTCCTGTTTCTGGTTTCCTGAAGAACATCTCACAGATCCAAACAGTACCTTGTATGAAATCAAGTTTCTAATTGGGAGCTAAACTAGGAGTAATCCCTGTGTCGCCTTTAATATAAAATCAGTTGCCATTAAAAAGTTGTGATAAATATGTTAAAATGTCCTTTAAACGGGTTTAAGTTAAAAAGATTTAAAAAAACAAATAACTTTTACAATTATTCTTTTTATTAGTTCATGGTGTTTGCTGCCATCCGGTGGGCATTGTCAGTAGCTAAAGTTTTAGGTCTCACGCTGAAGTTTCGTTTCCCTCAGTCATATGCAGCAGTCACAGAGAAGGCAGGGAAACCTACGAATGTTGCTGAGTCCTTTTCTGTCTCGTCTTGGCCTTGATGAACATTCATTTTTACTGTCTTTAATTATACATAAGTCCAAGAATTGTAAAAAAAAAAAAAAAAAAAAAAAAAATCTAAATTAGTGCCCTGTCTGCTTTGTTTTGTTTTGTTTTTTTGCCATGCACTCGCCTGCGAATGCCAACGATAGGAGTTTTGTGTTGTGGCCTAGGTTAGCTTGGAAAGTTAGCTACACTATCATGCTGTAAAATGCTTCTTTACAATGATTACATGGTATTGGTACATATATTTCATGTCTGTATTGATTTATTGTAATTTTCTAACTTTGCGGTTTATAAAAAAAAAGCCAATATCACATCAAGCTTCAGTAAACCCAAGAAAAGTCAAGCCTTGTGTTTTTATTGGAGACTTGTTTGAACTGTTATCTGGCAGTCTAACTCTACACTGTCTCTTTGTCCTGAACCCGTTAAGATATTACACTGTGTGCATCATTATTAGGCAAGTTGAAATTTTGAGGATTAGTTTAATTATTTAACAACAACAATGCTCTTGGTCAATCCAATAAATATAAAACTCAAACCTGAATATTTAAGGAAGTGAAAGTGCAGTTTTGGCTTTTGTACCAGAATATCTGTGTGCACAATTATTAGGCAACTACTGGTGTGCAGAATTGTTACGAAGCTCAAAGAGAAACAAAAACATTCACATCTCACTGGATAGATAGATACATAGATAGATAGATAAATAGATAGATACTTTATTGATCCTGAGGGAAATTCAAGCATCCAGTAGCAGGTTACAAGACGAACATGACATAAGACAATTTACAGATTGACCCCGGAAATAGTAATAATAATAATACCCCCCTGCCGAACATAATGTTTTAACCCCAAGACAAAAAAAATTAAAATAAATAAAAATAAATAAAAAATAAAATAAAAAATAAAAATAAATAAATAAAAAAGCCCTAGGTGAGTAGAAACTCGTGCAGTTAAGAGACTATACACGTACTGTGTAAAAACCTGTGCAGGGATAAAATTTACAGGTATTGTGCAAAACCTGAGCAGGGATAAAATTAGCAAATTGACAAGAATGTGCAAAAGAACCAGTGCGGAGATAAAATTAACAAGTATAGCGCAAAAACCAGTGCAAAAAAAAAAAAACTACTCTATTGTCATCTGTTGAAATCAGAAAAATAAACAACTCAAACTTTACAAATAAACGTTACTGATATTTCGAAATATAAATCAGTGACTAATATAGCCACCCCTTCTTTTAATAACACTCAAAAGTCTTCCATACATCCAGTCTGTCGGTTTCTTTATCACTTGCCATCAACTTTTTGTGCAGCAGCAACCGCAGCCTCCCAGACACTGCTCAGAGAGGTGTAATGTTTTCCTTCACTGTGCAGCTCATGTTTAAGAAGGGTCCTCGAGTTCTTAATAGAGTTCAGGTCAGGTCAGGAAGGGGGCCATGCCATTATTGTTTCATCTTTAAGGCCTTTACTGGCTAGCCATGCAGCGGAGTACTTTGATGCATGAGACGGAGCATTGTCCTGCACAAAATCACTGTCCTCCTGAAAGATGCAGACTTTTTCCTGTACCACTATGTGAAGAAAGTGTCTTCTAGAAGTTAGAAGTAGGTTTGGGGGTTGAGTGTGAGTCTGTCTTGAACCTGAAATAGTCCAACAATCTTATCTTTCATAATTCCAGCCATACCAGTACCCCACCTCCACCTTGCTGGCGTCCGAGTCGGAGTGGAGCTCTGTGCCCATTGCTGATCCAGCCATGGGCCCATCCATCAAGAGTCACTCTCATCTCATATGTCCATAAAACCTTTGAAAAATCTGTCTTCAGATTTAGGATTCCAATAGCAGTGTCCCAGTCTTGGCATTGCAGTTTCTGTGTCTTGTTCTGTGGGGTCGAGTTTCGGCCTTTCTCACCTTGGCCATGCCTCTGAGCACTGAACATCTTGTACTTCTGGACACTCCAGGTAGGTTGCAGTACTGGACTATGACAACACTGGAGGATAACGGGTTCCTGGTAGCTTCATGTTTAACTCTCGTCAAATTTTTGGCAGTTAATTTTATTCTTTTTCTCTCGACACGTTTCTCGTGACTCTTTTGGGTATTTGAAACAAAACGTTTGATGCTTCTGAGGTCACGTCCTAATATCTTGGCAATTTCAAGAGTGCTGCATCCCTCCAGAGATGTTTTATAGTTTTTGACTTTTCAGAGTCGGTTTGATTTCTTTTCTGGAAAAAGAAGCTGCCTAATAATTGTGCACACCTGAAATAGGGCGTTGATCTCCTACGGCCACACCCTCCCCCGTTACACAACAGCTCATCACCTAGAATGCTTACATCCAATAGGCGTTCAAGCTTAACGAGCTTGGAGTTAGAAAATATGCGTAAAAATGACGATATGATCAAAAAACTCTCCTGCCTAATAATTGTGCATGCAGATAGAACTTTATTAATCCCTTTGGGAAACTCCCTCAGGAAAATTAGGATTCCAATAGCAGTGTAAACAAAGGTAGATAGGAAGATATATTAAAACGAGATATAAACAAAAATATACATACATATGAAATAAATGTAAAAATAAAAAAAATACACAAATTAAAATAAAATTAATTAGTTAAAGTTAAAATTAAAATATGGCTACTGGCTGGCTACTGGCTGGCTACTGCTGCTTCCCGTCTTCAGTCTTCCTGTTTCTCCTAGATGCCTGGATCTGTGCACACTAGCATACTTTTTTAACAGAAAAAAGGAAAACACCAGATATCAGTTATATGTTTTCTCAAAAGTTGCTTTAATAAGCACTGTATGAGTTTCCCAAATGAGTCCACTGCAAGCAATCTGGACAATGTGCAGGAGGCTGGTGTATTTTAACGATTAAAACCAGCACTTCCAAATAATCCTCATGTTTTGTGTTGATTTTTTATTGAATTGCATCACAGCTAAAAACTCTGTCATCATGACAACCTTTACAAATGCAGGGTTCCCACACGTCCTGGAAAACTTGGAAAATGATTGACCCATTTCCCAGTCATGGAAAACATATGGAAAATGACAGAAAAAGTTAAATATCCTGGAAGAGCTTGAATTGTCCTGGAAAATTATTGACCCTCCCTCTGCTTCTCTCTTCCTTGTTAGTGAACGCAAACGGGTTAAAAAAATGTGCACACAGCCCACGTCTGTTCTCAGATGTTAAAATTGAGCTGCAGAGTTTCTCTGCCATCACAGCGCCCCACGTGATGCCACCAGCCAATCAAATTTGCCTGTTCCCCCAGAGCAGTCCCACCACCCAGTGTTTCCATATGACTTTCTTGCCTGATTTAGCAACTTTTCAGACCCCAGTAAGGACTTATTTTTCCTCAAAGATAGCCCAAAACTAACGACTTTGAGTTCAAGAGAGTTGCTGTATTGTATATCGAATGAGAAGTTTTCTCTGTGTCCTCTGCTGAGTGACAGACACGTCCTGGAAAAGTCCCAGAAAATGGTTTCTAGAAAAGAGTGGGAACCCTGAAATCTAAGAAAGTCAGCTGCTCATAAAAAAAGACAAACACCAGCTGAAGTCAAGCATCATTTTTATTATGAGACACTCAGACAGCATGTGTGCCATGATTCACTCTCAACAAAAAATTCTGTGAAGCATGAAAACCTGACAAAGTTTCATACATGTGACATGCGTCTGACATACAGAGACCCTCTTACATTATACTTCTTTTAAACTTTAACATAAAAAAGTGATTTTTTTATTATAAGGGATGGAAATCTAAACCCAATTTCAGCTGAGAATCATTAACAACTCCCTTAAGGAATAGATATCATTGGCTTTTCTGCACTAACGATTCCTTTATCAGTTCCCTCCACTTTGCTCTGCATGCCCTGCAAATCAAAGACGTCAAAGATGAAACTTGATCATTTGGTGGGTTGAAACGCCACCAGCTTGCAGAGGCACTAGTATATGCAGGATGGCGTTGAATATCATGAGTGATAGATTGAGACTGCTGCCACTGAAACCTGTGCAGGTTACTTTTGCCCACACAGATCATCTAAATCATTCAGGAGTTGGACAGATAGGAAGAATCGTTAATGACATTGGTATCAACAAAATTTATTGATTCCCATCCAGAGTTATTCTTCAGTCCAGTATGCACTCTTTCTAAAAAATGACTGATGACTAAAAAATAATCTGATTTTAACTTGGATGCTTCATAAAGGAAAGGAGGGCTACTTTTTCTGATATCCAAATTTCCCATGTACCATCATATAGACTCATTTTTTTCATTATTAATCTCAAAAAACTGTCATCTGGATTGTCTTTTACATTTGAATAAATATCACACTACACAAACAAAACTTATTTGTTCAGATTCTGAATGTATACAGCAATACTTGTGCAAATTCTCCTGCTGATGATTTTTTTATGATGATAGCTTCATCTATATTTTCTTTCAGTGGCTTTTCAATTATTCTCAAACCTGCTCAGAGAATTAGGGAGGTAATTACTTGACGATAAGGCTTTGTCCACACTTGGGCAGGTAGTTTCAAAACATAATAATCCTGTCCTAACACGTAAAGTTAAAAAAAAAAACCTGCCCAAACAAAAACACAGAATCACTGTTTTTTATGTTGATAAGCAACTTCCTTTCTGTTTTTCAATTTCTACACCAAAGCAGTTTTATTTTCACATCTCCGCCTAACACAAGTCAGACTGGTGTAAGATCAGTCTTCCCTTAAACTCTGAACTTCCCTCTTCCCTTCTGTTATGCTCATGGATAAATCTCATATAATGTGCTTTAATTTTAGGAATGGATACTACTGACGTCACAGTATAAATTGCTGGCTGCTCTTTTGCATATTCACTCATCAAATCAACACAGACTGTTAAAAAAATTATTTTTTTGCAAGCAAACAGACACGCAACACTTTAGGTATTACACTACACATTCACACACACACTATATTGCAGAAAAATCATCCAAATACACACACTTACACAAATGTGCCGAAAACTTGTCAGAGACAGGCCTACAGGTCAGGAGATGTGACGTTAGAGCTTGGGCCTGAATACGTCAGTGCACAAAGGAGCATAAAAAAGAAAAAGAGGGGAAAATGTCCCTTCAGAGGACACAAACTGGAAGACAAGCCGACGTTAAGCCTCTCTGAAACTAACTCCAGAGTAAGGATGGGAATCGTAAACTAATATCAGTTTAGAATCGACAAATAATCAATATCACCACCTTTTTCCTTAATAATTCTCTAATCATCCCTTCCACTTTGTTCTGCATGCGTTGTTAATGAAGGATGTCCTGCTAAAAAATTCTGAAGCATTTATCTGTGCAATGAGGCATTTAGTGTTAGGAGTGCCATATGTCTGATATTAAAGGGACAGTTCAGGTTTTTGAGGTGGGACTGTCTGAGGTACGTGAGCCTAAACGTGTGTCACAGCTCAGTTCTCTCTCTGTTCAGAAAAACTCTGGACAAAGAAACAAAAAAAAAAAAAAAACAGGTCACCACATGCTTAGAACAATTTGTTTATATCCACTTAACTTCCAGTAACAATCCACTTTGATTGGGCACTATTTTGAGCCTCAGGACTACGGAGCTAAATCCACGCTGAAAGTGTTGTATACTGAACATAAAAAAATATTTTAAAAATTACAAATAAAGCTGAAATTTAAATGTTTGTTCTTGATTTTATAAAAATAAAACACTAAATTGAATTAAAATACGTGTAAGAGAAATTTTTCAGTTTAAATGTACTTTAGATTCAGCTCTGTAGTTATTTTAATAAAATATTTCATTTTCATTTTTTACTCTGAATTATATTTTAACATGTGATGTGTCATTTCTTTCAGTTGCAGGATTAATATTTTCAGGTCCAAATCTTGTCTTTTTGGTTTCAGAATTCTTTTTTCACCTTTTCCCTTTTGGCCTGGTTTTAGCTCCATACAGCACAGCCTACGTGTCCTTCCTACAGCAGCACCGACTAGTTTGCTCCACAAGACGAAACAACCTCTACCAAACAGGACAGATTA
The DNA here is from genome assembly GCA_037902135.1 of Cetoscarus ocellatus. Taxonomy (NCBI): domain Eukaryota; kingdom Metazoa; phylum Chordata; class Actinopteri; order Labriformes; family Labridae; genus Cetoscarus; species Cetoscarus ocellatus. Next base: position 40,796 of record JBAMNC010001452.1, read on the forward strand.
ACGATTTTTGCCCCGAAGTCTGGGGCAAACGGAGGAATCTGCTCTGAGAACTGGAGGACCAGAGAAACACACGGTACATGTTCATTCAGGTGAATAAATCCTGAGCTCATGTCGTCAAACTGGATCAAATGAGAGAGTGACTAAGAAACATCACCTCAGAAGACACTAAGTAGAGAATCTGGCACCGTGTACCGCAATGTATAGCATTAGCGTCTGTCCCAAGTTTTCTGAACAGAGAGAGAACTGAGCTGTGACACTGTGGCACATGCTGAGGCTCATGGACCTCACTTCAAAAAAAAAAAAAAAAAAAGAAATTATCCCTTTTTTTGGGCATTTTGTGCCTTCACTGATAGATGAGTGAGAGACAGTGAATAGGCCCAAGTAGGGGGGTGAGAGGGAGTAGGTGAGGACACTCTGCAAATAGGCCACAGGCTGCATTCGAACCCGGGCCAGCAGAAGCACGTGTATGGGTTGTGCCCTGTCGCTTACCACTCTGCCAAACCAGCACCCCAAACTATCCCTTTCATGCCGCTGAAAAGCTATGTTGGCCTAGTTTTTCCTACACAGAAAATCCACAGGAGTCAATAAGGGAATCATTAAAGAATCAATTCAACAAGCAGAATCATTAAGGGCACTGGTATCAATAAAACTGTATCAATTCCCATCCCTGCCCCAGTGTCAGTGAGCGCAATTTCTTTCAGAGGTTTAAGACTTTAACACAAATAATGGAATACAACCTCAACCAAAAACATCTGTCAAACCTCCGGCTGAAGACGTGCACGTTTACCTTATTGTTCATTCCATTAAATAATTATAAATACACAGAGTAACTGACAGGTAAGATGCTTCACCAAACTTCACTCAGACCAGCCTGCCGTAGTGCATACAGACCAGAGCTGGGTTTATGGTAAGCCATCGAAGGCACTGATCCATACAATATCATAAAAGCCCCCAGAGGTGGGCTTCCCACGGTCATGAAAACAACATAATTGTCATGTAGTGCTTGTTTTACTCATAGGACAGTCCACTCTATCCACTGTCCAATTATCTCCAATAAAGGCACCAATACCCTAAAATAATCCATCAAAAAAAGGCAGAAAAGATAAATTAGCCTCAGTCTTTTGGAAACACAAGTGTAGCTGCCCCTCATGGCAATAGGACACATTGATTTAATTGTTCATTATTATTTTTTAGTTGATCTAAGTCTTACTGTAGATTTTTTCCATTATTGAACTCTAATAAAGTCAAGTTTCAGGCTAACAACAGAGTATGCACTGACTGGCACATCCACTCACTGAGTGGCAGACAAGTAATTTTTATCAGGGGTAAGTACAGCGAAACCCTTTAATTTTAAGTTTTAAGTCATTACCAGTAGGCCTAATTGTTTTTGACAATGTTCATCAAGGAGTATGTAGACTCTAATCTGATTTATGTTTAAAGATGATGAAATTAAACTTTTGGAGCCGTACAGTTTCCATGTAAATGCAGCATTAATGAGTCTAAGTCTGAGGATGAAGACCTGCAGTGACTCCAACACTGTATCTGAGGCTTTGTGTTCATCCAAAGTGAGACTGATGCACCCCGGCTTTCTCTGGGCGTACGTATCTCTAAACTGGTTTCTTCCCACAGGTCAGACACTTTCATTTCATGAAAGACAGCATCAATAATTTGCCAAATGGAAGTCATCAAGAACAGAATTTAGTCCAGCCTGTTCAAGCAGGAGAAAATATCATTTTTAAAGCAGCTCTTTACTTTTCCACATTGCCAACAGTTTCTCAGCAGACAGTTCCAAAGGTGTTACGTTGTAGTAAGTTGCCATGCTATCTGGTGTCCTCTCTGGTTGACTGTAGACTCTGGTGAGCATTAAAAGCCCCTCTTCTCAGCACACTCAGACCTTTTGTGAGACTCGGCCTGCTTTAAAAAACTACAGAGTGAACATGAAATGCTCCAAAGGAAACATGAAATTTGTAGCTTAGCTTTCAGCTGAATCAGAACAGAGCAGCCCAGCTGTAAGGTGTGAAAACAACAAAGCCAGCAAAAACTTACAATGATGTTTCTTCATTTAATTTTTATGAAAATATGTTAAACTTTTAAACCAAGGACAAAGAGTGCACATTTGTGCCTGCTAGCACTTAAAGCTAGGTATTATTATCATCTTTGGGAGGGACTAAATGTATTGCAACATCTCCTTTTTTAAAGCTGAAGTGCGGCCGACTCCGGCACATGTCAAAACCAAAGAAATATACATAAAGGCAGGAATGGGAAGCTCCAAGAGCAGGAAGGATTCGATGGACTAAAGCGTGTAAACACTTGATCTTCTTGAGTCGTCACAGGACAGAGGCCTCTGCTTTAACAGCTGCAGTTACGACACATAAAACCCCACAACTCACAGAACTAACCAGGCTTGATCGAGACTTTAAAGGCTCTAATACTTGTGTCTTCATCTCTGCCCCTGCTGACACTGCAGCACTGTTTACCACAACACACAGTACAAAGACTACAGCCCTCTGAAAAGCTGCTCTGAGCACTCTGCATGCCAGAGTGCACAAAAACAACCAACACGTCTGCTCTTTGGAAAACAGCTTTTATCAAACAACAAAGTGCCTCACAGCAGAGGATGAATCAAGCTGGTGTCATATCAACAGTGCTTTAGCACCAGCTTCGACAGTGATATAAACTTCAGCAGCAACTGCTGACTGTACAAATATACTGTGTTTGAGCCTGAACCAAAGCTTGTTATCAGGCAGTCCCTTCTTGCCAAGCTCCAATCCACAACAACTGTGAGCAGCCAGTTGGAGCCTTTAGAGCAGGAAGAGGTGGGAGCTGTGAGAGAGATGACAGCAGGAAGTGACTACTCGAACAGAGATTAGCATAGATGCTAACAGCTTTAGTAGCAGTTTTTATTAGATCGTCACTGCATTTCTTTACTAAATGACAAACAAAAAATAACACTTCAAACGTCTCTATAGGAAGGAAATTTTTGCTCCACTTTCAACATGTTTTGAGAAGTTTTTGTTTTACAAAGTGGTTCACGTTCCCACCTCCTACATTCTGTCACTGACAGAATGATCATCCAATCACCTGCCAGATACAAACTCTTTCAATGGGCTCTTTCCCAGATGGACTGATGAAATATACTGAAGGTCCATCTGGTGTGTCAGGTTACAACACTTGCACCCACAATCAGTAGATAATACGAGCATTTATATCCTGACTTTTCCCTTTGTTCGGAGGAGGATGGTTCATGACTCCCCCGTCACAGTCATCACTTTAAGCTGTGATTTACGGCTCGGTTAAGTGCTGAAGAAAACCTAAAACATGATGATTAACTCTTAACTTCATCCTGCTGATAAGAGGAGTGTCTTTTTCCAAACTTCCAAAGAAAATGAATCAAATGCATTGACTGTTACTGAATGTTATTACACTCAACAGAACTGGTTTGCATATTCACACCAGCTTGTATCAGATTTGCAAACAGTTAAAAATATCAGTTATTGTGCTCATGTGCTTGTTTACTATGACAGTGGCCCTCAGCTGTGTTTAATATGTTTGAAAAGGACTATAAATCCATTCATATCACATTAGTAGGGTGTTGTACATTTTCAGTTTCATGCGCTCACAGCTTCATTTATGTGGCACACTTAGTGAGGATCAGAAAACATGACCACCAGAAGAGTTAAGTCATAAATTAAAAGGAAAAAACACACCACAATCATACAATTACAGACATTACACTTTCTGATTGAACAAAAAAAAATCAAACCTGCTTTTAAATATAATATATTTTAAAAAAATCACTCTGAATCAAAGATCAGCATCCTGCAAACAGCCTGATATGCTATCTTTCACAACTGTCGCCAAGATAAAAACCTTGGTCTGATATTTGAACACATCTTTACATACTGCAGCAGGTTAGTTTTTGGTCTATAAATACAAACAAGGGGTAAAACTGATCAATCTGAGCTGCAGCAGACTGAGAACTGCAGAGAAAGAATAAAGCTAACAGGATTTTCCCAAAATATCATCATGCAAAGATATCACATATTTTGCTGCACAATACTGTATCAGTATTTTTAGAGCAATATCACAATATTTTATTAGTTGAGGACATTTGTTTTGATTTTTGTCCATCCTCCCCCTTTAGAAACCTTTATTTCTGTCACAAGAACACACAACAAAGTTGATCCATGTTGCAGATACCATGATTTTCATTAATAGAACTGATTAATAAAAAATTGTGTGTTTTTAGTGTTTTAAAAATACTCAAATATTTCTACTGAAGAATTATTTTGAAATACTGTCCGGCTCATATTATCGCAGTGTATCATGATATGCCAGAATGTATTCCCTGTATTGCAATATGCATCATATCCCCAAATTCTTGCCAATAAACACCCCTATTATTCATGTAAATAAAATTATTTTATTCTGATTCATCCATAAAGGCAGGGCGGTCACAGTAAAAATCTAAGCTGCAGCTGTCAAAAGAGAAACCTGCTTTTCCCTTTTTCATGTAAATTACAAACAGTAGAGACCATAATAATACAAACATTGATAAAATCAAACACTGTTTGGATCATAGAGCAGGAAATCCAACCCCTCACTAACCCAACATGTCTCTCAATAAACTATTTAAAATCTGCTCATATTAAAGTTTACTGATCTGTGACACTGTGGCTTTAAGTGGAAGTTGATTCTCACGCATTTTCTCTCAGCGTACCTTAAAAAAATCACATCTTAACTTCCATCAGTGCTTCTCATCTGAACATTTCATGTTTCCAAACAGGACATAAAATGCTATAAGCCAAAATAAAGAAGCCGGGATCCCGCTACAGTACCAACAAACCTCACCAAGCTCACCTGACAATGTTTCGTTTTGTCATAAGTTTAAGCCCCGTGCAGTAGAAGCCAAGTGAAAAGCAAAGACATTAGATTGAATGCAGAGTTATTGGCAATATGGCATCTAACAGCAGTGAACTGTAAAATTACTGCAGAGTAGACGTGTGAACCAATCAGAGCGGACTGGGCCCACATGAAGAAGGGGCAGGGAGCTCTGACAGAGCGTCTCAGACAGAGAGAGAACACAGGTGGATCAGGGGTACTCTGTGAAAACTAGACACCTTTTTCACATTAGTGACTGTGAGGATTCTCTAACAGTCATAAAAATACAAATACATGAAACTAATTAAGGCAAAGCGTGACCCTCTGAAAATAGTTACTGTTATTTTTGAACGTACTGTTTCACCAAACTAACACGCTAACCACCACATACATACCAAAGACCGCTAACTGCAAAGATTTTTTGGGCAACTAGTCTAATTAGTTGAAACTTTGTGTTTCACACTTCAGGCTTATGCTAAAAAAATGTTATAAGTAAAAACATGTTTTGAATATCAATCTGCATCTTCATGACCATTACTGTCTTCATTTAACACTTCTGTGATCAAGGAAGCAACACTTTGATTTTTCTCAGGCAAGGATGACTTACACATTCAAGACAGTCACGCATTCGTTCATTTCTTTAAGACATCAAATTAGGCTTTTCAGGTTTTATGTGCCCCAAGGTTTGCTTTTCTACGAAGGCAAAAGGTCCAGTGTACAATGCCAGTTGCTGCCCGAAACAGGCGATTCCCCAAATAGATCTACCAGTGCCAATGTTGGACAGTAGAACAAGCCCACTGCAGAGCATACACTGTAGAGAGTAAGCAGAGCCTTTGAAAACACTGCACTGAACCCTTCTGAGCTGACCAATAACAACAGAGCAGACATGTCAGCCTACTGCAACAGACTGGGCCCCTGTGGGGAAGGGGCACCTTGAAGGGACAAGAGCTCGTACAGAGCATCAGGGGTGAAATCTGGTCAACAGCTCCTGTCAACCTTGCAATAATAAACTCTAAAGTATGAACCTCATCCGTTATCTGGACTACTTACCCATTTCAGGGTCAGGAAGACCATCTCAACTGACACTGGGAACAAGGCGGACTGGTCGCCAGTCAATCACTGGGCCGACACATAGAGACAGACAACCATTCAGACACTGACTCACGCCAATTTAAGTTCAGCACAGGCATGTTTTTGGTCTGTAGGAGGAAACTGGGGTACCAAGAGAAAACCAACACGTGCAAAAGGAGAACATGCGACTCCACACACTCAACTCAGGGGGTCAAACTAGCAACTTTCTTACTTAGAGGCAACAGCACTTGCCCACTGCACCACCATGCAGCCACTATTTGAACCCCAGATAAGGCAATTATGACCTCTTCAAAAACATCTCTCATCGTGGAACTGGCTAAACTTCACATTTGTGCATTAAAGATTTATTAATAAGTATTTGCTCCCCACATATCACAAGACTTTCTGCTGACTTTTAGAAGCTCATATCTGCTAATGTGAGTGAACTCAAAAACTAAGGAGGGGGTCATATTTCTGGCCTTCTTACTCTCTTTCCCTTCTGCCAAGGATAGTCAAGCAATCAACCTTGGCTAATGCTGTCAGTGTGTTGTGTTCTGTAGCTCGTAGCAGCAAAATGCTACTTCATATTTATGTACAGATTCAAAGACACGACTGCTCCATGCAGCTGAACTACATCCACTGGAAGGAAATGATTTTCTAAGGCATATAAAACTATCGGGATGAAGAAGCCACGCATGTAAGTGTAGCAAAACCAGCTGTTGTAGCAGCATTTTGGTTAGTCATCTGTCTTGAAAGCTGCAGGGCACTTGTGCAGAAACTGTATAATGTTTCACTGCAATAGGGTGGGAAGCACATTTTAAATATCTTTTACAAAGAGAAACCAGAAGGACAAAACAATGCCGTGTTCTACAACAAATAGAAAAGTACACAGCAAAAGCACATCTTTCATGACTTGTGTATTATTTGGATCTGGAAACAGGACCAACAGAAGTCACCAACTCAGCGCTGAAAGATTCATTTGTAAGATAATAACAATAAAATAAACTCTTAAAATACATATTTCAATTCCTAGCTCACTAAATGACTGTACCAGTTTTCTGATTGCAATACATGAGAAGAAATCAATATCATGGGTCTTTTCATTTGTCCATTCCTTCATCAATTCCGACCACTTTGTTCTGCAGGCCTTGCAAATCAAGAACACCACGCTCTCATCAGAGGCAGAAAAAATAAAGAAGAAGTAAATAGTGTAATAATGGCAGGCAGGGGACTGAAGTGGTCAAAACTGTGGCTACGTTTTTGACAAAATGATGCTAACAACAAAACTTTAAAATGTAAAAACACCAGTATTGATCTATGTAGCAGGACGTCTAATATTATGCCACGTGTTGCCACAAAAAACCTAAGTAAGCCAAATTTTGCCCACACAGAAAATCCACAGGAATAGACAAGGGAATCATTAAAGAATTAGGTCGATCAGCAGAATCGATGATGGCATTGGTATTAAAAATCTCATCAGTTCCCATCCCTACATGAGACTGGAGTCAACTTATGAATGAATATAATTCTTTAAATTCAATTCTTTGACTTTAAAAATGCAAAATATCCACGGCCCTAACTTTTGTTAATAAATATAAGCTGCACTTTTAAAGTGGTGCTGATAGGTGCTACGTGTTCAGCTACTGACTGCACACTCGAGAAGGCATAAACAGATATATGGTTGAAACAGAGGACAATTCACAGACACCAAAGTGCAGCGGCTGTGTTACACTGAGATTAAGAGTCGTGGTTTATGGATGATTACAACCCGACCGCAGTCGTAGAGTTACGGGGCATGAGCTCCCTTTTACCGTAAAACATTTCCAGTGGATTACTGCTACACGTGCATTCTACCTGTGATAAAACATTAAAAGACAAAAAGTTTGAGATGAATGCCTGCAGACTGCAGCATTGAGACCTCTCCCTCACTCCCCAGCAGCTGCCGAAAACATCTCAAAGAGATCTGCTAGTGTTACGATCCTCCCATCGTTTCATGGTAGCAAGCATAGTGCAGACATTAGAATGAATGCAGAGTTGTTGACAACATGGTGAAGAGCAGCACTGAACAGGCCAATCCCCCCAGAGAAGACCTGTAAACCAATCACAGTGGACTGGAAATATACCCCAGCATTAATCAAAAATGAATTTATGAACTTGATTTAAGGTAAAGAATTACCTCTTTCTACACACTTTCCACTGTTTTGCTCCTTTCTCTCCCTCTTCTTCACTGAAACAGATGCACACATTGTGTGCTCTGGCAGACGTTTAATACCTCTTTATTTTTTAGAGAAACTGGTTGTTTAGGATCTCTCCTGTTAAATGCCATCTTGTATTAAAAGTGCAGGTCTATGTACACAGAGTCATTTGGTAATGCTATGATGCTGGTTTAAAGTGTTTTATATCCAACAATGGGTTGGGCAGTATGGAGAAAACTGATATACTGATACTCAATCATTAAGCCCAAAGTGAGGACTGTTTCGGTCTAGAGGGCTGCAGCTCCCAATTTTAAATCATAACCATACTGCACTTTTGTTTGCAAAAAGGTGGATAATGTTCATCATGCTCAAACCTTTTTGCAGTCAGTTTTATATATAACATTCTCCTTGAACACAAAGAGACACTAATTTTCATTTGACCATTCAGCCTCATTTAAGCTCAACAAATACGTCGATATAAACAACACTGCCCTAACTAAATCTCCTTTGAAAACATATTGATACTTTTCAAAAACTCAACACATCGATATCTACTTTCTACGGTTACTTTCTCTTCTTTGCTTGCAGTTCAGGGCACTTTAAGCAGTTTCACAAAAAAACTATAAATCAAGAACAAGATATGATGATCCAGATCTAAAATCAAGTGTGGAGCATTAAGGCTGAGCTGTTCTACATACAACTCCAATCTAGCTCCTTCACTGAGTGTCATCTGCACTCTTTTACTTTTCCTGTCATGAAACGAAGCGAGGCAAAACGCCCCAAAACATCATCTAAATGAATACAAGGTTAAGAGGTCAAGCTGCTGTCAAACACAATTACAGATCCTCCCAGGTTCTTGACAGTAAACTTGTATTTAAGAATCACTTCAGTTTGCTTGTTTATCATTTCTCAGTTCATCTCAATGCAGTCAAAACTCACTCAAAGACTGAGAGTGTCTGTTCAAACACAAAGATTGTTTTACTTATAACTCTGCTCGGCACATTAGCTGCTGCATAGTCCATCTTTAGCTAGCATTCTTACTTTATTATCTTTAAAGCTACGGAGTGAAGGACTGGACATGTCCAGCTTTGGAGAGTGTCAATATGACCACACGGCTAAAACTGGAGCTGTCTGTGCTCTCTACAAACAACAACCTGAGCTGTTAGATACCAAAAACTCTCAACACATAGTGGTTTAGAATAACTCCTTTCATAAATAAGTGAATGTGCTGTGAATGAAAAGTGATGCACCGCTCGAGACTCTTATTCCAGTGACGCGAAATAAAATAAGTGCATATTTGGTTTCGAGATTGTAAGAAGTGTTTTCTTATGGAGCATTTCCACTGTGTGGTACTGATGTCAACTCGTTTCTATATGCTCATCTTTTTATTTATACTAGGGACTGACTTGATCCCGTGGATGCATGGTTATTATTATACCACCTTAATAAATACCTTTACAGCCATGTAGAGAAGAAGACCCAATACAGACAAACATGATGGAGACTGATTTATGGTCCAGGCGTCCACGGACTTGTCACCATCCCTTTTATCTCTGCCCACCTCTCTACCTCCACCCACTCACACCCCCAGCATAGCTTTGTAGCTGGCTGTTCAACATGAGTCTGATCATGGTGAACTTGGTTGGGTTTTAAAGTACGTATACATACGTGTAGTTTTATATATGTATTTAAAATGAAGAGTATAGCTATATCCTGCTCTTTGGAAAAGTGTCCTGTGGTGATATCTGTTGTGATTTGGTGCTATGCAAACAAATATTGATTGATCTGGTACTTGTTTTGGTATCACCTCTGCAGTTTCACACTGGATGCACCCGGCTGACGTGTTCAACAGCTCAGGCACGAGAGGCTACGGCTTTCATACCAGGCACGTGTGTGTGCTGTGCTTTGGCTGCATCTCCCTGCTCTTTTTCTCCACAAATTTCACCTCATTAAAGAGCTTTAACGGAAAGTTTAGGAAGAACCACAATAACTCTCCCCACTGATTAAATAACTGACTTTCGACAGAGGCGACGAACTGACCTTTGACTTTTTAAGGCACTGACAGGAGACGCGAATGAACGTTTTCTATCTTGTCTGTGACATATTTTCTGCTGTGGACATACACACCTGCTAGAATAAAGCCGTTTCACACATGCAACAAAGATATTATCAGGATAATACCAAGTAAATCACTAAAATGATTATTCACACTCACACTCTCAATAGGGGGTCTGCCCTGCTGGATGGGGGAGACGTGGTAGAGGGGGTGCACAATTTATGTCTCTACTAGAGTGATACGTGCTAAAAAGTGTATCAGCAGCACTGAAGACAGAGTGGAGAGAAATACAGCGGAGAAATAAAGCTGCAGTGTTTCAGCTCCGTATCCAACAGCAGCATGAAAGACTCAATGGTGATCGTTTTAGAGAAATGACCTAAAGACCTTTGATGATGTGCAGTGGAAACAACACCTTTAAATGTCCAGATGCACAGATGAGTTTGAGCTACTCTTCTAACAATCAGACAAACTTCTCCCACTAAGGTGTTTGTTTTGATCCATCCTATCAAGTCTCCCTCTTCAAGTCTCACACCGGTCGCACGGGTTGATATCATTACCCCTCCCCAAACATCTAAGTGAATTACCCGGGCTTTTCACTGCTGCGTTCAGCCCACTTAGACTTTATGCAGAAAAAAATACTTGGATGGGTGCTAGGAAATTACCACGTTAAGTCTGATAGAAAAATGCTTCTGTTTGCATTCACACATACAGCTCCCCTGGGAAAAAAAAAAAAAAAGTTTATTTTTGCAAGTGTGAATGGGGTTTAAGGTAAATGTAGCTGAGATTGGCACACGGATCACAGAAAACATAGGTGGGCCTCCTGTTCTCTAGATTTTTGGTACAGGAATCACGTGTGAGGCATGCAGCTCACACCGGCAGTCTGAAAGCTCTGACTTGATCAAATATTGGCCAAAATCAAAATGCTCCACTGCCAGCATGTAAGTGAAATGCATCCAGTGTGAAACAGCCCTTATACTTAAATGCAATAACAATAGGGATGTCCAATACAGGAATCAACCCTCTTATTGACCTTGTTCTGCTGTATGACACTTCCAAACCACAGACTGCGAACCATGATCACGTGCTTCAGTGTCCTCTGCTTTGTTCTGGATGTTACCGCAGTTTCATGCCTACTTTCCCACTACTGCAAGAAATATCAGTGGTCTACACTGCAATAGAAAATGAAGTGCCTTGGGCCGAAACTGAGGACATAGAGCAGAGTTGAGCCAGTACCAGAGAAGGAAATGTGCCATAATGTTGACAGAATAAGAGTCTCTTATTCCATGCTGTTGTTCAGAGACTCTTTTCCAACTTTAGAAATGCAATTTAAACTCAATTCATGCATCACTTGTTTTCCAACTGCACAGCTATGAAAAATCTCAGAGTTTATCTCATTTATGTGCCTTTAGGATTCGCTGTCACACATTCTGTAAGAGGGAGCATAGAAAATGGAGGACAAAAACGCTCTTAGTGTGCTGACTGTTATAAACCAAAAGCTACAACAGAATAAGGCTATTGGGAGCCTCGGCTGTGCTCAGGTAATGGTGGAGACTCAGTGAGTAAAAACTGACTGATCAAGGCGAACCAAAACCTTCACCTACAGAAGCCTGCCTGAGGAGCCAGCTAAGGATCCTGCTGTGCCATACTGTTACTTTCATTAAAACCTACACTCCTGATATAAATAACAAACATTAGAACATTACTCATTTGACAAGGAAGGACACCATTTCACCACAGCAGAGTAAAGTAACAAGGATTGTCTCCCAGTTAAAGACTGTCAGAAGATTAGTGTTATCCTGCTACATGTTAGTAATCACATCCCTGACTCAAACTATGATAGAAGAGTTTCGCTCACGTTATCTACGAAATGAAACGATTAAGCTGTCAAAGCACAATTCCCATTTTCATAACTAACCCATAATAAAGGCTTTTGCTTCAAAACTGCTGCAGTAAAAGATTTTTGTCCCTCTAACGAAGCCTGTGTGAATAAATGAGAGTGAAAAGGCAGTTCCAAGGTGAACTGCTGAACCTGAACTTGTGGTTCAGGTTTCAGTTACTAAATGAAAAAAGGTGCAGATTCATTTAAAGCACTAAAAGGCTGTGCACTTCTTAGTGATGCACAAAGTGGAGGCAGCAGAAATAAAGTCTGCATGAAACAGTGTGCTCTTAAAAACCGCATGCAGAGCGTTTAGCTACACGCATCATGAGCTGAAATCAAACTGCACTTCTATAAGGAGACTTCCCTCTGTGCTGCTCTGTGCAGTCATGTTTCTTTCATGCAGTATAAACTCAGGTTGAGGACTTCACTGCACAGTCTGGTACAGGTAACCTCTTTTGTAGGCGCTGAGGGGATAGAAGGTAGCAACGACAAACTTCCCATCAAAAGTGCGTCCCGTCAGCAGCCTCTGAGCCTCTTTGGAGTCACTGGAGTTGGCGTACTCGACAAACACCTGATGGGCACAGAAAGGAGAGGGAGATGTATGAATATGGTAAATGACTTGATGTATTGATAGTGTGGGGAAATGGTGTCTTAAAGTGGCTTTCTATCAGAATAAGAAGGATACATTTAATTTGGATAAACACACATTTTCCAAGCATTTGCACGTCAGAGATTACAACCAAAAAGAAATTCAAATAGACCCCACAAAGGGATCAAACTAAGAATCATATCTGATTATATAAAACATTGATTTGAAATTATCATTAAATTCAGTAGATTAAAAAAGAAAAGGAATTCAAAGTCAGTATAACAATATTAGATAATTGGCATGAAGTGGAAAATACACCATACATACACCAGTTCACAAACTTGGAGTGAGTTCTCTTAGAAAAATCTGATTTGATTCTTTATTACTCCCAAGATCTAAAGTGCATCCTCCAACACACGTGTATCATGCTAGAGTGAAAGTGGAGTCCTGAATGCTGTTCATTCACACATGACACTAACTGCAAGAATTTGTACTGTTGGATCTCAAGAAGGTTCTAAGAAGGGCTTCAGGATGCAAAAAGAAGAAATGGGATTGAGAGACAAAACATTTTGAGTAAGACATTTTCTGTAAAATGCATTTAAACTCAAACATGTTTTTGTCAGCTGATCAAAAGTTTAAGACCACAGCTGTTAAAAGACAAAATCTGTGCAAAAAAGTGGATTCAATGTCATTTTCTGTATTCACACTGTCATGACCCCCTGACGGCAAAGGTAAAAAAGCTTTCCCTCTTTGAACGCGGTCGGATTGTTGAGCTGCGTAAGCAAGGCCTCTCGCAGCACGCCATTGCTGCTGAGGTTGGACGCAGTAAGAAGTCATTTAACACTTCTTCAAAGATCCTGAGAGTTATGGAACACAGACAAGGGCCCTCAGACATTACCACACAGACAAGGGCCCTCAGACATAACCACACAGACAAGGGCCCTCAGACATAACCACACAGACCAAGGCCTTCAGACATTGCAACACAGACCAGGGCCCTCAGTCATTACCACACAGACAAGGGCCCTCAGACATAACCACACAGACCAAGGCCTTCAGACATTGCAACACAGACCAGGGCCCTCAGTCATAACCACACAGACCACGGCCTTCAGACATTACCACACAGACCAGGACCTTTAGACATTGCCACACAGACCAGGGCCCTCAGTCATTAGCACACAGACCAGGGCCCTCAGTCATTACCACACAGACCAGAGCCCTCAGGCATTGCCACATAGACCAGGGCCCTCAGCCATGGCCACACAGACCAGGGCCCTCAGTCATTGCCACACAGACCAGAGCCCTCAGTCATGGCCACACAGACCAGGGCCCTCAGCCATGGCCACACAGACCAGGGCCTTCAGACATTACGACACAGACCAAGGCCCTCAGTCATGGCCACACAGACCAAGCCCTCAGACATTGACACACAGACCAGGGCCCTCAGCCATGGCCACACAGACCAGGGCCCTCAGACATTACAACACAGACAAGGGCCCTCAGACATAACCACACAGACCAAGGCCTTCAGACATTGCAACACAGACCAGGGCCCTCAGTCATTACCACACAGACAAGGGCCCTCAGACATAACCACACAGACCAAGGCCTTCAGACATTGCAACACAGACCAGGGCCCTCAGTCATAACCACACAGACCACGGCCTTCAGACATTACCACACAGACCAGGACCTTTAGACATTGCCACACAGACCAGGGCCCTCAGTCATTAGCACACAGACCAGGGCCCTCAGTCATTACCACACAGACCAGGTCCCTCAGGCATTGCCACATAGACCAGGGCCCTCAGCCATGGCCACACAGACCAGGGCCCTCAGTCATTGCCACACAGACCAGAGCCCTCAGTCATGGCCACACAGACCAGGGCCCTCAGCCATGGCCACACAGACCAGGGCCTTCAGACATTACGACACAGACCAGAGCCCTCAGTCATGGCCACACAGACCAAGCCCTCAGACATTGACACACAGACCAGGGCCCTCAGCCATGGCCACACAGACCAGGGCCCTCAGACATTACCACACAGACCAGGTCCCTCAGTCATTGCCACACAGACCAGAGCCCTCAGTCATTGCCACACAGACCAGAGCCCTCAGGCATTGCCACACAGGCTAGGGCCCTCAGACATTGCCACACAGACCAGGGCCCTCAGTCATTACCACACAGACCAGAGCCCTCAGTCATTGCCACACAGACCAGGGCCCTCAGACATTGCCACACAGGCTAGGGCCCTCAGACAATGCCACACAGACCAGGGCCCTCAGTCATTACCACATAGACCAGAGCCCTCAGTCATTGCCACACAGACCAGGGCCTTCAGACAGTGCCACACAGACCAGGGCCCTCAGTCATGGCCACACAGACCAGGGCCCTCTGTCATGGCAACACAGACCACGGCCTTCAGACATTACCACACAGACAAGGGCCCTCAGTCATTACCACACAGACCAGAGACCTCTGTCATTACCACACAGACCAGGGCCCTCAGTCATGGCCACACAGACCACGGCCTTCAGACATTCCCACATAGACCAGGGCCCTCAGTAATGGCCACACAGACCAGAGTCCTCAGTCATTACCACACAGACCAGGACCTTTAGACATTGCCACACAGACCAGGGCCTTCAGACATTGCCACACAGACCAGGGCCTTCAGACATTACTACACAGACCAGAGCCCACAGTCATTGCCACACAGACCAGAGCCCTCAGTCATTAAGACACAGACAAGGGCCCTCAGACATTGCCACACAGACCAGGGCCCTCAGCCATGGCCACACAGACCAGGGCCCTCAGCCATGGCCACACAGACCAGGGCCCTCAGACATTACCACACAGACCAGAGCCCTCAGTCATTGCCACACAGACCAGGGCCCTAAGCCATGGCCACACAGACCAGGGCCCTCAGACATTACCACACAGACCAGAGCCCTCAGCCATGGCCACACAGACCAGCGCCTTCAGACATTACCACACAGACCAGGGCCCTCAGTCATTACCACACATACCAGGGCTCTCAGTCATGGCCACACAGACCACGGCCTTCAGACATTCCCACAAAGACCAGAGCCCTCAGTCATCACCACACAGACCAGGGCCCTCAGTCATTACCACACAGACCACGGCCTTCAGACATTACCACACAGACCAGGGCCTTCAGTCATTCCCACACAGATCACGGCCCTCAGTCATTACCACACAGACCAGGGCCCTCAGTTATTACGACACAGACCAGGGCCCTCAGTCATGGCCACACAGACCAGGGCCCTCAGTCATTACTACACAGACCAGAGCCCACAGTCATTGCCACACAGACCAGAGCCCTCAGTCATTAAGGCACAGACAAGGGCCCTCAGTCATTACGACACAGACCAGGGCCCTCAGTCATTACCACACAGACCAGGGCCCTCAGTCATTATCACACAGACCAGGGCCCTCAGTCATGGCCACACAGACCAGGGCCTTCAGACATTACCACACAGACCAGGACCTTCAGATATTACCACACAGACAAGGGCCCTCAGTCATCACCACAAAGACCAGGGCCCTCAGTCATTACCACACAGACCAGGGCTCTCAGTCATGGCCACACAGACCACGGCCTTCAGACATTCCCACAAAGACCAGGGCCTTCAGTCATTCCCACACTGACCACGGCCCTCAGTCATTACCACACAGACCAGGGCCCTCAGTCATCCCCACAAAGACCACGGCCCTCAGTCATTACCACACAGACCACGGCCCTCAGTCATTACCACACAGACCAGGGCCCTCAGTCATTACCACACAGACCAGGGCTCTCAGTCATGGCCACACAGACCACGGCCTTCAGACATTCCCACAAAGACCAGGGCCTTCAGTCATTCCCACACAGACCAGGGCCCTCAGTCATTATCACACAGACCAGGGCCCTCAGTCATGGCCACACAGACCAGGGCCTTCAGACATTACCACACAGACCAGGACCTTCAGATCTTACCACACAGACAAGGGCCCTCAGTCATCACCACAAAGACCAGGGCCCTCAGTCATTACCACACAGACCAGGGCTCTCAGTCATGGCCACACAGACCACGGCCTTCAGACATTCCCACAAAGACCAGGGCCTTCACTCATTCCCACACAGACCACGGCCCTCAGTCATTACCACACAGACCAGGGCCCTCAGACATGAGGGATGCCCTTGTTTGAGGCCCCTGCACAGCCTGAAGCTCCGTTGTTCCATTGAAGGAAAAAGCAGCCCAGATCATGATGGCGCCCCCTCCACTGTGCCGTGTAGGATCTCCTTGTCATGTCAGTAATGTTAAAGCCATCAGGACCATCAAGGTTAATCTTTATCTCATCAGAGAATAAAACTGTCTTCCACCGTTTAATGTCCATGTTTGGTGCTCTCGTGCAAACTCCAAACGGCTAAGTGCTCAGGGCCGGTGAAATGTTTCTGGGTCTACCACTTGACTTTTTTGTTCCATAACCCTCAGGATCTTTGAAGAAGTGTTAAATGACTTCTTACTGCGTCCAACCTCAGCAGCAATGGCGTGCCGCGAGAGGCCTTGCTTATGCAGCTCAACAATCCGACCGCGTTCAAAGAGGGAAAGCTTTTTTACCTTTGCCGTCAGGAGGTCATGACAGTGTGAATACCTGACAGAAAATGACACTGAATCCATATTTTTGTGAAGATTTTGGCTTTAAAAGGCTGTGGTCTTAAACTTTTGATCAGCTGACAAAAACATGTTTGAGTTTAAATGCACCTCACAGTAAATTTCTTACTCAAAATGTTTTGTCTCTTACTCCCTTTTCTTCTTTTTGCATTTTGAAGCTCTACTTAGAACCTTAAAATCCAATAGTACAAAATTATTGGGCCATCACTCGCAGCCACTTGACCTTATTAACTTTAATAATCAGCTCGTATTTGCGTGTGGTTGTGTCACAAAGACTGTATGACGTGGCTTGTGGTGATGTCTATGTTGATACAGTGATATGTGACTGATATGTGAAAAAAAGTTCATATGACTTTTTTTTTTGGAAACTCTAAAGAAAATGCACAGCAGCCAAAACCATGGGATTATTCTGACCTTCCAGGACCTCTGGTCTTACCTGTCCTTTCCCTGGGTTTTCTTTGGGGATGAGGAGAGAAACCACAGAGCCGTACTTCTGGCACTCCTCTTTCATGTCCTCCAGGATGTCTGCATAAAACATTTACAGGAAACAATTTCATTCTTCAGATTTTCAACGCTTGTGTGACACAAAAATCCAATGTAAACAGCTACCTTCGTACTCTTCTTCATTGTGCAGATGGCTATCATCGATGAGGTTCAGCAGCCGGAGGACAGGAGAGGGCAGCAGGACCAGGTCCTCAATGTGAGGAGCTGACACAGACACATTTACGCAGACGTATAAATACACAAGGCAAACAGACTGGTGCAGTAATGTTGGTAAAGGTCTCTCACGTATTGAAACATACCAAAGGGGATACTGAAGAATGGGCTCAGCAGGGCAGTTTCAGCTGTGCATCGCTGCTTTGGGTTGTTCAGAAGCATGCTGCAAATGAGCAGAATTAATAAAAAAACGACAAATGTAGCTGAAGGTCACACCATAAATCACTGTAGTCACACAATAACACATTTCTAACAACCCGATCTCGCGGGGGTTTGAAATCCTTGAAAAAAGAATTCTGGATCCATATCTGGATTTGGATCACCACCAAATCTAATCACTTCTTCCTTGTGCCATGGCTGACATTTCCCCGTCCTTCATCATAATCCATAAATACCTTCATGAGTTATCCTGTTCAGTCTAATCCAGGAGTCACTAACCTTTTGAGCCTGAGGGCTACCCTAAAGATGAGGGGCATTATGGAGGGGTACTTGCTTTTAAAGTTCCTAAGTTATATACATTTTGTAGTTTACCTTGAAAAAATAAATATTATGCATTTGTACTCTTTATTTTTGCTATTTACTCTTAATTTCTAACAATAACTATTACTACAGACTTTGAAATATTATGAGAACATTATACTTACATGCATCTTGAATTATTTATTTTGCTGTTAAACTTGTTAAATTTACAATAGTCACAGTTTTGTGAATTTTTTTGTTGTAAGGGCTCTGGCAGGTTACTTGTGGTGATTGAGGTGTGGTATCAGCATCAACGTAAACTTTGACCCCATGCAGGTCCAAGTCTAGATAAAAATAAGTGGTGCACATGTTACATCTGTTAGTTTTGCATTTATTTAGGGTGATTTACTCACAAAACATAACACTGAAATTAAAATATGGTTTTTTTCTTTCAAGGTCTGTGGTGGTAACGTTTTATTTTTAACATGTCCCTGAAGGCACCTCATTGCCTTCTGTGGGCTATCAGGTGCTTGCGGGCACCTTGTTGGATACCCCTGGTCTAACAGGGGAAAACGTCAACACCTTGGCGGAGGCACTAACACCAGTGTCACTGCTCTGTGTGAAGCACTGTACCTCTTGATAAGGTCTCTGAGGTGATAGACGGGGATGGCAGGGTACATCAGACTGTTGCTGGCAAAAATGTGGTCTACAATGGCTGCACAGTTATCCTGAAAGAAAGGAAAAGAAGGACAGGATTATTCTCTTTCAGCTTATTGATTTAGTTTTTTCATGACTAAAAACAGACGTGTCAAAGTTTTCATACTTCTTTTGTTAAAATCCTTCAGTTTGAAATGTTTCTGTGCCTTTATTCCACTCTTTTTCTTTCATTTTAAACATTTATGCTCTTTAATTATCGACCATTTTGGTGTTTGAGCACAGAGATGACAAATTTTGTGAGCAGTGCCTAAATTGTGAAATAGCTTAATGCATATTATGGAGATCTTGGACCAGCTGGATGCTTTCACTTGTGTGGTCAGTCTGCAGAAGACAAGCTGTATTGGAGTAGGAAGTTAATCCTTAGTAACCTGGACAGAGTTTGTTTAGCCGTACTCTTTGCTGGCTCAGTGAATCAACAATCAAGGAAACAGACAAAGGTCGTTTTCACACCTACAGCTCAGTAGGCAAATTTGCATATTTGGATCCATTCACGTTCACACGTCAGTATTTTAAAGTCCAGCCCGAATGGCCTTATGTCAGTACGTCACAGCTAGTGCTCCAATGAGTTCCAGTTGTTCTTTGCATTAAGGAAAGAACACTGGCAGGTTAAACTACCCACAAAACTATAATATTATAACAATAAAAGCAGTTATTAAATGTACTACGTAAGACAATACAGATGAACATATTCGTTCATGTGGGGCACGCCTCACGACATAACTGTGAAAGTCTATGTATGAAGAAGCTGCTGTAGTGGACACCAGATAGCATGGGAACATGTTACAACATAACACCTGCAGAGGAGTCTGCTAAGAAATTGTCTGCGATGCAAGAAAAGCAGGGAGTAGCTTTAAAAAGGAAAAATCCTCCTGCTTGAACGAGCTGAACTGAAACAGTCTGGGAGTCTTTATGAATTTCTGAATCAGTCCATGTTGTTGAGTCCTGTGATGATCTGCTGTAGGCGGTGAGTGATGTTCACCTGATGATGTTTTCATGTATGTTGTGCCTGAGCACAGAAAGTGACTTTGTAGAATCAAACCATTATTATTAAGTTTGTTATCAGCCTGGTCACCTGGTAGCGGTAATGCAGTTATTACTGCTGCTGCTGCCTGAACTACTACAGGGGTGTAATGAGTTAACTCGTCACCCTGTTTGAGTCGGCTCCCGGGTCGACTGTGCTCTCACTGCAGACAAACCGCTCCAGGGACAGAGTGGAAACAAGCCGACACCACCTCTTTCAGGTGATCTTGGAGTGGTTATTTGTGCCCAAACAGGGATCGATGGATGTCGATTGCTGCTGTGCTGAGAACACAACGGCCACTCGTACTAGAACAACTCTCCCAAACAATCCTGCCTCAATTATATCCTATGCCACACCGTCCTGATGATTATAAACTATGACCCTCACACATAAACCAAGTCTTTCACAGTCAAGCTGTAGTTTCTGTTAAACTGTCAACTGTTTTAGATAAGTGGGGGGCTGTTAATTGCTAATATCCCTTAACAATCAAAAAGTTAATAAAATAGATTTATTTTTGCCACAGAAAGTCTGATCTTTCTCTTTTTAAAGTATTTCTCTTTCAACAAAAGCGGATTTCCAGGATCCTTTACAGATGTGATGTCTCTGACTCCAACTAATCTCACTTTTCAGGCGACCCAATGACTTTATCTGATCATTTTCTTCTTCTCTTGTGATGGAGCCAGCCTCCAGCCTGAGTAAATGAATATTCATGGGCATGTTTTTTAAATGATGATTGTTTTCAGTCACACACAGTTGTCCATTCAACCAAATAAACTCGTTTGTTGAATCACACATGGGAGCTGTTGTGGGATGATTTCTGCTCATAATTCATTCTACAACAGATTGATAAAATAGGATCAATGTGTGTCTGCAGTCATCAGATAAACTCTTCAGCAAAAGTCCTGTGTTTTTGCTGTGACTTGTTTTTTACTACGTTACGTTATCTTTTTTTAAACTAAATTAGCACTTTATGTAACTTTCAAAAGAAATACATAAAAAAATAACTGTTTCACTGCCCTCAGCTTCACTTTGTGCACACTCATCTTCCAGAACATGTAGTCCCTCTTCTGTATGTTCTGGTTTAAATAGGTAAGGTTGTGGATCATCGTCAGTCCTGAAGAAATCATCCTCGTCCTCTCTTACAAAGTCGGCCATAATCCTTAGCACCAGTCTTCTTCTACTCGTAAACAGAGGCTTTGTTTTGTTGACTTTGAGAGCTAATCTTAGTCTAAAAATAGATAACGCAACATAACGTGGTAAAAAAATGAGACATGAAAATAAAAAAGATGTTGGCATATCCTTTTTATACAGCTTATATTCTTGACTATACGTTATATTGGTTTAATTAAAATAGTCTCTCTCTTTTTTAAAAGATGAGAAACCAAACTCAAGAATCATACGCTAATGCTAAGTTATGAGAGTGAACCACAGTCCTCTTTGACCTTAGTTATGAAAGACACGCCATCATGCTCATTCAGCCTTTTGTGCCAAAATGTGGGTATCCCCGTGACAGTTATGACCCTCTGACAGCACATAATATTAGCATTAGCCTATACAGGGAACAGCTTTTTCATACCTTCCACTCCTTTGAGCGGACGGTCTCTTTGAGTTTGATTCCTGAGAACATCTCCAACAGGATGATGCCAAGACTCCACATATCGATGGCGGATGTGCAGCCAGAGTCACCCTCCATCTCCACTCCGGCCTGAGCAAGGTTGTTCTGCAGCTCAGCCTCTGGAGCGCGGTACCCGTCTGTTTGAATGTACTTGACATCCTGGAGGAGACGGAGTGAACAGAGTGGTAAAAAAACAACAACGATCAACTGTCACTGATCTGATGCTCCACACACCCACCTGGTTTCCCTCTTTAAAGCTGAGGCCGAAGTCGATGAGCTTGAAGCACTCGTCATCAGCGCTCCAGAGGATGTTGCGTGGCTTAAGGTCGGCGTGAACATAGCCCTCTCTGTGAAGGAAGGCGAGGGCCTCCAGGATGTCTCTGGCACAATGCTGGACGAGCCACATGGAGTGACCCTGCTGGGATCTGCCAAAAAAGTCACACTCTGAGTTTTACAGAGGCCCAAGCTGTCCTGAAGGGTTATTGTACTGATGTTTAGTGATATCCATTCAATGGTCTTGTTATTTTTGTGGTGATCAAATCAACACAGTCTTTTGAAATCTGATGCATTAAACTCATTGTTCTTATTTCACAGAGGGTAGGCTAAATGAAGAGCAATCTCCAATATCTAGACGGATTTGACACCAGCCCCATTTACACTGTTGTTTCAAGCCTACATTTTTACACCCTGTGATGTTTCTGGACATTTGAAAGTGTTGTTTCCACTGCCCATCGTCACATTAAACTGTCAACTGTTTGTAGAAAAGTTGCCTGTGGGGGGCTGTTAAGTGTTAATATCCCTGAACAACCTAAATGTTAATAATAGATTTATTTTTGCCACAGAAAGTCTGATCTTTCTCTTTTTAAATAATTCCTCATTCAACAAAAGCAGATTATCCTAAACTGACGTGATGTCTTTGGCTCTCACTCATCTCACTTTTCAGGTGACCCAACAACAATATTTCACCATTTTCTTCTTCTCTTGTGATGGAGTCAGCCTCCAGCCTAAGTAAATGAATATTCATGGGCATGTTAATTAAGTGACGATTGTTTTCAGTCACACACAGTTGTCCATTCAACCAAATATGCATGTTTGATGAATCACACATGGGCGCTGTTGTAAGATGATTTCTGCTCCAAAATCTGCAGGTTTCAAGTTTTTGTTTCAAGCCTAAATTTTTATGCCCTGTGATGTTTCTGGACATTTTAAAGTGTTGTTTCCACTGCACATCATCAAATTTCTGTAGAACATCTGCTCAAACACTCTGCTGATGTTGGATACAGAGCTAACTCACTGCAGCTTCTTTCTCCGGTGTAATCATTGTAAACACAGTGATGCTGCTTCATATTCACTTCTGCGAGCTACAATTCTCCTCTCAACTCTTTGGCTGATGCTGTTTAGACACTTTTTTAACATGTATTAACAAAGTTAGGGTATTAATGGTGATCATAGCGTAAAGTTTTTCTGATTCATCTGCTATTTACGGACACTGACTTCCACCACATGTTTATGACAACGTGTTCTGCCTGGTGGTGGTGACCTCTTCCATCCCCTCCACCACCTCTCCCCCATGCAACAGGAGGGCTTACTCCCTGTTGAGAGGAGTACGCGTGAACGACCATGCCAGGGAATTACCTGTGCAGCTCCTCTGATATATTAAACTAAATATATCAGGGATACATGTTTGAAATGGCTTCACCCCCTTTACACTTGATAAAAAGAAAAAAACTGAACTCCCAGCCATAATCCAGGGGAGTTGAATGTGTGAATGCAAACAGACGAGTTTTTCACTCCGACTATACCTGGATAATTTCCTTGCACACCCCTAGTATTTTATCCACATAAAGTCGGAGTTCATGTCTGAATAATCAGAGAAATTCACTGAGAGTGGGAGGGCTGATGATGTCATCCTGTGCGAGCAGTAGGGCTGGGTATTTCCAGCAACCTCACGATAGGATACGTATCCCGACACTGAGGTCACGATACGATATGTATCCCGATACATGTAAATTGTGAACAGTGACTACATTTTAACAGAACTCCCAATAAGTCTTTTTTTTTAATCACAAGAAGAAAAAGAACAAGGATGAGTTTTAAATGATTCTACAACTTAAGAAACTTAAATTCAGGTCCTCAAAGACGGTAGACCTAACTTCAAATCTGGAACATGTGCTTCATCATGTAGTTTGGCTTATACTTTGAACTGTGCCATTGTTAACATTACCCAAAGAGTATGGACAACAACTGTCAAACATTAAGGCCGTATCGGTTCTGTAGAATCCGTATCGCTACATGTATCCCCCATGGAGTGCGTTACGATATTTTGCTGAATTGACATTTTGAACACAGGCCAAGCGACCAGCACAAACCAGGAAAAGAGAAACTTAACAGGACAGATGAAAACAGCCGCTGCAGCTGGAGAAGTTTGTCTGACTGTGAGGAGAGTAACAAACTCTGGACATCTAAGTGCTGTTTCCACTGCACATCATCAAAGTGTTGCAGACCATCAAAACCATCACCACCAAGTCTGTCACACAACCAAAGAGTCACTGTTGGATACAGAGATGAAACTCTGCAGCTTTCTTTCTCAGTGTGATTGTCGTGCACGTAGTGACGCTGCTTCATATCCACTTCTGCTGCTTCAGTGCTCCTCTCAGCTCTTTAGTCTATGCTGTTGATTCACTTTTCACCTGTAACACTGAAGTTTGTATCGAAATTGTTCATCCACTCACATACTATGATCACTGATCTCTGCTGTGTATATTTGACATTGTGCTGCCTGTCAGTGACCCCCCACCCCCCTCCACCACTTCTCCCCCGTTCAGCTGGGACCACTCCCTGCTGAGAGGAGCAAGTATAAACAACCATGCCAGTGAAATACCCGGGCAGGCTGCCAGGACATCATCCTGTCATTATCCTGTAGTCTTAATGCATTCTGCACTTTATCTGCAACTTTTTATGGTCACTTTAACTGAATAACACTTTATTCGATCTGTGCGCTTTATGAGGCAGTAACATGCAGTTTGTCTTTTTGCGTGTTTGCCTGTTTGTTGATGCTTTGTTTTGTTTTTGTCTTTATGGTTTTGGTGTGTGCTACTCCTGTGCCTTTTAAATGCCCCCTTTGGTATAAATAAAGTGGTTGAATTGAACTGATAATATCAGAGCTGAACGTGTGAAAAAGTCTTTTGAGGCAACAACAATATTTCCAATACGTAACGTCACAGTGTAACCTCTTGTTTGACAATTTCTTCATAATCAGATTTCTTCTTGATGAAGCTTTTCCATTCACCACCAATTATTCTTAATATTGATCCTTTCTATCTTAAATTTGTATATAGAGTTTTTCAATTGCACCGTCCTGTAGGATTTAATCTTGTATATACTCTGTACCTTTACTTCTTACAAATATTTTATAATTTACTTCTGTTTTTGTTTTTTTACTTAACTATCTATTGCACTGAAAAAGGAGAAGCTCTCCAATCTCATTGTACATTTTGTACGATGACAATAAAGGGCATTCTGATTCTTTCTTGGAGCACTTATCGTGTAAATTCATCGGGAAAACGCTGATCACTTCACTTACCTTCCACTCTGAGTACCACTGCTGCCTCTCACCAACAGCTCAGACACACTGACATCCAGGAGCTCCAACAGAAGACAGCGTGTGGCGACACCCACGTTGCTGTGGTTGGTGAACACCCCGTACAGTGTCACTGTGGAGAGAAATATCTGTTAGCGCCAGGGTTACAAAAGGGCATAATGCAGAATAATTCAGTTAATGAACATTACATTTCAACAGATTCATTTGAAAGCAGAACTTAATCAAGTTTTAATTATGTTGTTGAAGAACCAGTTTCAGCTTCACTCTATGTCCTCAGGCTCAAATGTGGTTTCAACAGTCCAGGGTTCTAGAAATCATCTGTGCACATGATGGAGGTGCATGTAGGGGGTGTGGTAAGCAGTGTGCTACGTGAAATCTGCACGGCACAGAATGGCGAGTGTGAGTGAATCCTTCTTGTGTTTTGTTCCACCATCTTTTCCTGAAGTCATCATAAACTGAGGAACTGTATTAGGAAGACTTTAAACACAGAAAAAAGGGATCGTTTGTACACTATATGATCATATTTTCCCGCTGATGTTAAGTGATATAATGCTTGTTACTTATTTTCTGTTGCTTGTTTTCTGTGTGACTGTCCAGGCCATGAGTCGACTTTAAGAAGGTGGTCTGTACTTTAACGGGAAGGTTCCTGTTTAAAAGAACTATTGTTATTAAAATAAATGCAATCAACTGAAGAATCTGAAAGACAGATGCTGTGCTATGCTACAATGATTGTAGTCTAGCCATTGTTAAACTTATGTTACTACAAACCCCAATTCCTATGAAGTTGGGACGCTGTGCAAAACGTAAATAAAAACAGAAAACAATGATTTGCAAATCCTTTTTGTTCAATTAATTGAATACAGCACAAAGACAAGATGTTAAATGTTCAAACTGGTAAACTTGAATGCTTGAATTTGGTGTCTAAAAATTGTTACTGAAAAGCTGAGACAGGGGCAACAAAAGACCAAACAAACACCTGTTTGGAGGATTTCACAGGTGGACAGATTAAGTGGAAACATGTGAGTGTCATAAAAGGAGCATCTTCATCTTCATCACATCAACTTCTTAATCATCCTTCTCATATTCTTTCTCTAGAATACTTCTGCTTTCTGGGAGACAATACAGAGCAAGCAAACACAAAACAAACTGCTATAAGCTCTCTTTTCTCCCAGCATCCATCTCTTCTCAGCAAACAGAGTAATTCTTCTTCTGCAATTGTTATATAATATCTTATATATTTTTCAACTTATTTTACTGCCACCAGTTTCTTATCTGTTCTTGTTATAATGATTTTATCCATTGTTTTATCAGTCTTATCATTATTCAACCATTTTTACTTGTTTCTACTTATGTTCACTGCTTATTGTAACAAGCACTGCACTTTAATCTTCTTGTGCAGTAACTACTGACCATGCTCACCGGTGATCTCTTGCTTATGTAACTTTTTAATGTCATCTGGTGGTTTTTCTGTATATCATGCCCTTACCACTGCTGTCTAAGATAAATTTTCCACAAGGGACAATAAAATCTATCAATCTATCAATCTATCTATCTATCTATCTTCAAAAGGCTAAGTCATTCAGAAGCATGGATGCAGCGAGGTTCACCAATTTGAAAAACTGAGTGAGTAAATAGTCCAAAAGTTTAAGAACGTACAACTGCAAGAAATTTAGGGGTTTCATCATCTACAGTCCATAATATCATCAAAAGATTCAGAGAATCCAGAGAAATCTCTGCAAGTAAGTGACAAGCCAAAAACCAACACTAAATGCCCTTGACCCTTCGACCCCTCATACAGCGCTGCATTTTAAAGCAGCGTCATTCTGTAAAGGATATCAGCACGTGGGCTCAGGAACACTTCAGAAAACCATCGTCAGTTAACACAGTTCATTTCTACATCTATGTAGAGGAGTGTATGTGTGGAGCATTATCAAGCATGAAATACAACAATGGAGACCCTAAAGTTGTGCGTAAAGCAGGAATGTTAAAGAATTCCACCTAGACTGCTTCAACAATTAGTGTCCTCAGTTCACTTATTGAGTGTTATTAAAGGACAGGTGATGTAACACAGTGGTGATCATGCCCGTCCCAGTGTTTTCGGAACACGTTGGAGGCTTCAAATCTAAAATGAATGAATATATGCAAATTAATAAGTTAAAGTTGGGGATGCTCAAGATTAAATTTTTGCTGAAATCCGATATGCCAATATTTTTTGATTAATTATCGCAGATACCAATGTTTCTGTTCAAGAGACAAGCTCTGTACTTAACAAAAATGGACTTGCTTCTTTCAGTGTTACAGTATATTTTACCAAGGAACAGATGTAAAACAAGAAAAACAGCATTTAACTCTTGCAAAAATAAAACCTTCATTTTTTTAATGTACCCATGCAGTGATGAGAAGGTGCATCAATATTGTACATTTGCGTGATTTGCCGATATGTGTGGCCGATATGTCTGCTGTAAATATCTGCAAAACTTCAATATCAGTTGATACCAATCCTTAACTTTTTATGTTGATATCGGCCGATACTGATATCGAAGTAATAATATCGTGCATCCCTAGTTAAAGTGTATCAGTTTGAATGTGTAATGTTAACTGAATATAACTGAAAAAGTATGGAAAGGATTTGCAAGTCACGGTCCTCTGTTTTTATTTACACACCGTCCCAGCTTCACTGGACCTGTGTTGTAGGCACCCTGGTGGAGTTACCTATGTTCTTGTGGCCCTGGATGTCCTCCAGCACTGATCTCTCCTTGTGGTACCCGTAGTCTCCTCCCTGAGTGTCGGCCTGGAACTCCTTGACGGCGGCGGTGGTGGCCCTGCCGGAGCTGACCCTGTACACCGAGGCCGAGACTCCCTGCCCGAGCCGGGACTCCACGGTCCAAATCTCCCCGAAGATCTCGAACAGCACCGGCTTGGAGCTCTGGTCCACGCCGCCGTCGGCCGCCGGGCGTGGAGCCTTGACGGCGGGCTCGGTGGGTCCGCAGTGAGCCATCGGAGCGAAGGAGGAGAGGAAAGGAGAGGAGAGGAGAGGAGAGGAGAGGAGCCAGCTAGTTGACGAGAGGGAGCAGCTGCAGCACCATCGCAACCTGCACTGCTCCGTAAACACCACCTGGAGGAGTCGACGACGGCTGGCTACACCTGCAGCCTTACTGAGACTACAGCCGGGGCCACACCTGAGCGATACACCTGTGCATACTAGACTGTTTACATGCTGCTGCAGACAAGACGGTGTCCCTGGAGTCAGCTGACCCAAACTCAGCTGCCTCAGATGCTGTCACAAGTCTCAGAAACTAAGAATAAAGCTCCACTCACATCAGGAAACTCAGCTCACCCATTAGGCAGCAGCTGATACTGCAGCATTTACCGTATTCCAGAGTTAAAGCGCCTTTAAACTCCGAGTGAAGTAAAGTTTTCCACAACTTCTTATCCTGACTGTTGATTTCGATCTCACTTCCGGTTCTGCGCTCCCTCTCTGTAACTTGCCTTGTCGTGCAGTCTGCCCCCTGCCGGCGAGGAGTGCCTGTGCGCGTCAGCCTCTTCTTCTGCTAATAGGGCTCCGGCAGGCTGTACGCAACGAGGCGTAATGCTGCCCTCTACAGGCAGAATTAATCATGATCTTATATTCTCACTTGAAGCCCGGATGATTGAAGGAACTTTTATTTCACCTTCTTCCTGTGTTAGCTTTTAAATGCCTGTGATAAAAAACATTTTGGGATGATATAATGAACTGGATGAAAATTAGAAACAAATACTGTTTGGTAATAACGATCTGCCGAAGGAACTTTTCAAAATTTGCAATATAATAACAATTATGGGTAAATACCATATTCATAAAAGTAAATGGCAAAACAAAAATCCATCTCTGACTGTGTTTAAAATTGAACTGCAGTCATACTTTGCTTCATTTTCACTCCTGAAAGACTCCAGTAAAGACAATTGTCTCCTATGTGAAGACGTCTCTAAATTTCTAGTGTTTTAAGTGTAACGACTTCCTTACAAGTATTTGATTAATGTCACAGGTCATTTTCATTGTATGGACATTTTTTCTGTTTCTTAGAGAGCACAATGGACTGATCATACAAAATGAAAAGCTTTGATGCCTCATGGACTGAAGTGCCTTGTGCTGAAAGTTATATTAATTTGTTATACTTGTTTGTATTTGAGCTGTTGAGGCTACAAAACACCTCCCATCGAGAGTGTTTGCATATTGTATTGTGTGAAAAAAAAAAAAAAAATATATATATATATATATATATATATATATATATATAATTTTAAAAAATGTTTTAAATGCATTAAAGAACCACTTAATATTTTTTATTGCATCAAGACTTTTAAACTTTGTCAGCAACCTCTATTTAAACAAAAAAGAAAAGAAAAAATAAAAACAATTCATTATAAGTGCTCTGTTGAAATAATGTCATCCCAGTAATAAAAATAAGGTTATACAGCAATAATTAGAGCCAAAACTGAAATCATGGTGCATCTGTGAAGATAAACAGATAAATGTTCATAATTGCTCATTAAGTTCTCTTGCTAAAATATGCTGTTTTGCCTCTTTCTTTAAGTAAATATATACGGGTCGAAACTGAGCACACCATAGATGTTACTATAGTTAATAATATTAGAATGGAAAAATGTATATATTTATACCTCTACAAAATGTGTTCTAACACCGCCTAGTAATAATGAGGTTTCAATAAAACCTCTTGTTTATTTATATGATTCTCTTGAAGTTCATTTTACATTCTTTTTTATTGAAATCAAGGGATATACAGACAAAGAAAGGCCCAAAGGCCCACACCAAAAGATTTTAAAACCAATGTTTTCATGGATGATAAGGCCTGACAACGTAACCAAGACATAAGTAAAAAAATGCATGATAGGTAATTGTTTTTAGTGTAATTTACAGCTGATTAAAGGCACTGGTCAAAACCGACCCTAGCGTGTGCTTTTACATTCACTCTTCCCCAGAAGAATGTTCAAATCTATAGTGTATTTGATAGCGCTCCTTTGCTAGTGAATCTGCAGTTTCATTACCCTCTATTCTTGAATGGCCACAAAAAACCCACATGACATCCTGGTCTTTCGATCAGGAATAAACAGAATAATAATTCCAAAATCATATCTGGGCGGGCCCTTGATGTCCCTTCCTTCAAAGCCCCCAAAGCAGCAGCAGAGTCAGAGCATATTACACTTTTTCGAGGCGTATTCTCCTCTACCCATTCTAGTGCTCATAAAATTGCCAGTAACTCAGTAGAAAAAACTGACAAATTATCTGAAGCATGTTAACTTTACCTCCACCAAGGAAGTTATGTTTTTGCTGGCGTGAGTTTGTTTTTTCTGTTTGTTTGTTTGCAAGATTACGCAAAAACTACTGCAGATCCCAGAGACCAAAAACATTCTCATTAGGTTGATTGGTGACTCCAAATTGCCCTCAGGTATGAGTGTGAATGTGAGCGGTTGTCTGTGGCTCTATGTGGCCCTGCGTTTGGCTGCAGACCTGTTAGGGGTTTATTCGCCTCTTGCCTAATTTCAGCTAGGGTAGGTCCCCTGCGACCCCTAGCAATATAGAAATGGATGGTACAAATGCTCACATCTACAGTGTTCATCATTTAAGTTAAAAGCTATTAACTGCCAACACTGATATCAATCACCAAAAATCATTAAAATTGATTTTAAGTGATGATTTATGTTTTTTTCACCGGTGGTTCTCCACTCTTTGGCCAGTGGGCCTCAATGATCTTGTGTTTCCTTTGTTCTTATGCAGAAACGCAACCCTACTTGGTGGTGAAATGGTGACGTCATATAGATAGATAGATAGATAGACAGACAGACAGACAGACAGACATACTGACTGACAGACAGATAGACAGACAGAGAGATAGATAGATGTTAGAGAGGCAGATGGACAGACAGACATACTTACTGACAGATAGATAGATAGATAGATAGATAGATAGATAGATAGATGTACTTTATTGATCCCAAGCTGGGAAATGGTGGAAAATATAATAATATTATGTGTTGTTTATTATTTTTCTAATAAGTTGATGCAAAAGGGAGAATATATTGAGATTTGGCTTCAGAGTGTAATTCTCTCTGTGAACACTGGGTGGTGCTAAACACAAGCAGATTTCAACCTGCTAGTGACGTCATTTCCGGCTTGCCATTCGACGTTGCATCCGGACATATTGGGCTATCGCTAGGCTAATGTTTCCCATGGTTTAAAGCTGTAAATGAACTGTTTATAGCCTTGAAACCGATTGAGTACTTCGTCGATGCAAGCAGGAGTAACTCGCGGTGTTGTTCGGGCTCACTTTTACCTGTTGTGTCCACCTGGTCAGCTTTAAGCCACATATGGTTGCACTACTTCATTGTTAGCTTAGCATTAGCCATGCTGCCTGGATGCGCTCTCAGACGTTGGCTGTGACAGGGATCTTTGGAGCCTTATTTCGGACTAATAGCATAATTTTCCCTTCTTATTTGTGTTTTTAATGTGTATACCTATTTTGTCGCGTTACTCTTTGGTTTGCAGTTAAACCTAATGACTCTTTGGCCGAGCAAGCACTTCAACCTGCCGGCTAACTCTGCTGTTTCGTCTTTTTAACGTTAGACTCTTAAACAGCTTTCACTTTGCATTTGCTGGGTTGTAACTTTAACTCCCGTCACCCCAAGAAAGTCTTCCAGAAGTTTAACATCCCAGCCAACACCAGGGACCTTCATCTCTTCAGTTTATCTCCAACGATGGCTTCTTCCTCTGGAAACGACGACGACCTGACCATCCCCAGAGCAGCCATCAACAAGATGATTAAAGAAACTCTTCCTAACGTGAGGGTGGCCAACGACGCCAGAGAGCTGGTGGTGAACTGCTGCACAGAGTTCATCCATCTCATATCCTCAGAGGCCAATGAGATCTGCAACAAGTCCGACAAGAAGACCATCTCCCCTGAGCATGTCATCAACGGTGAGTCCTGCTCCATGTGCGCCCTGTGATTGCAGAGCTACAGTGTACAGGAGGCTCATACAGGGGGTGTGTCTGTCCCCTCTCCATGCCTTGGTGATTCACATTTGTCTATTTTCACTTTCTCCCCTATCTTCTCGCATCACAGCCCTGGAGAGTCTTGGTTTTGCTTCATACATCACAGAGGTGAAGGACGTCCTGCAGGAGTGTAAAACCGTCGCACTGAAGAGGAGGAAGGCCAGCTCTCGGCTGGAGAACCTGGGGATCCCGGAGGAAGAACTGCTCAGACAACAACAGGAACTGTTTGCCAAGGTACGTCCAAGAAATCAAGGCTTGTTTAGACATTCTGCAGATATTTTTGAAAGTAATTTATTTATATATTTTTTTTCATTTTAACAAAGAAACAACAGCAGAACAAAGCAAAGGCTTGGCAGTGTAAACAAGTCAACAAAAACGTAGTGTATTGTGGGGAGGTTTCTGATTAAGTTTAGGTGCCTGCTCAGTAATGCGTGAATAAACCAGGATTTAAAATTTCAGCTTAAGAAAGTAATCTTAAAGGGTTAATTGCTAGAGGCCCATTGCAGAAGTAACTAGAAAAACCCTCAGAGCGCAGACCTCCTCCAAGCAGCTCAGTTCTAGCAGTGGTTTTTCCACAACCCCTGTAAAAGATACAATTCTGGATCTCCAGAACAGAGCCAGGATCCAGACCAAACTATCCTGTATGAACACAAGTTTTAAGAACATTGCTTAATATTTTGATTTTATATGAATTAATTATTGAATGTCGTCAATGGGATTTTTTTTGTGATGTCAACCTGGATCACATCCAGATGAAATTTACCTTGATGATAGAGACAAGGACTCCATATTATCCTGTGACACTGGAAGTGAATCTGTTTAAAAAATGGCAGATGTAACATTTTTTAAATTTCTGCCTAATGTGAACTTATGGGATTTTTTTTAAATTTTGGGATGTTTCTTGGATCCAGACAAATACAAGTATCTCCACCAAAATCCAATTATTTTTAAGCTGGGCCATTACCAACATCTCCTGAAAATTTCAGCAAAATCTGTCTAGTTTTTGTGTAATCTTGCTAACAAACAAACATACAAATAAACATATACCGGTAGAAATATAATCTCCTTGGCGGAGGTAAATATGAGTGCCAATAAATGAACTTGCAAACTTTATCCGAGGAGGGACATATCTGAGGGCGGACGGTAGCCAGTACATAGCACTCTATGGTGCCTTGAAGGCCTCGTAATTGACCCACTTTTAGGTTAAAACTACTCAAAAACTACCTAGACTTGACAAAATGCTACAGTAAGAGACTTCACAATGTTTAGCTTTTCCTTGACAAAGCCACTGAACTTAGCACTCCTGCAGGCGCACATGTTGCATTTTTTCCCCATTCAGAGAGTCGAGATCACTAAATTCAGACCCTGGATTCTCATACGGTACGATAACTCTTAAGATGTAGCACTGTATGCCTCTGTTTTGGATGGGATGGGAGGTTGTGTTGGAACTGTTGGCCCCCACTACAAATTAGATGGTAGGAAAAGCACTGAGTGTTGGCATTGTTCAAAGTTACTTTTAGTCGGTGCGATCATCCCATGATTCCAGTTTGAAATGAAAGGAAAGCCGATGAAGCTGTCAGACTGTCTGTGGCTCACACACTGGCTGTAAAATAATCCCGTAAACATGATGGTGCCATTAACGAGCGTGTCCATCCTTAGCCTGGATTAATGGTGGCTCAGTGCAACATGTTCATCATGGTTAAAGCTGCATCGAAAGGAGGTTTTTTGTAGTTTAACTACTTAATAATTCACTGGAAGAGTTCACCCCACATCTGCCACTTCGGCTGGTGAGTCAAAATGATCAGAATCGGAATCTCTTAACTGTCATTGCATCTAAATACAACGAAATTACTGCGAAAATCAGTCAGTGTATTTCCTTCTAATTTAACTTAAAAACATCACATGACATAAACAAGACACAGGACAAATAAGACAGTTGATGATTTAAAAGATAAAGTGGCTGAGTGCTATAAAGTGCTGTTGTGGCTGGTATATTAAAAGATCTTCTGTTTCTTCAGTGAACATTTGAGCCCTGCGTATATGCCTCAAGACTTGTGGAGTATACTCCTAAATTCACTGCACAGTTTGGTCCCTCAGAGGCAAGACAAAAGCCAGAGTTTGATCTTGATGCTGGACTTATTCCTATTATACATTGGGATGTACCATTTTATCGGCATGAAATCAGCATTGGAAGATAAGGTTAAAAAGTGGGTCATCAGTAGCGACAGATAAGAAAACTTCTACTGATATCTACAGCTGATGTATGGGTTATACTTAACAGACATTTAAACTCCTTAAAAATAGGTCATAACCATTATTTTAGGCGATTAATTCTCCTTTTTTATGATACCCACTGGTATTGTATTTCATATTGTTGGAAAGCCTGATTAGTCACCTTTACAATGAGGTACAACCTGAAAGGATCCATTCATGGAATGAGCAACACAGCTAAACATGTGGGTAAGGCCTTATTATCACTGAGTGTCTGCATTTAAAAATCAAACTTGTAATTATGGAATCAAATGTTTTACTTCTGTAACATCTGTTTCTTACTCAAAAGACTTCAGAGTGCGAAGAACAGGCCAGGTTTATCAGAGACTTTGCGCTGTTGACTGCACTGAGACTTCAACAAACATGACAGAATACAAGATCAAAACTGCCTTTGCCTTTCGAAAACATTCTGAGGAATGATCAGTTACTATGATGACAAGTACCGTCAGCTGCTTACCAAAGCTCTGGTCTGTTTACATTCGTGATTTTCGCACATGCAGAGCTCCCTGTGCTCTCTTTGGTTTAACCTGAATGAACAAATAGAAGTCAGGACAAAGATCAAACATGCTAGACTTTCTGTTGGGGAGCCGAGGCGTCCCTGTCTGGTCCTTTCTTGTCACACTACACAAGGTGAAATGATCAATTTTCGTGGCCTACGTACAAAACTTGGTATAGAAATATTGCTGTAGATTTTATTATCAGCATGATGAGTGCAGAAATGTCAACATATTTGCAGAAATCTAATATTGTGCATCACTTTAATGGCGTGCACACATAAGGATTTTCTATATCTGAAGAGATGTTTTGTCTGTCAGAGACCCCACACATGAAGATATAAAATCAGGCATTGAACAGTTTTGATCGTGCTGTGTGTGGTGTGTTGCGATAATCTCAACACAGCACACCACACACATAATGATTCTTCTCGTCCTCCAAGACAGAAATCTGATCATACGTGATCTAACAAAAGTGAAGAAAAAGAAACATAGCAACAACCGGAAACACAACGTGGGAGAGGACATACGAGAAGAGGGAGTGAAGGCGGTCTTGGGACTATTTTTGACGGAAAAATCCAGAACTGAAAAAAAAAAGAAAAAGACAGTGGAAAAAATCCTGGAGACAGCGTGAACGCGTGAGCTGGTCCTCCGTTTCTGAGGTCCACAAAACTTTATGTTTCAGGTCGGCCATATTTGTTTTTATTTAGGCCTGCTTCCTTGTTCCTCAGTCAGCTCAACTCTTGATTGGCTACATTAATGTCACCATTCTCAGGAGTCGTTGGCTTTCTCCACGCACATGAAGATATTTGGTTGTAAATATTGAACAAGTTTAATATTTACGATTGTTGACCCCGACCCGTTTCACAGCCGATAATTGGGAAAAATTCACTCTGAACACACCTCAGAGCACAGGATAATCTTAAAGGATAATCTTATAAGACAGACGATGATCTGGTGTTTGCTGTCTTTGGCGGGGAAGGAAGAAAGTTGGGACAAAAACAGCCCGTTTACCCCGCTTTACTTTATATTTGAGATAAAAAGGCAATGAACTCTATTTAGACACCAGATTTCACCATCCCGATCCTATGATCAAACTTGTGGAGCTATTCACTGGATATTGCCTAATTTAAATGCGGTTATTTATTTAGTTATTGTTATCTTGTTTAAATATGAGTAGAGAATGATGCTTATTATTGTCAGTTTTATTATTTAAAATATTTGGGCTTATATTTAGGCTTTTATTCTGATGGGTTTGGTTGTTTTGCACCGGGTGACATGGATTTAGATAGGCAGGTAAGACTGGATAGGCGGGCACCAAGGAGTGTGAATGGTTTTTCAACAGGAAGACGGGAGGACGCCAATTTGTGTGCAATCATTAATAAACAGAAGAAAACTGCAGCTTGTGACTTGGACATTGACATT
Organism: Cetoscarus ocellatus; assembly: GCA_037902135.1. Classification (NCBI taxonomy): domain Eukaryota; kingdom Metazoa; phylum Chordata; class Actinopteri; order Labriformes; family Labridae; genus Cetoscarus; species Cetoscarus ocellatus. Next base: position 77,518 of record JBAMNC010001452.1, read on the forward strand.
TTTTGATCCTGTGTAAGATCCATTTTCCCCGTGACATGGTGTCTGTTTTGAGTTATGAGATTTTTTAGTTGTTTTGGAGTTGACAAAGCCAAATGGCCACTACAAAACTCATGTCTCATGTCTTACGTTGTATGTTGGTGCAGGCCCGGCAGCAGCAGGCAGAGCTCGCCCAGCAGGAGTGGTTACAGATGCAGCAGGCAGCCCAACAGGCTCAGATGGCAGCATCCTCCGCCAGCGCCACCCAGCAGGCCGGCTCCTCTCAGGACGAAGATGAGGAGGATGACATGTGATGCCCGGATGCTGTCTTTCAAAAATGTCCGAATCCCTTCCCTGGGACAGCGTTGGCACAAAAACCTCCTCGTGCTGTCACGGACAGAGACATGAGAAGCGTTAGACTGCGTAGTGTAACATCGATGAGGCCCGCTGGGATGGGCAGTGAGGAGGACGGTGAGCGGGGACTGCCACACATTCTGACATCAGAACCAGGAAGTGATTTAAACTGAAAGGCTGTTCAGGAAGTTTTTGATTAATCTCTTCTCCCTCTTTTTTCAGTTGCTTCTTTTTTTGTCTTGACTTTATGTTGTGAGTAATTTTTGTAGATTTCTTGAAGTGTTATGGACGCACTGAAGGCAGACACTGCCTAGGATCTGTCCATGAGCATCGGTGGTAAAGCAGCGTTTGCTTCTTCAGGTTCTGCACCAGTTAGCTTGCCTTTGTCGTCTGTTTTTCTTGATTTCTTGTGGTTTAGAATAACCACTTCAGTAAACTCAGACAATTTCTCCTTCTTGTGGTCGCACAGGATCATTTTAGGGGGTTGTGAATATTGGAATATTTCTGTTGATTAGAGAAATAAGTGGACATTTTGTTAAGATTTAGCTCATTCAGATACTTTGTTTCATTTTCTTTCTACCTTGAACCACACACAGTATTGCTAATTAGCACACCCTACAGAAAAAGAATATAATTGTCTCGTAGAAACCAAAGACAGAGAGAGATGAACTAACAGCCCGGACAGATGTAGTGTTTTTAAAAGGTGTAGGTGCTACCGTGCTTGTCCTCGCTGACTGCACGTCAGTGTCAACCATGTTACAGATTATTAACCTATAACTTTGTAAGATGCTTTGATATCCAGGCTGAATTTGTTATTTCCCCTTCTCCTTTGGGTGCAGTATCAAACATTTGCATTGTGACTGTGGTTAATCCTCAGTGTAAAGACAAGTAAACTTTTTGTGACAAACATTCACTTGCCGATGCTACAAAAGGTGTATTCTTTAAGCAATAAAGGAATCATATTTTATAGAAAAGCGTTTCGTCTTTGTTTTGTCATAAGTTCCTGCTTTATTTAAAACCCACATGGGGTAGTAGGGCCTAGAGTTGGGAAGCATTTCCAGTTGTTGAGTTGTATTGATATTAGATTAGATAGAACTTTATTAATCCCTTTGGGAAGACTCCCTCAGGGAAATTAAGATTCCAGCAGCAGCACCATAAAGCAGATAAAAAGACATATAAATAAGGTAAATACAAATAAAAATGTAAACATAGGCTACTGGCTGACTGCTGCTCCTTCCTGTCCTCTGTCTTCCTGTTACTCCTCCCCTCCGCCCAGTGAGGAGATGTACAGTCTGATGGTCTGAGGGACAAAGGAGTTTCTCAGTCTGTTGGTCCTGACCTTGTGCTCTCGTGGACAAAATTGTTGGTACCTTTCTGTTAAAGAAAGAAAACCCACAATGGTCACTGAAACTGACAGAAGTAATAATAAAAATTTTCTGAAAATTAACTAATGAAAATCAGACATTGCTTTTAAATTGTGGCTCAACAGAATCATTTTAAAAAACAAACTAAAGAAACTGGAAGATTTTCTCTGCTGCTCGCATTGTCCCCAGAACCCCCCTCATGTCCTACAGCAGATCTCGGTAAGCATACGTTTTAATTCAAACTCCTTCTTTACACTTTTAAGGCCGTCCACAGCGTTGCCCCTCCATACCTGTCTGACACTCCAGCCCGCTCCCACCTCACTGTGCCCTCCTCCTGCCTCAGCACCATGACCAGCAGAGCTTCAGTCTGTCACTCTGACTCTGTCCCTGCCTTCAAATCCAGACTGAAGACCTGCCTGTTCAAGACCACCTCCTCACTGTGACATCCTCTCCTCATCTACTTCCTCCGTTACCATTAACATTTATTTAACTCTCTGTTGATTTAATCCATCATTGTCAAGAAAGGCACTTATAAATAAAATAGGTTCACTCCAGGCACTCCGGCTTCCTCCCACAGACCAAAATCATGCTCAGTAGATTAGCTGGACACTCTAAATTGCCCTTAGGTACGAGTGTGAGCAAAAGTGGTTGTCTGTCTCTCTACGTGGCCTAGTGATTGGCTGGCGGCCAGTCCAGGATGTACCCCGCCTCTTACCAAATGTCAGCTGGGACAGGCTCCAGCCCCTGGGACCCTGACAGGGATAAGAGGTATAGACAGTGAATGGATGATTGTATTTGTGTCGTGTTGTTGTAACTCAGCTTGGTACTGTTCAGCCCTGTGCAGCCTTAGTGCAGTGAAGCTGATTATTATTCTTTTATGGGTAGTTTTAGCATCACTTTATTTACAGGTATCATGAGAATTCAGTGTAGAGAAAGTGCCAACGTTTCCGAAAGGCAACATCATCTGAGGATGCTTTACTGTGCTGTCACTTATAATCTCACGCCCTGCTCAGTTATGCCACACCCCCCACGCCAGAACACGGCCAAAAGTTTGAAACTGACAAAACAAGATCTGAGGATGAAAAACAGATCTGAAGGTGAAAAAAATAAATCTGAAACCAAAAAGATAAGATTTGAATATGAAAATATTAAATCTAAATGACACATCACATGTTAAACTGATTTTTTTTGTAAGCTTAACAGTATTCTACTGTAATACTTACAGTACTTTACTATGAAAAATCTATACAGTAAATTACTGTATATTGTAAAGGACTGTGGGAACATTCTGATTTCTATAAAATGAACAGCATTTTATAGATGCTATTCAATATTGCTATTATTCAATTCTGGGACATGAACAGGCTGGACAAACTTATCAGAAGAGCCAGCTCTGTGATTGAATAAAATATTGAGAGACAGTGGAGCACCTTCTCCAACAGACTGGTGCAGCTCCGCTGTCTAAAGGACAGGTATCAGAGGTCCTTCCTTCGCAGAGCCATCAGCCTGTACCACAGCTCAAGGCTGTCAGGAACAGAAGTTTCACTCTGAGTGACAGTGATGGTAAAGCTGCACTTTCATCCCTGTGACTTTGCCTTGTGTTAACAAGTTAATCAACAGTGGACTCCTTTTGCCTTATTTATTTATTTTATTTATGTTTTTTAGTATGTATTGTATATTATATTTTGTTAAGATCATTAGTCTCTGGTTAATGTATATGTTATTACTTCCACTGAAACCAGCTGCTTTAATACCACAATTTCCCAGCTTGGGATCAATAAAGTAAATCTATCTATCTATCTATCTATCTATCTATCTATCTATCTATCTATCTATCTATCTTACCTAAAAAATCTACAGTTACATACTGTAAAATGTCCATACAGTAAGTTACTGAAAAGGGCAATGGATCAAGAGAAAACTGACCAATAACAGGCGCTCTTTCTTTTAGGAAATGTTTCACATTTTTTGGGTGAAACAAATTAATGAGTAAATGTAATTTATTGGATAAAAATTGATGTATATGTGTTTTTTTATAACAAAATTATATCTTAGTAATAATTGACCAGTAAAACAGATAGAGATATAGTAAAATAAACCAAAGTACAGCAAGTACATTGTAATTTAAAATGCATTCAAAAAGTTGTAGAATAAAATACAGTTATGATACTGTAAATAGAAAACAGTGATTATGCTGTTAATTTTAAAGACAGTACCTTGAATACCTTGAGTTAAAGTACAGTAGTAAAACTATTATAGAAAATGCAGAAAGTAAACATATAGTACTGCAACTGTATAGACATTTACAGTTACTAACTGGCATCTTGTTGCCAGCAAGTTACTGTAAAATTTACAACAACCTTTTTACAGTGTAGAAAGCACTTAGAGAGAGCAAACCTCTGCCAAGGTATACATACACATACTGCTGTTACATCTATTAGCAATAGTTCTATGATAAAGTTACCATCATAATATGATTCATGACCCTGAAAACCCACACCTAGCACTCAGAATCATGTTGATATCATTATTAGACAGTTATTGAGCAAAAAGACAGTTATTGACCCAACTTAAATAATTTCTAAGTTGGGTCATTGCCAACATCTCCTGAAAGTTTCAGTAAAATCTGTCCAGTAGTTTTGTGTAATCTTGCTAACAAGGAAACAAACAGACAGAAAACAGCCGGTAAAAATGTAACGTCCTTGGCGGAAGTGAATATATATAAGAGTAAAATAAAAATAAGATATTTTATCAAAATAATTACAGAGCTGGTTAAAAAGTCTATTTGAACGGAAAAAAAATCTTACACTTATTTTTACTTCAATTTTAATGTTTTTAAAAAATCAAGACCATTGAAATTTCAGTTTCAATGTTTTTTTTTTATTTTATTTTAAATATTTTTTATTTTCAGATGACAGCACCTTTTGCCTGGACTTAGCTCTTCAGGGCCTGAGCTCTCCACATGTTATCCCAGAGGCCCTGTTGCGCACGTCTCCTCTGGACTGCGGGCCTCTGCCGGCAGGTGGCGCTGTTGTCTCCGCTCAGGCTGCGCAGCCTTCAGCAGCAGGTGTTCCTGTGCTCTCCTGTGACTGACTCCCTCTCAAACAGGACTCAGTTTGTCTGTTTCTGCCTTTCAGAGTTTCTCTCGGAGCCCGGCTGGAGCTCATCTTTCCTCTGATCACAGACTCAGGAGAGATTTCAGCGCTCGACCTGAGGAAGGAGAAACTCCAGGTGAGTGTGAGCCATGAGATTACAGAATAATCTACAGCAGCCGAACTCAACAGGTTACTGCTCTGTGAGTTTGAGTAATGTCCGTGTGGAAACTGTTTCACCAAATAGTTCCATTTATCCAAAAATGAACAAGCCAAGAAGAAACAGGATTATGGATCTGTGTTCGCATCACGTCGATAGTCCGCCGTGTGATCCGTCAAAGCGAAGATAGACATGAGAGCAGTCTGGAGCTGTCTAAGGCTGGGCAACATGAACTGAAAACCTTTAGATGTTTTCATGTTAAATAATGAAACAACAGCATCTGGCCAATGTCTAGTTGTGTCACAAGAAATAAACTGAGAAACAGAATAAACAGAAGTCCAAGACATTCAACATTTGGCCATTTGTATTTTTTAACAATCAGAAATTAAAGCTAAACTGCCACTTATAAAATAACATATGATGTTATCAACATTTGGTATGCTCTAAAAAAAGCTGTCCAAAAAAAAAAAAACATTTTACATTTGAATCTTATTAAGTAGGAGTGCGTATATTGAATTTCAGCCTTAACCCAAAATGCTGATATTTCCAAACTCTTTATTGCCCATACCAATGTTGATACCGACATTTTGTGTTAAGAGCACAAAGTCTAGACTTAACTAAAATTGACCTGTTTCTTCCACGGTTACAGTCCATTTGTGTTACAAACAGATGCAGGGCTCTCAAGTCTCACGCATTTAACGTGTGATACACGCGTTTTAACCTTTTCACACGCTCACACGCCAAACCTTGTATTTGTCATGCATGAAAATTTATTGTGTAACGCCCACTGACTTACAACGCTACATGGAACATGCAGCAAGATGCACTGCATCAGAGCTGAACCGGGGGCTTGACACAACACAGCCATAACATCAGTTCAGCCAATCAAAATATAACATACAGCTATATATCAGCCAATCAGATAATAGCACTGCTGTATCTGTGTTAGATACGGCTGATCTGACTGCAGCACGTTCCGAGATGAGAATGCTACTTCACACTCAGGGCGCGTGAGTACAGTAAGTTATCTCACCATTTGATTTTGTAGCCTACTGATTAATGAAATAATTCATTGTAGGAAAGGAAAACGAGAGCTTTGTCTTAGTCCTCCTCCACACCAACCATTAAACAGTAAAGTAAAGTCCAATCACACTGACATACAAACTGTGGTCACCAGGCATCATATTAAAACAAAATCATAAATGCTATGTTAAGTTAAGTTGATGTTTTACTTAGAACATGAGAAATGTTTGACTATAATTGAAATACAAACTGCACATTTTTAGTGGAGGTAAATACTGAAAAAAGAACAATAATAAGTGTATTATTATGTTTTATCATTACTTGATATAATATTCTAACACCACAAAATAACAATAAGATCCATTAAATTGTGGGGGCAAAATAACTGATAAGTGGTCATGGACAGCCTCCACCTCCCACCCCCACATGCAAAAATCTCACTCGGACCTGACATCAAAACTTGACAGCCCTGCAGATGTGAAGCAATAAAACCAGCATTTTATTCTTTAATAAATGAAAATTTGATTTCATTAAAGTGGACACACGTTGCATGATTATGAGGTACGTTGTACATTTTGCCAATTTTACAGCCACAATTTATGGGACTTTCATGGCCAGTTTTAATGGTCAAAATCCATCCATCTGTTATCTATACTGCTATACCTTGGGGTCGCAGTCCAATCGCAGGGCCACATAGAGAGACAGACAATCATTCACGCTCACACTCATACCTGAGGACAGTCCAGGGTCACCAATCAGCCTGATGAGCATGTTTTGGGTCTGTTGGAGGAAGCTGGAGTGCCTGGAGAGAACCCACACATGCACGGGGAGATCATGCAAACTCCACACAGAAAGGCCCTGAACAACACGGGATCGAACCAGCAACCCTGTTGTTGTGAGGCACGAGCACTACCTGCCGTGCCACCATGACGCCATGGTCAGAATATCAGCAAAAACATTCATATCTGCCAACACCACTATTGGTCCAAAAATATTGTGCATCCCTTATATTATTATAAAACATTCAGAATGAATTAAAAACATCCGTGAATCAATTTTTAAAAACCTTTTAGTACATCCATCCATTCATCCATCATTTATACCACTTACCCCTCGTTGCGAGGGCCTGGTGCCTATCCCAGCTGACACTGGCCGTCCAGGCTGAACGATTTATTGTTTTCTGATTGAAATCGTGATTTCAGACGTGATCATGTGATCGCCGAAACTGCAGTTTTTTGCAGCGCCCCCCTGACTGACCCAGGATCTGCTGTGTCAACTATTTGCTGGTTGTGATGTTGTCTCATGTCAGCGCTCATGTCCAAAACCATCAAAGGCTGACATACTGGTTTGCATGGCTGGCTTTTTTACTTTATTGGAATTTTGTTTTTCTTATTATGACTTATTTAACATTGTTTTTTTTTTTTTTTGCATTTTATTTAACTTTCTTAACTTAACACAATTAGGGATTTTTTTGCACTACATGTTTTTAAGTTAAGACAGTCGAAGATGCTCTTTTACTTCTTCAGTTGTAATAACTGCCGCTGGTCGAGGACTTTAAAGAGTGTACATGCATGTTTCTTGTTAATAAATACAACTGGAAGCAATTCTGGCTTTACTTTTCATCCTTGCCCTAGAGTAACAGCTTTTAACGTTTAATGCTATGATGTGATTTTCTGTTATGTTTGTAAATGTTTCTGTACACATTGTGATTATTGCACTTAAGCTTGATTTGAAGAAAATCAGGAATCGAATTGAAATCGAAATATCTGCCAGAAAAATCACAATTAGATCTTTTCCTAAAATCAATCAGCCGTAGTTCAGGGTACACCCTGAACCGGTCGCCAGCCAATCACAGGGACACACAGAGAGAGGCATCCATTTATTTTCTTAGCCACACCTAAAAGCATTTAGAGTCACTGATTAACTTAACAAAAATGTTTTTGGACTGTGGGAGGAAGCCAGAGTGTCAAACACAGCAGGACATGGACCTTTACCAAGATACAGAAATAAAACCATTTAAACACTGATAAACACATTAAAGCTAATCCATCCAGAGTCACAGAATAAAAGCCTCATCCTGAGGCATCTTCCTCCAGAGCCTCTAATCTGCTTTTAAAGGTTGACAGAGATCAGCCCCCTCTCATTTCCTACAGCAGATCTTAGACTTCTTATACCCACTACTAGACGAACTTTAGGAACAGACAGTAAAAAGATGATTTTTGATCGAGTCACATCGTGAAGACTGTACCCTCTTGCACTTGTCACATGAACACAGTTTCTCAAGAATGAGGGAAGCTGGTGAAGTATAGAAGTATGTAAACAAGGACAACCCAATGATCCAGACTCCAACGGCCAGTGAGGGCCAGCCAACTCTTTCATGAAGATTTAAAACGAATGTCAGTGCTTAATGGTTAACTTTATCTGATCATTGAAGGCGTGGGGAACATGAACATACATCATCATGATTAGGCAGAGGCATCAAAGTAGCAGCAACGAGACACTTCGCTTCAGCCAATAAACGTCCAGCGTTCTTACTGTAAACAATCTTTTTACTGAGCATCTTCTATTTTTAACATCAGTTCATTTAACATTGCACTCACTTTGGCCAGACATGGTCAGAAAAAAACTATACAGTGTACAATACAGTATTGCAATGTAACCATATTGATCTAAACAATACTGCTGTACCCATGTTTAAGGTTGACAAATAATGGGAATTCTCAAAGTTGGAAACTTTCCACGAGATTAGTGGGAATTTATGGGAATAAAGGGGATAAACCTAACCTTGCACAGCAGCTGGACCTACCTGATTCAATTTCTGTAACCAGGCTGATCATCTTTGCCAAGCTCTAATCGGCACCGATTGTGAGCAGCCCAGAGTGGGACGGTCCAATCAGAGTCATTTAGAGCAGGAAGAGGGACGAGCTATGAGCGAGACGACAGCAGGAAGTGACTGCATGCACAGAGATTAGCACAGATGCTAACAGCTTCAGTACCAGTTTTGTCAGATCTGGACCACACTTCTTTATTAAATGACAAACAAATACCAACACTACAAACATCTCTATAGTAAGGATAATATCACTCCACTTCTGACATGTGTTAATGAGAGTTCGTTTTATAGAGTGGCTCACGTTCTGTAGCGCGGTAGCTCCAGCCCACGACATTATCTGATTGGCCTGTAATAAATGTTATTAATGAAACAATCATCCAGTGACCTGCTGGATGTTCTGCCCTTCCCAAACACTTTCTATGACCTCTTTCCCAGATGGTGGTGTGCCAGGTTAGGGTAAACCTGGAATTTATAAAATTGAAGGTTTCTCTGTAAAAGGAATTTTAAATGTAGCTGGTGAAAATATATTTAAGCAAAATCTTGACTATAAACGAGATTTTGTGCCAGTATACTTGAAAATATCTCTGCTATTCAGTCACATGCACATAGCTCACTGCTTACTGTAGGGATACTGAGGCCACGCACCCTCCATGCATGTGCTTTCCTCCATCACGTGCACAGATAGTTTCTAGAATCCTGAACTATTGAAGCCATACGTTTGAGCCCGTGGACATAAAGTGAAGCTGAAATTGATTGTTCAATAAAATATTAAAAGCTTGATGAAGTTCTACTTACAAATAAATCTGCTGAAATGTTTTTGATTTCATTATTCTGCATGGATGTCTGCCTATGACAAACCAAAATGTTTTTATTTTTACTTGGACATGATACAGTTTAGCTTTAGTTTAGTTTTAGTTTTAGTTTAGTTTATTTGATCCTTACATGAAAGTGGACAACAGAATTTGTGCATAAGTGCACACTACATTTTTAAATAAACACCTCCATGACAGGAAAGAAGCAGCAAGAAGAAGACGTTTCTCATTTGTCTGCCCCTTAAAGAAAAAAGAAAACACACAGTTGATTTTCAGTATCCTACACCAATAACACTTTGGTTATGACAACAACAAAAACAACAAACAAATACAAAAAATATAAAATGATAAAATAAATAACCCAAACCAGTACAAATTTACAAGCTCAAAACAATTGCTCATTAAAATCCAGTTTAAGTTTCGACTGCATATTGACAATTTCTTTTTTCATTTGTAGATTTTTTTTTAAATCGATGAGTATCTGTACAACTCTTTAAATCCTGTAGTTGGGAATTCCATATTTTTACACAAACAACCAAATTACACATTTGTTTAAAAGTAGTCCGAGCAACTTGGTGCTTAAAATCAATCTTCTTCGATGATTTTCATCCTCTAAAGTAAACACAAACAGCTTATGTAGATTTTCTGGTAAAACTCTATTATTGGCTTTGAACATAATTAATGTTAATTAATGAGTTTTATTATCTCTGTAAGTTTCAATAACCCTGATTTAATTAATAAATAAACTATTGGTATGTTCTCTAAATTTAACTTTGTGGACGATTCTGATTGCTCTTTTCTGCAATAAGAACAAAGGCTTTATATTACTCATATATGTATTACCAGTTCATTTACAATTATTTACAATCATTATAATTTTCCTAAACTCCAAAAGTTTCCCGTTTGGAGTATTTCCAAAATTCCTCACTCCATTGCAGCCCGACCCCCCTTCTCATTCTAAAGTATATAGATGAACTTTATGAACTCAGTGTTTGGCCCAGCCCTAGAGCTGAATGGACACACAAAAGAGGAATAACAGCTGAGGAAGCAAAGTGATGCTCATAAATGATTTGCAGTATTTCAGAGTCAGTTTCTGCGAAAGGGAAGTTCTACTGCGTTAATACTTTAAATGGCTTGTCTTGTCACCAGCTCAAGTCATAGAGGGAATATAAAAGAATATTAATGAGTAAAATAAATTATTTTACCCTTGAAGAACCTAAATCAGTTGCTCACCATCAGAACACTGAAATTGTTTAACACTTTTTGTTTTTAAAATACTTTGAACTGAAAAAAATGGAAATATTGTCCTGAAAAAACTCATAAAACTGTTCCATAAATTATAGAAATAAATAAGCACAATATTGTCTTTATCATATTCATATTGACACAAAAGCCTAAAAAGTTCCTGGTTCCCACCCCCCAAGAATAAATGTAATTAAGAGTACTGGTTTTTGATAAATGCTTGAAGTAACGTTTGTGATGAACACATGCATGTTAGATTTTTAATGTGTGTGTGAAATAATTAAATGCGTCTGATGCTGCCTGCTTTTGAATTTTAAACAGTTGTGTGCTTAAAATGACTGCTACCTGCTAACAAGTACTACAAAGCCGGGAACCCAACTCCAAACAAATCTGATTTTTTTTTTTAATGATCAATTATTCATGCTCTATTGCCACAGGACAAACTTTATCAGGTCATTGGGCTAAGAGGAAGTCCTCAAACAAGAGGTAACAGCATGACATGATACACTGGAAATATTCTAGTTGTGACTAAGTAGGGATAGGAGAATCAATATGAAGTATCAAAGTATTGGTGCTTTCACAAGTACTCATTTGGTATCAAGCTTGCAGTTGCTGTGGGAGGGGTTCTCTGATTGGTTGATCAGTGGACCAATCCCAGAGCCAGCAATGGGTCAAATAATCATCATTTAAGCACCAAAGATCTTTGGAAGGACTCTTAACACAGGACACAACAGTTCAGTTTTCCACATTTTTAGGTTTGTGCTCTTGGAGCACTTCTAGGTGAAAGTGTGGATGATGTGTAACTGCTTACCAAACTGACGGAAACTTTATGACCACTTTATGGATGATGTTTGTTTACCGCTGGCAAGAAGGTTGTGATTACTGGTTTTTTTTGCTTGTTTGCCTCACTGTGTGAAAGATACCTCAAAAAGTTTTCTTTGAATTTTGATGAAATTTACAGACAAGTGATCCGATTTTCACGACCCTGAAAAGGGAAAAGTGGTATAGATGATGGATGAATGGATGGATGGGTGTACCACTGCAGCGTATGAGCTGGTGTTTAGGAAAAAGAGGTTTAAAAATTGATTCATGGATGTTTTGAATTGATTCTTGATTCTTTGATCTAAGGATGCACAATATTGTGGACCAATATTGGTATTGGCAGATATGAACATTTATGCTGATGTTTTGACCATGGCAGCACAATGGCGCAGTAAGTGTTGCATGTGCCTTACAGTTAGAAGGTTGCTGGTTCAATCCCTGTGTTGGTCAGCGCTTTTCTGTGTGGAGTTTGCTTGTCCTCCCTTTGCATGCGTAAGTTCTCTCCGGGCACTGTATAAGTTCATGATTTTACAAATGCAAAAGAATACATAAAAATCTTTAAGTCCAAATTCAAGTGATAATGAAATATATATCTATCTATCTATATACATATCTATCTATATCTATATCTATATCTATATATATGTATATATATATATATATATATATATATATATATATATATATATATATATATATATATATATATATATATATATATATATATATATATATAAAAATATATTTATATATATATATATACATATATATTTATATATATATTTATATATATATGTATGTGTATATATGTACATATATACATATATATAGATATATATATAGATATAGATATAGATATATATTAATGTCAAACTTAAAAAACGAAAAAAAACAAATGCAAAAGAATACATAAAAATCTTTAAGTCCAAATTCAAGTGATAATGAAATATATATATATCTATCTATATCTATCTATCTATCTATATCTATATCTATATATATATATCTATATCTATATATATATATATATATATATATATATATATATATATATATATATATATATATATATATTTATATATATGTATGTGTATATATGTACATATATACATATATACATATATATATATAGATATAGATATATATAGATATATATATTAATGTCAAACTTAAAAAACGAAAGAAAAAAAAAAGCAACAATTAGTCAAGGCAACATAATGCATATGTACACTGGGCATCTGTATATATCCTACACTAAACTTATACACGTGAATACATACACATATGTGTCACACAATACCCTGTTTGAGAAGGGACAGAATGAAGCTAAAAGCTTATCGAGTCCTGCCCCTTCCTTACAAATCAGATCCATTACAAAAACATAGAAACCAAAATAATATTTGTTATTATTATCATTAATTAATAATTTGCAAGCACTTCAGTAAAAATTCATAACAATGAATGACTAAATATACCACAGAACTTACAGATAGATTTAGGAATATATTTTATGAATTGTTTGATTCTTTATATTATAATACATAAGGTCTTATTTTAAACTATTTTAGCTTGGCTTTAGGGAGTTGTAATTGTTTTTGACTTGTATTAGGTTTTCTAGTATCATTTTAGGTCAGTTATGTATTTTCATGTTGCATTGGACCAAGGGCATGCTGTTAAATGTTTAACTTTTTGAATGTATACTTGTACTTCAATTTTAATGTATGATTAGTGTGTAATTTGTTTTAAATGCGTCATGGACCTCAGGAAGACTAGCTGTGGTCAAGTGCCAAAGCTAATGGGGATCCTTATAAACAAGCAAACAAGAAAACTCCAGCTTCCTCACACAGACCAAAACAAGTTTAAGAAGTCAACTGGTGACTCCAAATTGTCCTTAGGTAGGAGTGTGAGTGTGAATGGCTATCTGTCTCTCTATGTGGCTCTGTAATTGGCCAGCTCAGGGTGTACCCCGCCTCTTGCCCAGTGTGAGCTGGGATAGGCTCCAGCCCCTGTAACCCTAAAGGATAAGCAGTAAAGATAATGGATGGTTCGATTTTGGAGGTGATCCAAATTTGGATTTGGTTCCAGGAATTTCTTAAGGGACTTGTCGTTATTGTTTGACAGGGCAGTTTTTTTTCCCATTTTTGGCTAAGAATGTCATAAATGTCTTGACTTAAGATTTGTTCTGGCAGAGCATGTGTAGTTGTCTTTTTAATTAATATTTTACAAAGCATCCTAACTCTGCAGGACGTGGGCTTTGTCTTATTTTTTGCCACATTTCCCCTCATTTATTACAGAGGCTGTGGTCAGCTGCATGTGGCTCCACCTGTGTGGGTCTGCAGCGCTGACGTGGGTTTGGCTGCGTTGCTTGGTTACACCACATTCAGACCATAGCGTGGTTTAATCTCGTGAGAGTGTCACCCCCCTCCACCTTCCCCCTGTCTCTCGATCCCTCGACTCAAATTCCACGCTGGCCTCCTTGGAGCCGGCGTGTGCGTCACGGCTCTGCTCACAAAGAGCTTCAGAGAATGCTCTCAGTCAACACAGCTCCATGTGAAATATGCTCTGACACACGTCACCACACTCTCAGCCTCCTCAGCTGAGCGCGACGCACTGACGAAAGTATTAAGCAGTGTGTCAGCCTGCTCAGCTGAGCTATCACACTGAGTGAGGCATTAAGCAGTCACTGAGCGTGAGGTGATGTGTCACATATGAAGCTTGTGCTGCTTCTCAAACAGGTGATGACGGCTTTCAAAAGACTCCATAAGTTCAATCTGCTTTATAGAAGATGATGCTAGACGCTCACTCTAAAACGGATTATTACCTCCGCCAGGGAGGTTTTGTTTTTGTGGTCGTATGTTTGTCCGTCTGCCTGTCTGTTAGCAAGATTACACAAAAACTACCAGACAGATACTGCTGGAATTTTCAGGAGCTGTCAGTAATGGCTAGCGATGCACAATATTATTGGTTTGATATCAGTATCAGCTGAAATTGATATTTTGCAGATATTTACAGCCGATATATATTTCAGCCATATACCTGGCTGGATATCGAGTGAATTACACAAATGTACAATATTGATGCACCGTCTCATCACTGCATGGGTACATTTAAAAATCAAGGGTTTCATTTTGCAAGAGTTAAATGCTTTTTTTCTTGTTTTACATCTGTTCCTTGGTAAAATATACTGTAACACTGAAAGAAACAAGTCCATTTTTATTAAGTACAGAGCTTGAGCTCTTGACCAGAAATATCGGTATTGGCAAAAATGAATTAAAAAATATCGATATCGGCAAAAATCCAATATCGTGCATCCATAGTAATGGCCCAACTTTGAAATGATAAGATTTTGGTGGTGTTCCAGATAACCACTGTTAGCGAACAATCATTTTTGCCCAATAACTGTCTAACTAATAATGATATCAACATGATTCTGAGTGCTAGGTGTGGGCTTTCAGGGTCATCAATCATATTATGATGGTAACTTCATCATGGAACTATTGCTTGTAGATGTAACAGCATTATGTGAGCTATCATGGCGGAGGTTTGTGCTCTCTGAGTGCTTTCCGTTATTTTCATTGGACATTAACATTTAAAACTGTCTTTTGTTTATGATCAGAATTTAAGGGGATTAAATCCTGTGGAATTTGTTTATTTTATCCAAAGCAGAACTACCACCTTATATTTATTGTAAAGGTGCCTTAATGGTATAGGCACCAATCAGTATCAGACGATTTTTGTAACAAGTAAACATGATTGGTTTATCATAATTATTGCCTGTAAACACCGATTCCTCCCACTGATCACCTGTGGATTAGTCTCATGCTTACTCGTGGACGCCATCGCTCGTCTGCTGCTTCTGATGCTCTGTCATCCTCTTAAATGCTGCTGCGGAGAAAAGTTTGTCTTCAGTACACTGAGTGTCACATATTAATCCAGTTTAGTCTTTACTGAAATTCACACTGAGACCAGCAGGATAAAAGCTAATCAGCTTAACACGCGACACATTGTGTCTTGTTTTAGTGATGCATTTAAAGTCCATTTGGAAGCATAGTGATGTGTTCAGGTTCGCTGTAAAAGAATTGGACAAAGCCATGCCATAGGTGCCTTTGGAACGCTGTTGATGCCTTTAATGTCTGCTCAATCGAACCTTAGCTCTATCTTCTCACGGACAGAGAGGCCGTGTTAAGGTGGACTTAAGGCTGTCTGACCAGTAGCAACACTGCTTTTTGAGAAATCCTCAAAATGGATGTGATTAAAAAAATCCACCTCCTCACAGTAAGAGCACATAGATGCAGTGTTTATATAAGCCAAAGATGAGTTTTGAATCAGGCTGTAAAGATGCGTATTAAGGCTGTAAAAACTGTATTTTTGCTGCATACAACCATTAAGGTGTCAGACACTGCAGCCAGCCTCAGGCGGACACTCCAGGGATTGCCACCTGGTTAAAAAGAGTATCTGAAGAAGCTAAGAACATGAAGTGTTTAAATGTGTTTTACAGATTTGTAATTTGGGTTGAATTTTGAATAATTAAAGTTAAGTGGAGGTGATTTTTTTTGTTTTGGCATTATGAAATAATAAAATCAGTTACATTATGTTAAAAAGTAAATATTTTTAAATGTATTGCCTTTTGTTTCATAAAGTATTTGCTCTGCTTTCCTTCTTGGATTGAATTACTGGTTTTAGTCAGTCTGTCAATAACTTTGTTTATTAACTTGATAAAAACAAGTGATAAATGAGCCTTCTATTGTGTAATTCAGACCTCCTTGCTGTAGGACACTTGTTGTACTGCTCCTTAAGATTTTTTTGTTTTGCTTTGTGAGCAAATCTTTCAACCATCTGTTGAAAAAAAATCCACGAAATATGATCTTATCAGCAGAGAAAAGACTGATTTATAAGTTTACTATTGCTGGATGGTGAATTAATAGTGTTGAGTCAACAAGCGCTGTGGAGGTGTTTGTGGTGGTGTTGTTCAAAGAACTGACAGTAAGCCCATTGCAAAGCACAGATGGTAGAATGAATGAAGAGTTGTTGAAAACATGGCATAGAGCAAGGCTGAAGTGACCAATAACACAAAGCAGACTTGTAAACCATGAGCACACTGGGAGCCTTTTTGTGCCTTTCCAAGTTTTAAATGCCCTTTAGCGATCCTAAACATGTCTCCTCTATGTTATAGAGAACTTCTTTACACAAGACAAAAGGTCTGCAGCTTAAGGAGATCTCGATGTCTCGTTCCCCCATCCTGACCGAATGGACCTACCAGTGTGACATCCTCCCATTGTTTTGTCAGTAGATTAAGCCCATTTAACCTTGCGCAGCAGCTGGATCAGTCTGATTCAGTGTCTGTAATCAGGCAGATCCATCATGCCAAGCTCCAATCTACAACAACTGTGAGCGACCCAAAGCAGCATAGTCCAATCAGAGTCCTTTAGAGCAGGAAGAGGAACGAGCTACAGGCGAGACGACAACAGGAAGTGACTGCTGGTGCAGGGATTAGCATAGATGCTAACAGCTTCGGTTGTTTTATCAGATCTTAACCGCCTTTCTTTATTAAATGATAAGATAAGATAGTCCTTTATTGATCCCCAAAGGGGAAATTCTGGATAAACAAATATCAACATATATTTTCGCTTCACTTCTGACATTTTATGAGGAGAGTCTGTTGTATGAAGTGGCTCACATTCTACAGCACTGTAGCTCCAGCCAATGACATTATCTGATTAGTCCGTAATAAATGTTGATTGACAGAACAATGGTCCAATCACCTACCAGATATGCTTCTGAAAGGTTCTGCCCTCCCCAAACTCTTTCTATGGGCTCTTTCCCAGAGGGACTAGTGAAGTACATGGAACGGTCCATCTGATGTGCCAGGTTAGAGCCCATTGGCTTGGGCTGGCAAACCCAGTGCAGAGATTGTTGAAAGAATGCAGAGCTGTTGAAAACATGGTGCTGAACCGCACTGAATGGACCATTTACCACCAAATAGACTGAACAACTAATCAGTGCAGACTGTGGTAACAAATACTTCGCCACGCCGGTTTGGGAAGTAGGTGGTAATTATTGAAGATATGTGCAGTTTGGCTTCATTCAGATTTACAGATTCTCAGATCAGCTGGTGTGAACAGACCGTGTGGTCTCACTCTTCCTCTTCTTGTCTTCACAGCTGAAGCTCTCAGGTCCTTTACAGTCAGGGTGACAGACCAGCCTGTGTGACAGCAGCAGGTTGTTTGTGATCACACTGACCCTGGGATCAGTCATGATGCTGCTGCGAGTTATTTATGGATTTTGTGTAGTCCAACATCATACACTGCAAAAACTCAGACCTAAGTGAGGGTATTTGTCTGATTTCAAGACAAAAAAAAAACCCTAGACTGATTCTAAGCCATAGTTTCCTGGCATGTCTGGATTAAAAATCTTATTTGAAAACATTAATACTAAAAATGCATGCCCAGCTCTACGGTATAGAGATGGGACTTATGGCTCTTTGAAGGAAGCTGGATATATATGAAACAACAGATCAAAAAGATCAAGATTTTAATTATTTGTACAATGTTAAAATTGTCAAAAATAATTCAAATCTTCATAGTGTGACTTCATTGTTGATATTGGTCACACACTCATACTTCCATGAGTGTGTGACCAGACAGGAGTTTTGCTTTTTCTTAATGGAGAACAGCAGAGGACTCCAGCGATGATTATGTACAGCACAGCTGTGCGTTTGTAAACACTCATTTTGCAGATCTTTATAAAATTATGTCATATTCTTTATTATGGTGTCCGGTCCCTCTCAGCCTAAATTATTGTTTATCTTGGGAAACAAAAACTCGATGCAGACTTCCTGCGCTGAAGTATCTTGTGGTGGTGGAGTAACAGATTAACAGATTCTCTGAAACATGTTTGTTCTTTAAAAAGCATCTTAACATCATGTTATGCATGAATATGTTATCTATAAAACATGTTTCAGCTTGCTGTTGTTACAGAGCTGCTCAGAAGTCACTCATCTTTACTTGGCCAACTTTGGATATGAAGGTGGCCTCATAAATCTGTTTCTCAGTGCCTGAGGGACACGTTATTACAAACACATGCTCTGAGATAAAGATGTGTATAATAATTTAACGTAAACAGCAAATGTGATACTTTCAATAACGCTGGAGATATATATTGGCTGTTAACTACGTGAACGCAGACACATAACGGTTTTCTGATCTGTTTCAGTGCGTGTGTTGTGCACGTTGTCCAGAGTCAAAGCTGCAGTTTGCACATGAGCAGTAGGATCAGTGTTGAGGTAGAGGAGAGATGAGAGATCAATCACAGCAGCAGAAACAACAATAACAGAAAGTTTAAAAGACAAACTGATAAATCAAGACCAGGATCATCAACATCTGAATATTGAGACTGCAGACAGAAACCTGACAGTTCATCCAGCTGATGATGGATAAATCATCCTTTAGAAGTCTGGAAACAGGGACATAAGTCTGGTGTATCAATCAACTGATGACTGTGTACATTGATGACTTGGAGTTGACAACAGAGTTGACTTTGTTTGCGTTAGCTTGGTTTCTTTGGTTATATTTTCTCCCATATAGACTAATGACATCAGCACAGTCAGCCAGTCATCAGTTAACACAGTAACTCATTACACCATAACACCGGGACAGCTCTGAAACTGCATGGAGGAAAATATCGTAACAATGAACTGCAGGTGGTTCTGATGGTTTTGATTTGATGACGATATTGATTATTGATTTTTATTTTGTTGCTTTTACTCTCAGAATTACCACCATGTTTGCAGTTTACTTCTAACACAACAGGTAGTTACACACATACTTCCCTTTGAATGCATTTTTTTTCTTGATGCTGCGTTTAAAAACACTTATTTTTCTCAATTACAATTACATCATTTTTAATTTATTTTATTTAATTTTCCTCTCTTTTTATTTGCTCTTGTCTTTATTATTCCATGTATGCCCTTGCATCACTGCTGTCACTGAATCAATGTTGTCATGTAGTTCAGTAACTTTGCTCTGTACTACTCCAAGTGATATACACCAAATATATGTGCTCTCAAAGATGTGCTCTAAAATTGTGCTGTCATTTATTTTTTTGAGGAGTTACAGTTTTGGAAATAGCGACATTCATTCATTCATTTATTCATTCATTCAACTAACTAACTAACTAACTAACTTGGTTTGTACCAGTGAGATCAACAGATCTTTTTTCAAGAGAGACCTGACCAACAATGGCAGCAATACAGTTTCATCAGTCGCTCAGACTCATACGGTACAAATGAAGTGAGGAACAATTGTAAGTCATCAATTAAAACAGTGACATTCAGAAAGTCTGGTTTTCACTGCAGATTTAAAAACATTCAGAGACACCAAGTTTTGCAGCTTAAATTGAGTCTGAAGATTTGTCCATGCAGAAGGTGCAGAAAAACTAAAGGCCTTCTTTCCCAATTCAGTTCAGACTGTGGGAACAACAAACTTCACAAAGCTAAATCCTTCAAGATTCAATAAAGAGAAGAGATAGTCAGATATTTAGCCAAGAATGGCTTTGTAAATGAACACATGCCAATGTCCAAGACAACACAAGAAGTCCAACTGACTTTGAACAATGATAAGTCAGAAACCCGCAGTTTGTGATACCTCTCAGAGCTCCATGTTCACACTGTCCAACATCTGCAGACTCTAGACAGAGGCATTCATGTTTAAGACATCACTGTTATCAAGAGGAGATAAAAACGTAGACTCCAGCGGTTCCTTTGTGACATTAAGAGAGAACCAGGACTTGTTTCTGTGATAAAAACCAAGTGGAACTTTCAGCTTTCCAGCAGCATGCTGAATATGCTCTTTAAAAGACAAGTTTTCATCCAGTAAAAACCCTGAATACTTCAAAGAAGATATAAGTTCTTAGAGTTATTTTTGTTGCCCTTGTAGATGCAAACAACACAAGTTTAGTTTTATCTACATTTAGAACAAGCTGCAGCTGGCTAAACTGATCTTGGACTAGATTAAAATCATGCTGAAGATTTAAGAAAGCTAATGCAGGTGTAGGTGCACAGCAATGGCTGTTGTTCATATGTTTATCAGTCTGAACATTAAACATCTGGTCTTTATGCTGTATTCAACTGAATATAGGTTGAAAAGGATTTACAAATCATCATATTGTGTTCATATCTATGTTTTACACAGCGTCCCAACTTCATTGAAATTGGGGTTTTATTACCTCCACCAAGGAGGTTATGTTTTTGCCAGCATATGTTTGTTTGTTTTTTATTTGTTTGCAAGATTATGCAAAAACAACCCGACGGATTTTGCTGAAGTTTTCACAACATGTTGGTAATGGCCCAACTTAAAGGCAGGGTTGGTAATCTGATTTAGAAACACTTTTTGTTATACTGATTAAAATGATTGTTATGTCCCGGTGGCAATCAATGCATGATGTGTTCTTAAAAGAGAGCGAAAAATAGCCGCTGTCTTCAGCAGGAGTAAAGCAGGGAAAACACCGACCAATCACAGTGATTCTGACCAAATTTATTAAACCAATCAAATCCTGCACTGCCGTTCTGCCCACCTTCTGCACATACATTTTGCCGGCGTGCACTGACCCTGATTCAATGTGCATAGCCAAGCTAAGAGGGATCCAAGATCCTCCTGCTAAACAGAGCAAGAAAAGAAAGATGGAGGCAGAGAAGGCCGAAACAAAAAAGAGTTTGGACAAAGCCAGGGCAAAAACGAGAGTCAACATCGGGTTGTGAGTATTAACTAACTTGCCATGTTTGTTTGTTTGTCTTTTTAACTTCACTTTTATAATGTTTTGGTGTTTTCTTACCGCTGAGTGAGACATGACTTGGCGTAGTGCAAAACCAAAATGATGTGCTGAGGACTGGTTTTGGGTCGGTGGTTTTATATCAGACGTATGGTCGTGAATCAGTGGCACTCATGCATGTGAGCAGGGGCGTCGTTTTGGAGGAGCTCTTACATTCAAATTCGTGCTAGTTTTCCGTGACTACCAACCCTGCCTTTAAATACAGTTAGATTTTGGTGGTGATCCAGATAACCGCCATTAGCTTACGATCATTTTTGCTCAATAACTGTCTAACTAATAATGATATCAACATGATTCTGGTGCTAGGTGTGGGTTTTCAGGGTCATGAATCATATTATGATGGTAACTTCATCATGGAACTATTGCTTAGAGATTTAAAAGCAATATGTGAGCTATCTTGGTGGAGGTTTGCGTTCTCTGTGTGCTTTAGTTTGTTAAATTCCTTATCTTTAGAGCCCCAAAGCAGGTCAAGTCAAAGCTTAAAGAACTGGGAAAAGTAAGGTCATTCATTAAGATTTAAACAAGAAGAAAAACATGTGAGTTTGATATTTTTAGTTCTCCACAGAGCTTATTAATTAATCAGCTAATTATTTTATGAATCTTGCAGCTGAGGGGGCCAGCATGATGCACCACCCTAAAGCTACATCTTGTGGTCATCCTCTGTTTTTCTGTCCTCACAGATTGACGCTGCTCCCTCAGAGTGGGCTCAAACTCCTTCAGCAGGTCAGTGTCTCTGTGACAGCACCTCCTCCCATCTGAGTCGCCTGCTGCCACCAACACCATGAGTCTTTGCTGTAATTTAGAGCAGGATCAGTTTACACACTTTGTTTCAGCAGTCTGTCATTATTTATGAGACCTCACAAGTCTTCATATCTGCAGTGGGAGTTCATACGAGGCCAGTGAGGTGCTGCCCTCTGGTGGTGCTGACAACAAGACAAACAATTTTCGTGCGTGCTCAGGGAAATCAATAATTAAACACAATAAAAACAACATGGGCATGATCTCTGAAATAGTTATAATAACAACATTAATAATGTAAATAAGAACAACAAATTGTGCCTCTCAAAACAAACTTACTAAGTGCTATCTATTTGTCTATGATTTCATTATCTCATTAGATGCATTTTATATCCATGCAGATGTTATATGCCAACATTTCAGCTGATATGAATAACTGATATATCAGCTGCTTATTTTCATTCCTGCAATAAATAACTTTTTAATTTATTCTCAGTATTAATATCAACATACCAATAACATTGTGCGTCCCTACTTGAAATACATTTTTCTGTTTAATTTCTTACAGTCATATAAAAAATAAAGGATTATATAGCATTTTGCTGTAATATAATTGTTATAATATCTGTTCTTACCAAACGTTAAAGGGATAGTTCAGGTTATTGAAGTGGGTTTGTGTGAGGCACATGAGCCTGAATGTGTGCCACAGTGTCACAGCTCAGTTCTCTCCCTGTTCAGAAAAACTCTGGACAGATAATAATGCCATACACTGCTGTACATGGTGCCAGATTCTCTGCTTATTTAAAAGAATTGTGGGAGAAAATAAGCCACAAAAACAGTGTTGGGTCATCACACTCTACAAACAAAGTTTGTTTATATAAGCTTAATTTTCCACCACACTGCTGCTTTGATTTGGCACTATTTTGAGACACAGCACAGCCTACATGTCCCTACACCAGCAGAGTAAGGATCAAACTACGGTCTTACTTGAATTTTGTCAAATACACAAATAATACTTCATCACAAATAAAGATTAGCCAAATGTATGAATGTTTAAGGATCATCCTGCTGGTTAAGCTCAGTAATTTTGACAAAGAATGTTTTTATAGCTCAGTTTACCCCCAACGAACACACCGTGTGCTGTCATGTAAACTTATTATTGAAAGCACAGCTTCTGTCTTTACAAAATAAACAATCAGTATAACCGAATACTTTGCAGATGAACTTTCATTCTTCTCTGTTTTGTCCTTGAGTTTGTAAAACAGTGAATCTGGTCCGTACAGGTTATTAATGTCCATTAAATCAACGAGGCTCTGCGTGATGAGAGCTGCTCACTGCAGACCAACATATAAAAGCTGATAGTCTCCTCTGATCCTGAACATCCTGAAACATCCTGAGGTGATTTTTCTCTCACTCTCTTATTTCATTCAGTTTGAAGACAAAAACTCACAGTTTATTCACCTGAATCAACAGGTACCATGTGTTTCTCTGGTCCTCCAGCTCTCAGAGCAGATTCCTCCATTTTCAGTTCAGACCTGTTGACTCTCCATCTACAGAAGTTTCTCCTGTGGACTCTGCTACATATAAGTACTAGAAGTAAATGGTGTTCATATTCACAGTAAAAATGTTAATTTATCCTGTTTGGTAGCAGTTCTTTCCTCCTGTGAAGCAATCTAGTTGGCCTTGCTGTCACACTTAGGCTGTGCCTTGTCTCAAAATAGTGCGTAATCGAAGCGGCGATATTGTGGAACATTAGGTGAATATAAACAAACTGTTTGTAGCGTGTGATGACCCCACACTGTTTTTGTGACTTGTTCTCTTCCGCAATTCTGTGGAGAATCTGGTACCATGTACAGCAATGTGTTGCATTAGCATCTGTCCTGAGATATCTGAACAGAGAGAACTGAGCTGTGCACACGTTCAGACTCATCCACCTTCACACAAACTCACTTAAAAAATCCCGAACTGTCCGTTTAGAATTCTTGAAATAGAGCTGCTAGCAGGATATTTTGTTTTATGCAGATTTAGATGACAAGTGCTTTTTGATAATGGCAGAAATCACCTGAACACTTCAACGTAATTATCACTTTATAGCAATAAGATGTAAATGAAAATAACAGCAATTAGCAATTCATATATAACATAATAAATCACATAGAAATAAACTGACAATGTTTTTGAGGTAGTGATGTCCTCCTGAGGCTGAAATGTTACATCAAACCTTTAAACATTTCTTTCTGAGCATCTGCCAAAATACTGTTTTAAAAAGTCTGATTAAAAGAGAAAATAATCAACATTTTCTCAGAAAATCAGAGTAGCAGGATCACAGTGTTTTGTGGATAAATCCTCTGGAATAACCAAACGCTGCTCAGATTGAAGTTGCTCACGCGCAGAGGCTGTGTGCTGATGCTTGTCCTCCACATGGTGGCAGTATAGTGCAGCTCATCATCTTTTTTCTTCAGGTTTGGGATCCTTTGTTCATATAAGCAGCACGCTGTCCTAAAATGATCAGAACAGAAAGTTAAATAGATTATCCTCACACCACTACCTGGTGGGCACAGTAGTTCATTTGTAGTTTGCAGGTGAAGAACTGTGGCTGCATTATGACCTTGTTAAGTACTTTGGTAATTAATAACACATGAAGTTTGGCATGCATCTGGTGTCTTGCACATGTTAAAGTTATAAGTCTGCACTTGTTTCTCCCACTTTTCCTGTCATGGAGATTAATGAAGATGATTGATTGTGATTTATGTCATTATATAAATGGACATTTTATAATTTTGAAACACATGGTATCTTAAACAGACGTATAGATGTTTTTATCTTTAATATGCCAAAATGTAGCCAATGTTTTTGGACAACTTTGACAACTGGTGGGAAGTTTGCCTTCAACTTTTGATGGCTAAAACCAAAATTGCCCAGTATTGGGTGTCTATGATCGGTCTTTTTACAAACCCTAATGCCAACGAAGTCAAGATGTTGTCTAAAACGTAAATGTGCAAATCCTTTTTCGACCTAAATACACTACAGAGTCAAGATATTTAATGTTCAAACTGATAAACTTGTTATTTTGCAAATATCTACTCTTCTTAGATTTGAAGCCTGCAACACCTTCCAAAAAAAGCTGGGACAGGGCCATGTTTACCACAGTGTTACATCGTCTTTCTTTTTAAAACTCAATAAGTGTTTGTGAACCAAGGACATTAATTGAAGCTTTGTAGGTGGAAATCTGTCACATTCTTGCTTGATGTAAGACTCAGTTGCTGAAAAGTCCAGGGTTTCCATTGTCATAGATTTCCCTTCCTAATGCTCCACACGTTTTCAATGGGAGCAGGTCTGGACTGCAGGTCAGTGTACCTGAACTCTTTTAGATTAGATTAGATTAGATAGAACTTTATTAATCCCTTTGGGAAACTCCCTCAGGGAAATTAGGCAACAGGCCACACTGTTGGAACACATGCAGAATGTGTCTTGCTGAAATAAGCAGGGACGTCCCTGAAAGAGTTGGTTGGCAGCATATGTTGATCCAAAACCTGTATGTACCTTTCAGTTTTAATGAGGCCTTCACAGAAGAGCAGGTTACCCATGCCATGGGCACTAACACCCCTGTACAATCACAGATACTGTCTTTTGACCTTTGCTCTGATAACAGTCTGGATGGTCCTTTTCCTCTTTAGCCTGGAGGACACCACGTCCATGATGTCCAAAAACAGTCTGAAATGTGGACTCAGACCACAGCAGACTTTTCCACTTTGCCTCAGTCCATCTCAGATGAGCTCGGCGGTGTTTCTGGGTGTTGTTGATATGTGGCTTTGTCTTTGCATGGTAGAGTTTGACCTTTGACCTTGTAGATGTAGAGACGAACTGTGTTGACTGACAATGGTTTTCTGAAGAGTTCCTGAGCCCACGTGCTGATATCCTTTAAAGACTGGTGTTGGTTTTTCATGCAGTGCTGCTTGAAGGATCAAAGGTCATGGGCATTCAGTGTTGGTTTTTGGCCTTACAGCTTAGATGCAGAGATTTCTCTGAATTCCCTGAATCTTTTGATGATATGATGGACTGAAGATGATTAAATGTCTGTAATTATTGAGTTTGGTTTTTTGTTGTTGTTTGTTGTTTTTTCTTTTATTGTATTTATTGTTGTTTTTTATGTACTTTAAGGCCCAACTGTGGATGGGCATTGCAAATTAGCTCAGGCTATAAAAGCTGCAGTGTGCGGTCTCATTCTCTTGCTTCACACTGTTCCTATACAAATAAACATTAAATTAAAAATAAAAAATCCCTACATTTCTGGCAATTGTACATTGAGAGACATTGTTCTTAAATTGTTTAGCTGTTTACTCACACAGTTGCCTTTCAGGGATACTCTTTTTATATCCAATCATGACACTGACCTGTTTCCAATTAACCTGTTCACCTGAGGAGACAAGTGTTCCTCACATTTCCCATTATTTTGTTTCCCTTGTCCCAGCTTTTTTGGAAAGTGTTGCAGGCATCAAATGAAAAATGAGTGAATATGCTTGACTAAATAATGATGTTTATCAATTGGAACAATACATATCCTGTCTTTATGTGTATTCAATAATAATAATAATGATAATAATAATAATAATAGTAATGATAAACTGAAATACTATAGGAATATATATATATATATATATATATATATATATATATATATATATATATATATATATATACATATATGTATATATATATATATATATTAGTACAGGTTAAAATGTCAAGGTTTATATGTCAATGTTTTTATGAGTAATATTAGAATAGAAGGTATTTTTTTATAAGTAATGATAAGGAGACAATAAATAGATGATATATATGTAGATACTTAGATGGTAAAGACAGGACTGAAACGATGAGATTAAAAATAGTTTAATAAGTAATTTTAAAATAGTTATGTAGACAAAATAGAATAAAATAAATAACTAACAAGGTTGATAAAAAGTATGTAAGCAGTAAAACAGCATCATGTAAAAGCAAGTCTAAAAAGTGAGTTTTAAGATGTGATTTAAAAGATGTCACTGATTCAGCTGTCCTGTCTGGATCACCTTCAGTCTTCAGCCTCGACTTTGGGACCCTGCCCGAGGATCTGAGGCTGTGGCTGGCTCATGAGGAGCTTATAGTTTGGTTATCTAGGTTGGGGACAGACCTGTAAAGGCTTCAAAAGTGATCAGTAAAATCTTAAATCAATTCAAAAACTGACAGGAAGCCAGTGAAGAGAAGCAAGGACAGGAGTGATGTGATGCCGTCTGTTAAAACCAGTTAAAATCCTAACTGAATAGTAACTGAATACACAATGTCCCAACTTCATTGGAATGGGGTTTGCAGATGTCATAGGATCAAACAAGTATCGGTATTGTTTCTACTAAAACTGACCGAAGATCGTGACAAACATTTCCTCTTTTTTTACATATTAAAAAACACATTTGGATTGGCACTCACTCCATATCGCCACACTTGAGGTTTTTTGTCGTCAGTGTGCAGGTGTGTCTGTAATTGGCTGCAGGATCAAGTCCTTTTCTTCACATCTGCACACCAGACAAACCCTGAGTGCTGCTTGGTAATGAACACAACACTGATACCAGCACGCTAACGGCTCGTATACTCTAATAATCAACCTTTCAACACCTTTTTTCAAACATTATTACATAAGAGGAAGGTTTCAGTCGTGTAGTTTCAGGTGATCTGCTTGCTGAAGTGTCCCATTCAGAGAAAGTGTGTGCTTGCTGCAACATGAGCTTGCGAGTGCCGGGTGTGTGTTTCTACGTGTAGGATGAGGTTTTCACATCTATTGCATTGTTGCTGCACTCAAGGGAGATCACAGGCAAGTCCACTCCATCCTGTTTCATAAGCATCAGTACATATATGGGCATCTCCTGTCCTTTCCTATGTTGAAATATGTCCGCTTCCTAAACTACACCCCTCCTCCCTCCTCATTTCCTCTGAATCTCACAGCTCCCTCCTAATTCACACTCCCACTCATGTTGGTTAGCTGTGAGCAGAGGCAGGAGTGTCTCCTCCCTCAGCAGGAAGCACTGTGGTTAATACTCATTTGATCAGCGGCACTGATGCTTGCATCTATGACCAGCAAACCAGAGCTGTTGTGTCGTGTCTATTTTTTGTGTTCTGCAAACAGTCTGTCACAAAGTGTTCAAGAGGATGGAAATAGGTTATCATGTGCCTGCACGTGTCGCTGTGTGGCTCCATCATGCCACACATTTTCATGCTGATTTTTTTAATGGGAGTGAATGACAAAAATCTGTTTGATGGAAAACGGTGAACACATTTAAAGCCTTTAATACACTATGCTGCCAAAAGTATTCGCTCGCCTGCCTTCACACACATATGAGCTTGAGTGACAAACATTCTTAATACATAGGGTTTAATAAGATGTTGGCTCCTGCAGCTCTTACATCTTCAACTCCTCTGGGAAGGCTTTCTTTAAGGTTTAGGAGTGTTTATGGGAATTTTTGACCATTCTTCCTGCATTTGTGAGGTCAGGCACTGATTGTGGATGAGACTGGCTCACAGTCTCCGCTCTGATTCATCCTAAAGAGGATTTATCAAGTTGAGGTCAGGACTCTGTCAAGTTCTTCCACACCAAACCCCCTCATCCAGGTCTTTATGGACCTGCTTTGTGCACTGATGCGCAGCCATGTTGAAACAGGAAGGGGCCATCCCCAAACTGTTCACACCAAGTTGAAGCATAAAGTTGTCCAAAATGTCTTGGTGTGCTGAAGCATTAAACGGATACACCAACCTTTTTTTGATTTTGTGTCTTGCCTCACTCCTGAGTCCATGACAAGCAGAAAGACTCCATTCTTTCGACTGTGGGTGCAGTAACAAGGAAGAGACAGTCAGAGCTTGCCCACTGCTAGCTAGCTTAGCTCAAACACTGGGAGTCAATGGGAAGTGTTAGCCTGCCTATGCCTACAGTCTTCAGCTAAACTCTTCAGCAACTCTAAACTGTCCTGTGTGCTTGTTGTGACTCTTTTTTACTGTGTTGTATTATGTTATCTATTTTTAGACTAAGATTATCACTTTATGTAATATTTGAAAGAAATAAGTACAAAACTCAAATGCAGGGCGCATGTGCAAACCACTGCAGATGTGCTTTGTTTTGTTGACTTACTTACAAGCACATCTGCAGTGATCTACACATGTGCCCTGCGGTTTAGTTTTGTATGTTTTTCTTTTGAAAACTGTTGTTGAACTGACTTGGATTGAGATCATTTACATACTTCCTAGTAAGAAACGTGATTTAAAATCACCAAAACTTATGTAGGGAGCCTCTTAGTAACTTTTTTTTCTTTTAAAGATTTCAGTGAAAGCATTTTTTCCTGCTTTAGTCCATGTACTTTGCTTGTAATCATAATTTTAAAAATGCATTGAGAGTTTCATTAAAGCTGCACCAATGTCCATCAGATGAATGATGAATGATTATACTTGGTGATACACAGCCAAGGGTGCTGTGACCTGCTGTTTCATGCACCTTCTCCATTTAATAAATAATAACTTTATTAATCACGTTCCCACAAGGTCAACTCGGCCTTTTTCCTGACCCACCTTACTTTATACTGGGAGCATGGAGGAAGACAGAAGCTTGTTTCATGCGTGGGAGACAGGAGTGAAGACATGTGAGGCCTTCTTTCTCCCATGTGTGATCTTCTCGTCCTTTCCTCAGGAACCACCGCAGACTTTGATGCCTGTAAAAATAAACCAAACACTTCTGGAGCTTTACATTTTATTTGTGTGAGTGCACCTCTAACTCTGAGATTTGGTTTGACCGGTGGTCCCCTGAGTGCCCTGCATGGCTGCAGATTCCCTCTCGAGATTATCCGTCCTATCTTCCCAGCTCTAACGCAGACACATGCTGCCTTTGAAGTAGGACAAACAGCCTCATCAAGTTTTGGCCACAGGGCACAAAGAGTTTCACTTCAGCTGCGGCTCCTTGAACCACTCACTTCTGCTTCTGCTCAGTCACCTGAAACAACATGAACAATATAAACCACATGAGTTAGATCAATGCAGAAGATGTAATAATATAAATGTGGTTTATTAACATAGGGACACTTCCTGTGCAAGGCTTTGTGGGAACAAAACTGAAAGTCCACTCTAGCCGGCACTTTGCCTCCATAAAACCACCAGCGTGCAAGAATTATTACTGAAGTTTCTGGTGTGTAACTACCACATCCTCCTCCCTGCAGCCGCCCTGTGACATACCATCAGCCCACTCAAACAACTGGGTCACTGCAGATCTCATTTCCCAGGCAGAGATTTTCACTCAGCCCGCCAACTTTACCAGGGGTACTGGGACTGATTTCTTTATTAAACTCTATTGTCCAATAAACCAAAAAAATACACACAGCAGATGAAAGTTGATGCACCAAAAAGTGCCATAAACATATTTTTAATAAAAATTTCTACTTTCAGTGCTGTTCATAAGATTTGAACAAATATTTACCTTAAAAGTTTAATGTCATTTTGAGTGCATGATGCATTGCCATTTTTAAAAAAAAAAAAAAAAATGCATGTATGGTCAAATACATGATGCAGAAATTATATTATGGAGGATTAGGGCCGCTAAAATATATATTTTTGGAGATTATATATTTTTTTTTGTCTGTAAAATAGTCAGAATTCTGGGCTACAAAAAAATGCAGGTTGACTTTTCTTTGTTGTTCTTTGAAAGAAATTAGAATTCTGAGATTGAAATCATAATTCTGACTTTTTTCACAGCATTTTGACTTAAAACTAAGAATTCTGGGCCAGACTACAGAAATAGAGGTGGATGTGTTTTAGTCTGAGAAAAACGCAGAATTCTTTGAAAAAAAGTCAGAAATCTGAGATTAAAGTCAGAATTCACTACATTTAATATTCCTTTACCAAGTTTAGCAGTGTTCATCAATGAAAGGTAGTTTTTAATTGAGAATGTTTACCCTCTAAAGGTGCGTTCACACTGAACGCGACCTGGGCGACCACTCTCCATGCAAAGTCAATGTACAGCCGCGATGGGGCGGAGCTAGCCCCTGCAGGACGCGATGGACACGATCTGGGCGACCTGGTCGCGCTACCGGGTCGCTTTGGACACATGACCAGGCGCGTCACTCAGTCGCCAAAGATGAAAAATTTGAACTTTACAGGCGATGTTGCGTGTGGCTGTGCTGCAACAGCCCATCAGCGTTGTGTGGGTGTGACGACAAACATGACAGACTGTTTTTATTCCGCTCACAGAGTGACAATCCATGTCCGTGTGGCAACATTAGTTAGTGAGTGCATTAGTTCTGCCTTATTCATCAGAAGTGTTGGTTCTCTGCGGTCCTGTCCTTCCTCATCAGCTGCAGAGGTTTATGGTTGGTAGGTGAGTGAAAAGGATACAGCTGTAATAATGTCAGCTGATACATACAAATATATGAACTATATGGTATGATATGATCGCAGTGAAACTCGAGAAGGTGTGACATCACTGAGCGACGCGACCGTGACAAAATGAGCTGTTTATGGACAAGCGACTTAGTCGTTCACCCAAGTCACGTTCAGTGTGAATGCATCTTTATTCCAGTATACCAATATTATATTTTGGACAATTCTGAAAACAAAAATACTTCTCATATTGCAGAAAACTAGAATGGCGGTCTTATTAGGAGTAAACACGGTCTGGGACATTTCTGTTGTTATGAATGAAGTTGATTTCTAGATTTTTATTTATTTTTTTATTTCTTTATTTATTTTGTGCTGTGTTCAAATAAAAGAAAAACACACCCGAGTGTCATTGAATTTGGATACATCAATATTATTTTTTACTTTCACTGCATCAAATGTTCTCATCAACTTAATCCTGTTCCTAACAGATATGTTTTTTTTTTTTTATCCTTTAAATGGGCTTCAGAATGACGCAGCAGTTTCTGCTCGTGCCTCACAGCATAAAGGCTGCAGCCCCGCCCTCCTGAGGGGTGAGGGCCTCTCCATGTACTCCAGTTTCCCTGCATAGACCAAAAACATGAGCATTAGACTACTTGGTGACTCTAAATTGTTGTTAGGGGTGAGTTTGTGTGAATGGTTGTCTATCTCTTAATGTTGGCCCAGTGATTGGCTGGTGGCCGCTCCAGGCTGTACCCTGCCTCTGGCCCAGAGTCAGCTGGGGTAGCCTCCAGCCTTTCACGAGCCAAAAGAGATAAAGGATACAGAAGATGGATGGATAAATTAACATTTATATGCCAGTTTGTATTCTTCGTATCAATTTTTTTTTGTAGAAGTGTCAAAATATCTGATTGCTCAAAGGAATTATTTTATTGTACTTTATGTTATGGAATGAAAGGGACCACGTGACTACACAGAGCTCTGCAGGCTCAGTGAAATAGATGAAGAGTAAATTCCCAAATCTTTAAGAACATGCACATCTCTGTCAAACTATACATCATGTGAATTATCAGTGGAAAAATATTCTTAATACAGTCTTTGCTGATCACTTGACTGTCTGAACAGTTCCAGGTAAATATGTAAATAACTATTCTGAAGCAAATGTATTTGTGCTAATTCCTGATAATACTGCTCTGCTGCGTTTAAGGATGTGTTCCCATGTTACTTGTGATTCCTTGAAATAAAAACATCCCTGGATGTTGCGTGTTGCACTGCTGTCTAAAATGAAGCCACACTTTGGAGCGTCTCTGTCTCCTGTCCACTATCATTACTGCCTTGACTCCTCTGTTGATGTCAGTCAATCAGTCAATCAGTCTTCATTTGTATAGCACCAATTCATTACAAGTGTTATCTCAAGACACTATAGTTCCATATAGCCAATCATGAATCCCTCCATCATGGCGGCAAGAAAAACCTCTGTTTATCAGCAGGAAATCTTGAATGTGGATCCCAATCTCGTGATGAACAGCCATCCACACTGTGCTGTGTTGGGTGTGTGGGTGAAGGAAGGGAAGTGGGCAAAGGCAAGTGGACTGAAGTAATAACTAAAGCTAGTGACAGATCCATAGGCCAATCATAGACCTGTCTTCATCATAATTGTCCCTGCAGAATATGAATTAATTAGAGGTTAGCCCTTGAGATGCAGCATCTGTTTGTCAGGAGGGTCATCATGTCTGTATGATTGGAGTGACAGTTTTTATAGAAGTATAATTAATAATAATCATTAAAAGATTAATAATCTAATATTTACATTAATGTTGAATAATACAACAGAATCAAAATGAGAATTTATACCTTTGCCGCCCGCGATTTCACTCTGCCACCTTGGTCTGAAAAATCAGGCCCTAGATCTGCTTTAGGCTTCAGTATTTTCTGTACTATTAATAGAAAATGTAATGATATTGCTAATTTTTGAAATGTGGTTCCAAAGAAGTACCGTAATTTCTGGACTATAAGCCGCTACTTTTTTCCCATGCTTTGAACCCTGTCATGCAGCTAATTTAAAGTTTTTTTTTTACATTACATATAGCCTCATCACATCAAATTTAATTTAGGGTTAAAAATCTGTCTGTGTAACATATTTGTGTGTAAATATCTTATGTTACTATGTGGACAGTGCCAGAGCATGTGAGCGGAGAGCAGTGATGAAATTTCCAGCTCCTCACGCACAGAGCTGTTCATGCGCCCGCTCATCCTCAGAGGAGCCCCCCTAAATTTCCCTCCACCTTCCACTAAAACTTCCACCAGCGTCAGATGCATGGTGTGAGCAGTACTGGAGCGAAACTGGAGCGGGAAGGAGCAAAAGATAAGGTGATGCTCCCGCTTTAGAAAAAAATGCTCCGCGCTCTGACCAAAGTCCTTCTCCAGCTCGGCTGCACTCACTGGACACCTGTGGCCTAAAGAGAAGATATAGAGAAGTGGGGCCTGTATGTGTGGGATTCTTCCTAAATTTGATGGGTGCAGCTAATACTAATGTGCGCTCAATAGCCCGAAATTTACGGTAAGTATCTTTCATTTTCGACAACCTCAGCTGGAGTCAGCTCTCACTTGGATTTGGTCTCAGTCCGCATCCCTGCTCAAGGCAGACTAGAAAGTGGGACAGTCCTGCACAAAGCGAGCCGCCTGGTCGGAGCCATTAGCACGTCTACAGACTTTAGCACTTGTCCCGGTTTATTTTTACATCCTTCATGTTCAGGCCTCAGGATGGAAGGTGTTCCTGCACAGCAACAGTCTGACTGCTGCTAAAAACCCTCTAATCTTGACCGCAGGCTCCTGACAATAAACAGTGCGCACTGTTTGCTTTCTTTATCAGTTTACGTGTGTCCACTCTTCTGTGCCACATGTTACACAGACAAAAATTCCTCCCTCCACTTGCTGGAGCCGTCCAGGGAATGTCAGCGTCAAGTTAGCAAACATAACGGTCTGGCAGTTAAGAGAGGAAGACCGAGCAGCAGCCGGGATGTCACCCTGCCCAGGAAATCTGCCCAGCCACTGGTTACATGCCTGGGATTCTTTTCCACTAGCTGCTTTTTCCCCCCTTTGATTCTCTATCAAACATTTTCCCCCATGCCAGACAGTGGCAAAGGAAATATTTTCCAGTTTAGAAATAAGTTTCTTGTAACTGCTGTGCTTTGGAGTTTACACTCGGTGGTCTTTCCTTCAGCAAGAATGCTGCTTTGATTGATGATCATTAGGGGTGTAGTAGGGTGGTGCGCTGCTCTGCATTGCAGCCACGTTCCATTGGAGTTACACCGTTCTGAAAACAAACCGCTGCAACCGGCGCGTGCATACTTTCCCTGTGAGATCCTGGCCGGTGCTTTGAATGAATACAGCATTATAATACTCCAATATGCACGACTGAGAAAAGACTCAGTCATCATTGGAGCCCTCTGCACCAGACTGGATTGAAATAAAGTAGGTCATTGTTAGGTGAGGTAATGCAAGGCTCTGGTTTGTGAAAATGGGCTCCTCATTTCAGATAATAAGCAGTCTGTCTTTGTTTTAAACTACTCCCTTTTTCAGGAGCTGACGCGACCTCAGGATGACAGAAATATTCCCACTAATGTAAATGAGTAACTGCAGCGCTCAAGAGTTTAATGTTACCCCTTTATTGTTTTTCTGGTTGCTTTGTCATAGAAACTAGAGCCACAAACTGCAGGTTGTACACCTATACAAGTACGGCCAGTGAAAGTGCAGAGGTGGGTCTAGGAGAGGGACTGCGATAGTTTTTATGGTTGTATGCAAGGTTAAAATCTTAATTACCTCCGCCAAGGTGTTTATGTTTTTGCCAGCCTTTATCTGTCTGTCTGTCTGTTTGTCTGTTTGTTTGTGTTCAAAATAACTTCAAAAGTTCTGAACAGATTTGGATAAAATTTTCAGGAATTGTTGGAAATAGGATATGGAAGAACTGATTAATTTTGGGACTGATCCGGATCACCTTGGTGGAGGTCTGCACTCTCTGAGTGCTTTTCTAGTTCTTAAATGCTTTTTGTAACAGTATTTAAAGTTAAAGTGGCATTAACCTTGCACCTCCGCATAACTTTAGTTCATCCTTGAAGTCAGTGTGGATATTGAATTTAAAAGTGATGGGCTCCATTCCCTTTATCTTTGAACTGTGACCTTAGTTCAACCTTAAAGGGATACACCAACATGTTTTTTCTTTTTGTGTCTTGCCTCACTCTTGAGTCCATGACAAACAGATAGACACCGTTCTTTCATTGGTGTGTGCAGTAACAAGGAAGAGACGGGCAGAGCTCGCCCATTGTTAATTAGCTTAGCTCATACACTGGGAGTCAATGGGTAGTGTTAGCCTGCTTCTGCCTACAGTCATCAGATTAACTCTTCAGCAACTCTAAACAGAGTCTAGAGAGACTAAGATTAGTACTTTGTGTTATTTTCAAAAGAAATACATACGAAACTAAACCCTGAAGAAACCATAGTACCAGTCTTCTTCTCCTCGTGAACAGAGGCTGTTTTGTGGACCTACTTACAAGTATATCCACGGTGGTTTGTGCATGCGCCCTGCTGTTTAGTTTCATATGTATTTCTTTTGAAAATTATATAAAGTGCTAATCTTAGTCTACAAATAAATAATGTAACATAATGTGTTAAAAAAACAAGTCACAACAAGCACACAGCACCGTTTAGAGCAAAGCGATTGAAACGGTATGAAAAAGAAGGAAAAGCCTTGACCTTTGGCCTATAACTTTGACGAGTTCCTGGCCCTTTCACAGGAACAGCAGAGATGGAGAACACAACCTGGCTGGCCTGTGCATGAGCGCGGTATAAAACATGCTGAGTTTCATCTCCAGATGATGACACAGCAGATCCAAACATGTGGCACTTGAGAAGCACAGACAGACATCCATGAAGGAAATCCCACAGCCGGATTTCTTAAAACCTGTGAATATATGAATGCCCAACAAACAGACCTTCAATGTGCCCTCCTCACAAATACATGTTTATTTACTCCTTCTCATGTCTGTCCTGTCAGTCACATGTGTCTGCACTGGTCTTCCACTGAGCATCCTGCATGCATGAGCTGTGAACATGTGCCTTTGTGCACAATTGACTGTAGGAGAGAACACACGCCCGCACACACACTCTTCTTTTGTACCATCAGGTCACTCCCTGTCTAGACGTAACATACACACGCTCATCCCACAAGACACTCAGATTCTCCATGTGCTGCTCTCTCTTCTGCTGATGCCTTGTGCACAAATCACAGGCTGAGTATGGAACAAACACCACAACATAGAGATGTGTTGTAATTGGAGTCTGTCTGTCTCTGCCGCTGCAGGAGAAGTTTTTCCCTTCTTTCTCAGTGAATTCCCAAAAATTGAACAATGGAGCATGCAGCCCAAGCGCCCCCCCCCCCAATTGGATTAACTATTTAAGTGAGAAAACAGGATAGTAATGCTCCAGCTGGTTTGGTCTCACATGTTTAAGTAAGTATTTGCTGGTTGACTGCAAGGCTCTGACTTTGAAATGATGCTCGTACAGCCACCCTGAGCTGTGATTTTATTGCAGAACTATCAGATAGAAGAGCCAATGTAGGAACATGGGACCACTGCCAGTGTAGATTTTCAGATTTTGCTGATGGTGCATGAACCCTTGAAGAAACTGTTTTGGTAATGGGATAGCTGCAGGTTGTTTTGTTTGAGTATCAACACCAGCCGAGCCAACTTTGAGAACAAACTTTTCAGGAAGTCTTCAGGGACAGAGGTCCTCCATGACTAGATGAGAGGGTTCTTACTCTCCCAGTTAGGTCATGATTCGATTCAATTCAAATCCACCTCTGTGGGTCATGATTCAACATTGGCCCTGTTACATAACGTCACTTTCTAAAACCAGTGATGCACAAATGTCCATCAGGTTTTGCAGGGGGGACATAAACTCCAATCACATCAGCACAGTGCATTAAATTAAGCATGTCCTACCTTTTCACCTAACTCCACAACAGACTTCTGTCTACTGATATTTGATGTTGTGCTGTGTAGACCAATGCGATTGCTTGTGTTTCCACTTCATCCTGAGAAAATACAATCCATTGATTTCATATTCAATCCAATTCATGATTCACAAAACGTTTCCTTTTTGTCATGTATTAGGATCAGCCTCTGTCAGCAGTGCATTAAGAGACTGGACGATATGATTGGACAGATACAAACAGCACTATAATTAGGGATGCTGCTATTTTGAATTAATTATTTTCTCATCGATAAAGACGTTTTTTTGACAAAAGGGAGCTGTAGAGTGAGGAAACAGCTGAAAGTTTGTGTGATCATGTAAATGATTCAGTCAGCAACAATCTCACAGCAGCAGTACCCCACAACCACCTGGAGCGCTGCGCCACTAACCAATAGTGCCATGCCCGCTGTTGTAGACAGAACTTTTGATTGTTTTTCCACTGGCGTAATGCTCAGTATATGTAGTGAGCCTATTTTCAACAGCACCGGTAATATACACAGGACAGATCGTATCCACCTGGAAGTCAGCTACAAAGAAACAACACAGAGCATCCGCTCTCTTCAGAATAAAACTATGTTTACAGTCCTCCTAAAGAAGATGGTACCGGTCAGATCAGCCCTCAAGTCCGACGAGAGGTCACAGAAAGAGTTTTCATCACCATGGATGAAGAGTTATTTATCTGGAACAACACAAGGTTCTGTTTGACACTTCATCACCCTTCTACATTTTTAGATGAAATCGCAGCAACACAAATGAGCGTTTGTCAGGCGAAGCGAAACTTCTCCGGTTGCGGTAGGCCATTTCCATGGTTTTCAT
This sequence comes from Cetoscarus ocellatus, assembly GCA_037902135.1. Lineage (NCBI taxonomy): Eukaryota > Metazoa > Chordata > Actinopteri > Labriformes > Labridae > Cetoscarus > Cetoscarus ocellatus. Next base: position 115,986 of record JBAMNC010001452.1, read on the forward strand.
CGAGTGATGTCTTGTATGAATTTGCAAGTCTTCAGTGATCTTGTGATCTTGCAACGTAAGCCAGCGCTCTGTGGCATGGTGGGGCGCTCCAAAACCCTGCTGGTAGGTATTGGCACTCCAGGTGGAAATTCGGTGATAGACTGTGAGAGAATTGGATGAAGTCATGTGATGTCAGCTGTTTAAATATCATAGAAGCCTTTGAAACGCTGTTGATGCCCTCTATTGGATGCTGCCATACTGCATGTAAATAAAAAACTTCAGATCAACCTACTGACTGACAGAAAGGTCATGTTGAGGCAGGACTTATGGCGGTCTACCCAATAGTGATGCCACCTTTCAAAAACTGGAAATCCTAACTAAATGATCAGGCTTTAAAATGTTTGTTTTGGCTGTAAAAACTGTCAGCTCACAATCATGAAGGTGTCAGGTTTCTGCAGCCAGCCTTAAGTGGACACTAAGGTACAACAGATTTTGAGACTTCTGCACGGGCCTCTATTTTCAGCCTCGGAGTTCACTTCCTGGACACATCAATACAATAGTAATGTCTGTAATTCAGTTACCTAAAATGGCATTTATGTGTGGGCATAGCCTCAGTCACAAATAATGGTTGGCAGGAAGATTTTAATTCTTAAAATTTGGATCATATTTAATCCCAAAAAAAGTGGAATTGGAATGAAGACCATCTCCGAGCTGGAATTGGTACCTTAATTGTCATGAACTAAACCAGATAAAGGACCCAAATGCAAGACTCCAGGCAAAGACAGTTCCAAAAACGAGTTTATTTGACAGGCCAGGTTCAGTAGGCAGAATTTCAGTCAGGCAAGGCAGAGGTACCCAAATCGTGAGGCAAAACAGGCAAGGTGATGGTGAGGTACGACGGTGAGACAGGGAGAGACAAGGGGTTAAATACACGAGGTGAGTGGGAGTGATGAGACACAGATGAGAAGACACAATCAGGAGCAGGTGTGCACATGACCGGGGGTAAGGGACGGGAAACACACCTGAAACAAAGACAGGGGTGAGTGACTTCAAAATAAAACAGGAAGCACAGGACATGAAACATGAGGACAAAATAAAAAGACAGATACTTAACCGACAGACATCACATTAATTAAAAAAAAAAAATCAAACAGTGCTCTGCCCTCTTTGTAAGCTCTTACAGACCCAGCAGCTTCTAAGGCATAGAGTCCACTGAAAACTGCTGCTGCTTTTATTTTTGAAAGGAAGACCAGAAGTTTGTGTTTGTGTTCCAGTAACTTGACTTCACACTGACTTTTATTTCCTTTGAAAATTATGTTTTATGTCAGAACGCTTTGCCTCTGATGTTCAGTGACAGCCTTTGTCAATGACCTGACGGACGTTCTCCTCATTATTTCAAGCCTCTGATTAATCAACATCAACCTTTTCCTTGGTCATTCCATTAACTGCCAAATCAACAGAGAAGAGACTTCTCACCACAAATTCACACAAATATGGTCTGAAGCTTTAAAACTTTAAGGGGGGGAAAGCCCCGTCACAGACCTGCAGTGGACCAGTCAAGACCCTATCAGGGAAAGTGGGGAAGTTTCAAGTGGTTGCATCTGTGAGTAAAGGAACAGTAACCCCCAAATTCCACAAAAAGTGAACGCATCGCGAATGGGCCACGAATCTTTCACTCCCTCTCTAGTCTATCAGAGCACTTCCGTAGCCGATGCTCCAGTGAGCTGCGCTTTGCTCAGATATGCTGCAGGTCTATTTTCAGCACGGTGGCTGCCAAACCTCGTAAATTCACTGTTGTTCAGAAAGCACCAGAAAGGAAGTCAAAAATGTGGAGTGTATGGTACTTAGAAAAATTAAACACAATGCACAGACTCATGAACGTAAATTTCCTCAATAAGTTGTCGTTACTTCACAACCTGAGGCACGAGCATCAGGTCAGCAGTCATTTAGAGGGTCCCAGAGGCGACACCACACCATGGACAGAGAGAAGTTAATCGTGGAGGTGGAGAAATATAACATTATATATGACACCAAACATCCTTGGTACAAGGATATGGCAGTTAGAAGTGATACACATCACGGAGCTTTATGGTTGGGACCAGCAAATCGACCTTCGAGAAGTAAAGTGATGTATTATTTATTTCTCTTCTCAGTTTATAACATGTTTTGTTATTGTATGATATTGCAATTCACACAAGAGCTTGTGGCTCTCCAGAGATCTTGTGCCATCCCCCTTCCAGGTGCACAGGGCTGCACGCCGCAGTGCAGCGCTTCCAGTGGGCGATGTCGCCATCCTTTCAGTTTGAGCAAAACCGTGGCGCTTCGATACGCGGTGTGTTCACTCTATGTGGAAATCAAGAGTAAGTGAGGCTGATGAGGTGCTGCCATTGTTGCTGCAATGCACCGCAGTCCTTATCCTATCACACTTCTTGTGTATCAACTACATAAACCTTACAGTTTTGTTTAGGAATACTTTCTTGGAAAGAGCCCTGAAAGTTACATAATGGACAACGATCTGAACAAGTATTCATTCATTTTCCAAATATGGTGCTGAAACAGGAGAATCGTGTCAGCAGGAGGTCACATGAAGCTTCCCGTGTGCTCTCGCACTAAAAAAGTGCACTTTGTCTGCACTGACCCTTGTGCAGCACTGGGTGAGGTGGATGTTTGGGATTCCTTCTCAGTTAATAATACCTGTTTCATTGCTCTGAATCTTTCAACTCACTGTGCATACAAATAACATGCAGGCCAAAGTCCAGATTACTAATGTGTCAACAATGCAAGCTCACAAACAGGAGGCTTCAACATAGGGAGACATCATGAGACAATATCTGCAGCCACTTGTGCAGGAGCCTCCCTAAAAGAACACAGCGTCCACCCCAGCGTCTCTTTACGTCCTCAGCCTCTCCTCTGCCTCCCCCTCGCCGCCAGCCCGGCTCATTATGTGTAGTTTAGTGCTCACTCAGCTCCGGGGTGCTCCAAAGTTCACAGGAAGGAGAGGAGAAAGGGGGGGAGGGAGTGTCATTCCTGTTAGTGAGGTCAGAAGGCTGTGTTGTTTTTCCCAGCCCTCCCCTTTTTCTGTGCCTCTCTCTGCCTTTTGTTCGTCATGATAAGCAGTCAGGTGGCAGCAGTGAAGAAGACTCACTATCACCTACCAGCAGCACCTTCAGCGCTGGCCATGTGCTGATTAGATCATTCTCTGTAACTCTGCAAACCACAAAACCACTTTCTTTTTCCCCTGTTCAGACTTTTGTTAGTGTTGAATGGTTCTGATGATTTATCTTGCTACTTTTAAACCACTTACTTTTGTGCTGTGAATCTTTTACCGTTGTCTTATCTGCATTTAAACAGCTCCAGAGACGTGTGTGATACGATAAGAGGCACACAAATCCCTTACATTAAAGGCCATTTCACACTGGATGCATTTTACTGTGATGGCTGCAGGGTTTGGGTGTTCTCATTAAGGTGAACATGTTATCAGGTCAGAGCTCTCAAACTGCCAGCGTGAGGTGGACGTCTTCTTAAGAACAGAAGGGTTGTGTTTTTCTGAAATCAGTGTGCAAGTCTCTCATTAAAAGCAATTCTCAATTAAATATTGAACTGTGTGGTGTGATATTCACAGTTCAAAATGCTCACCTGACTTGTGGTATCTTTGACGTTGAGTACAGACAGATTTCGTCAGAGCGCAGAGGCGAGTAAATTCCTGCCACCAGAGGTAATGGACTAAAATTGGGACAAGACATCAATCAATCTGTATTTGTATCGCTTCAGTTCATAGCAGGTGTGATCGCAAGGCACTTCACAATAGAGCAGGCTGAAGACCAACTCTTCATTTTATAGATACACATATATACATAATATAAATAAATATAATTGTACATACACATACATACATCCAGAGATGCATCCATCCAGGCAGAGACAAAGGGACTGAAAAAAGAATTTATGATAACAACAAACCCATGGACGCCCAGATCATAAACCTGTCCCCATCACATTTGTCCCTTCTGAGTATAGATTCAATCAACCTTCTATCTATATAGCACCATATTTGTCTTTGTTGAATATACATTTATTATAGGTAATCCCTTTGAGCCGTGACATCTCATTTTCAAGAGGGTCCTCATGTCTATATGGTTGTGAACATAGTTACTGTGGATGCATAATCACCATAGATGAAGTGATCAATCTAATATTAACATTAACATCTATAATGAATATAACCTATAGAGGAATGATGTTAATTAATATAGCAGCTGAACTGAACTGTAGTGCATTTCCTACCTTTTCACCAGGTAACTTCATTAATTCCTTAATGGGCTTAACAAGGGGATGTTGATGGTTATGTTATAGGGATTCACGATAGTATTGGTATGATATCTGCAGATATTGACCCAAAAAATTTAATATTGGTACCAGATGATAGTGAAATGTTTATGTAAAGCCAATATATCGACTATACATGTTGGCCATATACCAACAGTAATCAGCAAAATCAGCAAATCACACAAACATACCATAATGCTTCACCTTTTCACAGCTGCATGGGTACATTCTATATCCCCTCAGGGAAACAGCTTGCAAGCTCCTTTATTGACACTCATATTTACTGGTGCCATTGGCCTCTGGCAACCCCACTTATAAAACCTGAACTAACCCTTTAATTAACACGGCATGTGGAAATTTTGATAAGGAAATGGTTATGCAAAAAGACTAATGATATCCATGTCATGAGTCTGTTGTTGTCAATTGGAACTGTGTTTGACTCCCATCCCTAACTATTACCTGCCACATTAAGAAAACATAACTGTGAAAATGTGTCAGATCAAACTTTCATGTATTTGTTTATGGTGGTATAGGTATTTTTGACCTCTCAAAACAAAGCTGATAATCATGGATTTATTATTGTAATGTTTGTTTTATTATTTGTACAATCAAACGGGAACAATGATCTACTGTTGTGCAGCTTTGCAGTGAAATGAAAGGGCTGCAGGATTAATGTTCTCATATGAAAGCCTTAGATTTGCATGGTAACAATTACACTGCAGCTGCCAGATGAACCTCCCCTTCAGTTAGACACAGTAAACAAGACAAAGACACATTTGTATGTGCATGTATATGATGATTGCGTTTGTTTCTCAGGAAGAGGTAATTCATTGGAAGTGGGTAAAAGGTGAGAGAAGTGGTGTTTGTAACCTTGAAACAACGGTTTGGTAATGTCAGCTTTATGAGTAACGGTGGAGCTGTGGAGGAGAAGTGGCTTGTGTTTATTCTTATGCAACGGAGCGTGTGGAGCAGCATGTTGGCCTCTTGGACTGACATGTCACTCAGACCTCCACGCCCTTCACGCAGCACTGTTTGCAGCCCATATGACTGGTAATTAAGCCCTAATCTGGAGCCAGCAAAACGTGATCAGTGTGCTTTGCAGCTGAAGTTGGAATGAGGGGAATTTCCTGCAGACTGCTTAAAAATTCCAGTATGGCTCAGTGTCAAAAAGGGGCTGATTTTCATGCACACTGCACACCTTGTTAAGCAAAATGCACCAATTTCTGTTATTCCCCTGAATGGGAGGTGCATTTAACTGGAGTGCAAATGCTGGATTATTGTAACAATGCGAGCTGTGAGTCGGTTGTTTGGAGCCTTGTGAGAGCGGCGGGCTAAAGGTGGTGTGAGAATGAGGGGCTGTGGGTTTGCTGAATTCCTATCCGGTGAGCGGAGCGTTGGTTTCTGTCTAGACAAAGCTCAGTTGTCGGGGAGACTCAGGCACATCCAGGACTGCCTCAGGCTCCAGGAAGTATTGGTGGGAGAGAGTGGGCTCTCTTTTTTCCCCTCCTGCTCACTTTTCCCTCCTTGGGGGATTTTCAGCGAATGCAAGCAACTGCTGAGAGAGTCGGTTTTTTTTTTCTTTGGTGGTGGTGGGAGTTTTTCTCCCATGATAGGGTGGAGACAGCCTGGTGCGTTTGTGCAGAGATATCGAAGGCATAAAAATCTCAATCTTTTCAAGTCTCCCACTCAGCAGGAAATGGCAACCAGGCCCACTGTACACACATTGAGGACCACTAACCCACAATGCTAGATACAAAGCTAGGCAGCATGGACAAAAAATCAGATTTTTATATTTTAATATCATATTTCCAAGCTAAATGGCCATTCATTTATATCCCAGCATCTCCTTTCCTGTACATCCAGGAAACAGACAACCATTCATGCTCACACTCATAACTAAGGTCAATTTGTAGTCACCAGTTAACTTATTGAGCATGTTTTTGGTCTGTGGGAGGAAGTCAGAGAACCCAGGGATGCACGGGAACAACAAACTCAACACAGAAAGGCCCTGACCAGCCTGCAAATCGGTAACCTTCTTGCTGTGAACAATATGCACAATATAAGTATGAATATAAATGCATTTTCTTCATAGTGGGGATATTGTGGGGAGCGTTTCACTTAAATATCAATAAATAGGATCATAATCTCTCTGGTGACTTTTATTTAATGCCCTCAGGGTGGCGCTATCTCACCCCACCAAGGATAACGAATCAGTAATCTCACTCCTTTATTCCTTCAGCTGGACTGTTAAATCCTGATTTTTCATTCATGCTTGTTGCCCTTTGGCAATCATGAGTCATAACGTGAAGCTTTTGTCATGGATGACTCAGCCAGGGGGTGGTATGGTGGTGCTGCAGGAAGTGCACGTGTCTCATGAAGGGTCTGGTTTGACCCTCGTGTCAGTCAGGGCCTTTCTTTGTGGAGTTGCATGGGTTCTCTCTGGGCACTCCAGTTTCCTCCCACATATTAAAAACATGCTCATTAGCTTGATTGGTGTCTCCAAATTGGCCTCAGGTATAAGTGTGTGCATGAATGGTTGTCTGCCTCTCTATGTGGCCCTGGGATTGTCTGGGGACCAGTTCAGGGTGTATCCCACCTCTCGCCCAATGTAAGCCGGGATAGGCTCCAGCTCCCCCACAACCCTGAATGTGACTGCATGAATGCTGTGATTGTGTTTGTTGGTTTGTTTATATTGCTGTCTTGTAAAGACTTGGTAGCTGTAAAATGAATTTCCTGTTGGGGATAAATAATCTGAATCTGAGTCCATCCAATCCTTCATCCGCTTTTAAAAAATGTCAGTTGATCTGGAGAATTTAAAGGGTCTCATGGGTTCATATCAAAGTTACAGCTTCATCCCTCTGTTGCTTTGCTGTTTGGTTTGTTTACATCTGTGACTTTCGAGTATGCAGAGCGCTCTAAGCTGTCCCTGATGTGATGGAACAAAACATAGGAGGCAGGACAAAGTGAAAAATGCAAGACTTTCTTGAGATCGTGTGGCATCTCAAATGGGCGCTTGATTACTTACTGTGATTCATTGCAGGAGACAAAAGTTTTCAGAGTAGGTCCTGGACCCTTATACCTGTGTGGTCAGCAGGGAAAGGAGTTGATTAGACGTCTTTGTAGGTTCTCTGTCATCTGGGTCATGGTCATCCAAGGCTGTTCAAAGGCTACTGGACTGGTTCAGGTTTTGAAAATGTTCTTCCTTTTCTCCAAAAGACTTCTTCAGTTCTAAGAGTTGGGGAAGAGCCTAAGCCAACCATTAAAATGTAAATGGTCTGGAGGTGGAGGTGTGACAAGTGGGCATTTCCTGGGTTGTTTAGGTCACATGCTCTCTGGTCCTTTGTTTTCCACTGGAGATGTTTTTTGGATTGTTTATTGTTTACATGATATGTTGGAGATAGAAAGTGTCTCAGTCTCCATCCTATGTTCAGGGATGGTTTCTCCATCTTGACAAAAACGGCTTCCTTGACACCTCTCTCAAATCATCGGTCTTCTCTGGATAAGATGGAGACGTTGTTGTCATTAAAAGAACGTCCTGTGTCTTTAATGTCCTGACAAGATCTTATCAATACTGATGCTTTTATCGATTCTGCTTGTTGGTCCGATTATTTACCAATTAATTCATCGATTCCTGTGAATTCTTTGTGGAAAAAAAGGGTTTCACAGACTTTCAATGGAAACCACATCAAACACCTGGCACCACTGATATTGGTTGCATAGACACTGGACTCTGTGCATTTGGTGCCTTTTTGTATAAAATTAAGCCACAATTTTGACCGCCTCTGTTTCCTGACAGCCACATTTTTGACTTATTTGTTGTCATTTGTACTAGCTGCCTCTGCTGAGAGCATGGCATCTTTGATCTGCAGGGCATGCAGAACAAAGTAGAAGGAATTGATGAGGAAATCGTTAAGCCGAAAGATTCAAAACATCAATTTTTAGACCAATATTTTGCAATTCTCAATTGGAATTGGTTTTGATTTCCATCCCTAGTGCTTAGACTGTCATCATGCTTGTTCAAAAATGGAGCCTTATACTTCTCTTTAGCAATTTTCCTTAGAACAATAGCTGGAATTTTCTCCCTGCTTTTGTTCTTTTGGCTAAATGATAAAGTCATTTGTTGGCAGTAGGTCAAAGGTTAAGGTTCTGAGGCCTGATGTTTATCCGGTTATGTGAACATGATATCTTGAGACAATTTCGAGGGATTTTTCTTTTTAGCTTTGCACAGATTTCCTTCAGTGACCCAGTGATGATGATTTTGAACTTTGTAGTTCAGAGGATTTGGGACTCATGTTTACCCCTTGTCTTTAAAATGTTTACATATCACACAACCACAAAAACCACCTCCTTTCCTCCTGACCCGTCATTGAACTCTCACTCTTCTCACTTGTTTGCTTTGCAGATGCATAAAAACCACCAGGCAGCATCAGTTTTACTCTCCAATTATGCTTTGCATCTACTTTTTCAAATCATCACCATAGACTGTAATTATAAATAATATTGTCTAACTCCATATCTCAACTCAATTGCTGCGTATTAAAAAGTGGACATATTACTCAGCTTCACTACAAACACTCACTTAGAAGCATGTAATTGTTATCCAAAAATGTGGGACTTTTTGACGAGACACAACACCACAAAAGCAGCTCCCCGGCTCTCTGTCTGGTGGAGCCACTCTGCAGAGCTCCATTGTCTTGGAGTGACTGTGTACAGGAAGATAAGGCAAAGACAGGCGGTGTGACGGCTCCCACAGCGTCGGCTCAGGGAGCAGACAGGGCTGACGAAGGGCTCATTAACTTTTACACACAGCTGTGCTTCGGGGCTGCTTCTTGGAGCCGTGCGCGGTGTTCCACTGGAGCTCAGACGGTTGCTCGTGTTTGGTTGATCTCTAGTGATGACAGCAGAATTATAAGGTGTTTCCAATAAGTGATGATAATAGAGTCTGGAAAAAGACAGAAATAACACCACAGACAGGAAAAGTGGGAACTGGAAAATTGGAACTGAAAGTGAGACAGGAGGATAGAAGTAAAATCTGCAGCATGAAGTTAGTAATGCAATCAAGATTTAACTGCTATCAGGGAGTATGATTGAGCCTAAATCTGCTCTCTGCATGATTAGCACAGTATCAGTGTTGCTAACCTGGCAACCCAGATGGACCGTTCAATATATTTTACTGGTCCATCTGGGAAAGAGCCCATAAAAAGAGTTTGGGGAGGGCTTAACTTTTCAGAAGCATATCCGACAGGTGATTGGACGATCTTTCCGTCAATCACATTCATTATGGGCCAATCAGGTAATATTGTAGGCGGGAGCTGCTGTGTTCCAAAGCATGAGCCACTTCATAAAACAAACTCTTGTCAAAACATATCAGGAAGGGAGCAACAATATCCTTACTATAGAGTAGTAGTGTCGATATTTGTTTTTCAATTAATAAAGAAATCCAGTCAAGATCTGATTAAACTGCTACTGAAGCTGTTAGCGTCTATGCTAATCTCCATACGAGCAGTCACTTCCTGCAGTCGTCTCACTCTTAGCTCCCATGCCGTCCTGCTCCTAAGGACTCTGATTGGGCTGTCCCACTTTGGGCTGCTCACTGTCGTGTAAATTGGAGCTTGGCAAGATGGACCCGCCTGATTACAGAAGTTAAACCAGGTGGGTCCAGCTGTGCAAGGTTTAGTGATTGCAGCATGTTTCTCCCTAGCCCCAACTAATCTGGAAAATAACTTAAGTATATAAACACAAGCCTCCAACCATTACATTGCATACATGCATGTTGTATTTATAGATATTTTTTAGTGTTTACTGGACAGAACATAGACTTCCTCTTGCCCCAACTTAATTGACAATGCAAATTAATAGAATTGTGCAAGCCTATGGAGAGAACTTTGTGTCTTGTATCATTTATTTATATTTATATATGTAATATGTATAATATTTTAACTGTGATTACCAAAAACAATATAATAATGAAGTTTTGTTTGCAAATCCAAAAATCATTCTAATGAACCATAGATTTTGTTTGAAAATCCATCAGTTTTGTTTGCATTTCTAGATGCTTTGTTTGTTTCAGCTTAAATCTCATGGGCAGGCCCTTTTCTGAAAGATGTAAGAAGCATCCTTATTGGTCAGTCTCAGTCAGAGAGACAGTGTGACAACTTCAAAAACCATATCTATACCCATAATGCAACAACAGGCCAAATGGCAAAAGGGAAATAAAGGCAAGGCTACACAACATACGACAGGCTTTGGTCTGAAAACCAAACCAAGTGAAAAATGAAGCAATGTTGCTGCTTCAAGCACAAACTGAGCAGAGTTGGCTGACTTTTAGGTGTTTAAATGACCTTAAAGAAAAAGGTGTGCAGTGTGAAAATGAGCATAGAGCTGCCTCAAAGCCTCTTTTTATTGCACTTGTTCAAAGAGAGTGTTCAGCGTAACAGGTTTGCATGCTAACTCCCGCCCACTCTCATCTGTATGACAGCATTACTGTATTAATAGATGCAGCTGTTGGCTCAACATCTGGCTGTCCAGATTTAGCTCCAGACATGGTGGAGCATTTCCTTTGTGTCAGCTTTTCATTTTTCCTCTCCGTCTGTCAAATCAAAGCGATATCTCCAAAAGCCAAATCTACAGCTCCTTTTTTTGGAAAACAATCAAAGTGGAGCACGCAGGTAGGAAACTGTGAGAGCATGCATGATGATGTGCAAGAGAAGAAGAGAGCAACACCTGGTTCAGAGCTCTTTATCTGCTTTTCTTTCATTCACTCATAAGAACATGAAAGTAGACGTCAGTGGCTTCAAAGAGCGCTCTTATCCATGGATGTTATTCACTGCACGGCTCTCTGCGGGGAGTGACCGAGGACGTAGATGAAGTTTTTTTTCTCAGAGTCAGGAGAGCGTTAGTCAGAGCTTTGAACTTTTCTAACAGCTTGTGATTGCTGCAGGTTTCTCAGACCGGACACACACTCTCTCAGAGGAACTTGTTTTTCTGCACATGGGGCCCAGGTGAGGGGAAAGGCCGGATGACAGAGAGCAGAGTGAGAATCTGTTGTCCCACAGCTGACCTCACCCACAGGCGAAGGTGTTTCATGTTCAGTCGAGTCAGAGAAACCGTCAGCCTGTGAGTCAGCCGCATGGAAGCCTCGTGTCCTGTTCGAGTCTGCAGAGCAAACATCAACACCTTCACAGCTTCTGTTGCTGTCGGCCCACGCCGAGGGATTGGAATTATGGGGCAAAAATATGATCTCGATAGTTTGAGCTTAATGGTGATACATGATGCATTTGTCATTGTATTCTCCTGCTAAGTAATAACAAATGGTTGTTACAATACCCAGATTTAAAGCCTTTACATCTAGGGCACTATAAAATCTGTGTTATTTTTTTCCCAAAGTCCATTTTAGTTTTTACATATTCCGTATTATTCCGTTTTAATTTTTTGAGAATTCAGTTTTTAGTATTTTAAGCAAATTTTAACCCAGAGACACTGTATAAAGTAATGAAATATAGACAATCACTCTTCAGGTGGTCCTCACACATGTCTTTACAGGTTCAGTCAGCAGTTTGTTGACAAAATTTGCAAAACATTTGATGACCTAACACATAGTAATCATTGAGAAACTGCTCTGCCCTGTACTTTGGAGTTAGCTGGGAGTTTCGTAGCTTCTTTGCCAACTTAGCCGGTGTCTCAGACGGCCGCTTCCACATGTTTGCATTGTTAATGAGGGGAGGAGGACAGGGAAGCGTTAAGGAGACGGAAACACCAGTAATTTCATACTGTACTGTACTGCCTCGTAAAAATGCAGCAATAGTGTCCTTTACTACCAGTGTGTAAATGTGGTACAAATAGTGTAGTAGATGAAGGATTAAGGTCGCTTTCACACCTTAAATCCAGCAGAGTAGGTTCAGTTTTGGAGGTGAAGTTGCAGCATTGTTAGTTCCTGTCATCAGGCCCATCAATGCATTAAGAGCTGGAATTACTCAGCCGGCATCAAGTAATAACATTCTTAGCACAAAGATGTTCAGAAATATTCTTTGCCATAAAATAAATATTAATCTGCATTTAGGCAGCTTTGGGTGGCATTTGCATATTGACTGAAGCGATATATCAACATGTTGCATTTGCGGTGAGGACCAGAGGCTGGCGGTGCTAGAAATACTAACGTTAGCCGTGCTGTTAGCTTTTCTGTTGTGATTTTCGGCCAAATCTAAGCCTCAGATCTCTTCCTTTTGGTTCACTTGCCTTGCTGGTCCTTGTTGGCTCAGATACTTTCAAACCCACCCTAAACCAAACTCTGGACCGCTTGGAAAAAAACCGAGACCCCTGTTTTTTGGCTGATCAAAGTTTGTGTGAGCTTTCACACCAGCCCAAATGAACTGAACTTTCCACAAAAATGAAACAGAGTTTGTTTGGTCTGGTGTGAAAGCTCACATGAACAAATGTGATAGGTGTGAAAGCACCCTTAGAAAAGTTTCCAAAAGGTCATGCCCATTTTTCAAGTTCTTTCTTAATTGATATCTAATTTGAGACATGTAAAGTATTTTAAAATGGGATATTTTTCCCAGCCCAGTTAACTTCGTCAGATTCTCAAACGTTTTCAGACAGCACTGAAGACTCCTTTTCTGAGCCTGTCACAATCAAAGCTTGTTATTGAGGCTCCTGCTCAGATTCAGGTCTTTCAGCATTAGTCATATTCGTTTGTCTCCAGCAGAAGCGACCCTGTGTGTTGTTTTTTTTTCTCTTTGGGAGGCCTCTGTCTCTTTCCTCTGCACGCCTCACTGGACAGTCTGGCTCCCAGATAGCATCAGGCTGTCTGAGATTAGTGCTCATGAGGGCGCAGTTAAACTTGTAAAAGCCCCGGACTCCTGTCCCGGTGCCTCTGTCCCGCATAATTGTGAGTGTGGCACAATACTGATAGCCTGTCTGCATTGTCACCGTGCCTCTCAAATGTGCTCTAAGCCTCAGAGATTATTGCAGAGGCAGCCACAGATCCTGGGGCAGGAGCATGCCGGTGTTGTTGCCAGGCAGTTTAATGGTGAAACAGGCAGATAATGGAGCTGCTCAGTGTCCCGTGGCCCAACATTTTTGGAACTGGACAGCTGATAAGTAATCATTTTGTCTGCAGAGTCGTTTTTCTGTTTATCAGACGCTGACTAACACCTCTGTGATCTGTGCAGAACGTACCATGGATTGTTTCTTTTGTTCTTAATGACACTATAAATCAGTTAGACACAAGGCGTCAGTGAGTGCAATGATAAGCAGATGATTCATAATAATAAACCTCAGTTCGTTGGTTTTATTGGTTACGTTTCTTCAAGAGAGTCCGGTAAAACATCACTCTTTGTCCCCTTGCCATATCCTGTTTAGTTAAAGGTTTATATCCAAGAAAGTCGGTCAGTCATCACATTACAGGTGCTGAACATATTTAAGCACTTATGATCAGAAAGGTTGTAGTCACACGACTATTACTTTTACTAAAGGTCAGCAGATAGCGGCCTGTGGGCCAAATATGCCCTGCCAATAATCAAGCATGAAAATCAGTTATCCCACATTATTTATTTTTTATTTTTTATTTTTTTTGGGGGGGGGGGGGGGGGGGGGGGATACGGACGGGACATGGAGGTATACCAGAGATTATCAGTGAACAGCGAACATGTGGGCGTGCCTAAAGGGAGCCTTGAATTCGATAAAACATTCGCTCTACAAGCACGGGAGCATGGAAATATTAGGAAGGACCTCGCATCATCAGTTTTTTTTCTCTGGGAAGGGGGGGGGGATACTGCTACCTGGTTGGTTTGTGAAGTGTACTAGCAGTTCGCTGGTGCAGACCAAAGCATTCAGAAGCTTAAAAGAAGACACCTCCCTGATTTATAAAGTGGAATATAGCTAATGTTAGTTTCCTGACTGAATTTGGTGAGTGATAGTTTCAATAATTTCAATATTTTCTGGTATATCTAAGTTACCCAGGAGCTCTGTTGACATAGGCTTAACGTTAGCTATGGGTAATAATAATAATAATAATACATTTTATTTAAAAGCGCCTTTCATGACACCCAAGGATGCTGTACAAAATTAAAACAATAACAACAAAATCAACAATATAAAAATCATAAAATCAACAATAATAATAAAAACCAACAGTAGCAAAGCACAACAGGTAGTGAGAGGAAATGGGAAGAGGAGGTAATACATTGCGAGGAGAATTAAAGCTTGCTGAAAGAGGCATCATGTCATTAATGCTTAACATAAGCTAACACAGCAGGAAAGATAACGTAGCTATCTTAACAAGCCTCCAGTGGAAAATTAATTGTAAATGCATTTCATGGTAGATGTTGTCAGTCTCATTTCTTATATAGCATAATGTGACCATAGATAGATACTTTATTGTACATTCATACTGTCCTGTAATTCTACATGATTGTTCTCTCAAAATGCATCAGACTGATGCTTTTAAATGTTCAAAATATTCTTCATGCATGCCCCCCGACCCATCGTATCCTTCTCACCTTTTCCACCCCTGACCTGTTTTCATGCCTGAATAATAATTTCTGCACAGTCTTAAAAATGACCTTTAATTATCTTATTCATCCTTCTTACTGCAACACAACATTCAGGGACAGACAAGTGTAAAGCAGAGCAGTGTTTTAAAAAGCTGACAACTCGTGTTTAGAGGTTGTCAGTGCAAGTGTTTAGACTGAAAGCAAGTGAGTGGCTTTCATTCATGCAGATCGAATCAAACATGCTTTTGAGGTTACACACATGCTTTCTGTGGTCAAAAAGGTTTAAGGCAGCTGGGACAAGGAGAAAAACTCCCTTCTTTATACAACACAGATTTCATTTGACATTTCCTCTCCATCCAGTGCTAAATTATTTTTCATCTCTAAAGAGGGCACACACAACACGACAATCAGACCGACTTTCAGCTCGGATCTCCACCTCTGATCAGTCTTAGCAAAGGTTCGATTATCTGGAGGTCCTAAAGATGATCTTACCTGATTATCCTGTGGTGTGAGGTGTGTTAAGAGTGGTTTTGTCCTCTCAGAAGAGGATCTGGGACACTCTGACTTAAAATTGTGAATATCAAACATGTTCATTATTTACAACCAAAAGTCCTGATGTGTGTCGTCACATTAAACATGGCGACGAGTGTAAAGCATAAAGTTAGATAGACGTGAAAATTGAGGCCCAACTCATTGATTTGTTTAAAAAAAACATGAGCATCTAAAACAGCGTGACCTGGAAATCATACATGACAAAATGATAAGGACAGGAGCTGAACAGAAATCACAACCACCAAGAATGTTACAGGAAGCTAACTGCAAGCCGTACTTAGCCTCCTGATGTTGTCAGCCATGTTTGTTTGCATTGAAGTCTTGTGATCTTGCAAGATCACAAGCTGTGATAACACAGCGCTGCCTTCTTGGTAAATGAATCGGTTGGTTTGTGGGGTCCTGTGTCTCTCTGTTTTTGTGGATCTTTACACTCTATAGGAACAAAACTGATCAATATGACATTGTCTCCATGTGTGGCTGTCTCACAGTTTGAACATCAGTTAAGATTTTAATAATCTTTACGTGTGTATCAGACCTTATATGAAAAAACGCTGCTGTGTTAAAATCAAGATGGGCAACAGAATGCTCAGCATGCATCTGGTACTGACTCATAAATAAACCAAAATCCTGGACAAAAAAATCTGGGCTTTGCATTTATGCAACACAACTAAGTCCCCTCTTTGAAAAAAAACACCTTTTAAAAGAAAATGTAGAAATGGACTGCAGATGATGCTGTTGGTGAGGGATAACAGCATCGACTACGACGGTGATTATTGGTGTTTATATTTATTAATTTTACTCAGAATTACCACCATGTTCACAGCTTACTTTTAACACAGTAGATAGTTTCATACAGCCTGAAATGCTTTGTGTCCTCTTGAAGTGTCCTCCAGTAACGTGCAGTCCATACAGGAAACAAAAGCGCTCATGGCAACACCTTTCGCAAATGTAAACCCCAAGTGTGTCTGTAGGGTCCTTCAAAATCAGTTTTAAGACAATGCAGAATAATTTGCAGAGTTTGTTACACAGCTGTAGCTCTTCTCAAATTCCATATTTTTTATATTTTACTCACTGAAAATTTTAGTGAGTAGTAAGTTTAGTGAGTATAATGCTTAATAATCGTGAAAATAATCATGGTTATAATTCTTTTTTCCTAATCTAGTAACCCTATCTTAACCTTGTGTAGCAGCTGGATTACAGACATTGAATCAGGAAGATTCATATTTCCAAGATCCAATCTACAAGGATTGTGAGGGGCCCAAAGCAGCACGGCCCAATCAGCATCCTTTAAAGCAAGAAGAGGAATGAGCTACTGGCGAGATGATAGCAGGAAGTGACTGCATGTTCAGAGATTAGCATAGATGCTAACAGCTTCAGTCACAGTTTTATCAGTTTTAAATGAAATGAATTAAATAAAAAACAAACAACACTATAAACTTCTCTGTAGTAAGGATATATTTGCTTACTACAAAGAAGTTTGATATCTGAAGTAGCACATGTTCTGTATTGTAGTAGCTCAATAGGACAATACCTGATTGGCCCGTAATAATGTGGATTGACTAAACAATCATCCAATCGCCTGCCAGATGTGCTTCTGAAAGGTTCTGCCCTCCCCAAACACTTTCTGTGAGCTCTTTCCCAGACAGACTAGTGAATTATATTGAACAGTTCATCTGGTGTGCCAGGTTAACCCTGTCTATCACTATGCAGCATTATTTTCAGTTTGATAAACTGCATTTTAAATTTAGATTTTTGTGACGGTTGTGAAGAGAGTTTTCTCACACGTTTCTTTGAACAAATACACCTTTGCTGCTTTGATGTGGTGAATCTGAATTGGTTGTAAAGTGAGTCATGAGTGTATTTGTTCAGGCATCAGATCTAAGCTCTGATCAGAGGAGCTCTACATACCACAGAGTAAAACTCACTGTCATAAACTCTGCAGACCCTCCCTGTTGGCACTGTGGCAGCCCACCTGTGTAAAGGCCCAGAGCCACATCAAACGCCCTGCCTCCTCTGTAGGACTTCAGATGTGCTCTCATCAATGCTCTCAGTGTGCCACATGTTTACATGCAGCACACAGGAGTACACACGCTCTGCATGCAGACAGGCACGCCACAGCTGAACGCATTGCAGACATTCTTTTGGCTTGAAGGATTTGAAAGGCTCTGTCCACAACATCCAGAGAATTACACAGCAGAGGCGTGTTTCCCCGCTTGTTTGTGTACCGAGGGCAAGAATCTCCTCAGACGTGTATTAGTTTGCTTTGTTCTAAATGAAATGCTAGGGCAGTGGCCATGTTAGGAGTTCAGTTTCAGAGCAGCCATTACGCTGGTCCAAAGTTTGTAGAGAGAGGCAGGCTGTAACCATGTGCCTCCACAGTTTATGCTAAGAAAGAGACACTGATAGCACCATTAATCATGCACAGTGCCTCAAGATTCACAAAGGACATTGCACTGATGATATTCTAGTTAAAACATGCTCATAAAGTTCTGCTATTCATTGCTGTTAACTTAAAGCTGAGGGATATAACTTGGATGAAACTAATGGAAGACGCTCCACTCCCCTCTTCCTTCCCTGTTTGCACTCTAAGCAGCGCCTCTCCCCCATGTTCGCTCTCATGAACAGTCGTTAGCATGAGCTATGTTATTACACTCTGTACAGCCACACAACACCTGCATGATACTGTAACTTGTATCATGCAGGTGTTGGAGAAAATGTACGGTTTCAAGGACCGTTAGACAACATGCAATAATGCCTGCAAACAGCTTCCCATTGCACAGTTGTCTCCACCTTTCCAACTCCATACAGATGTTTACACTCCTCTTCTTCCTGCAGCCGTTGAGTTCCCTCAGTCTTACTTTTCTTTGGTTGTTTGGCTGTCAAGGCAGTTGTTGCCAGAGCCGGTATAGCAACTTTTCCAACAAGTATCTCCGTCATTTTTTTTTACATTCCTCAGCAAGTGTAAGTGCCAAAAGTTGGACAAAAAGCAGATAAACCGTAGGAGTGCAGATAATGAAGTTGAAAAATTGCAAGAATTTGCATTTTGCACTGTTGGATCTTAAGAAGGTTCTAAGTAGAGTTTCAAAATGCAGAAAGAAGAAATGGGAGCAATGGGACCTAGAACCTTCTTAAGATCCAACAGTGCAAAATGCAAATTCTTGCAATTTTCAACTTATCTTAAGACTTTGATTGGGAGTATATGTATAGCCCATATAGTTCCTGTAAATATTGGTAAAAATTTCAACATTGGCCAAAACTGATATCGTACCAATTATCTTGTGTATCCCTGGTGAGTGTGAAAAAAAAATCTCCAGTATAACTTTAGCTTTGAGCAAAGGATTTGGGAAAATGGAGACAAATGTGGTAGGGATGGCTTTATGCTCTGGGGGTCCATGAGTTTGTCGCTATCAGAAAATCTTATTTTCAGTCCTTGGTCTCTGTCTCTAACTTTAGTTCTTACTTTAGTCCACTTGTCTCCACTTACCTCCCTTCCTTTGCCCACACACCCAACACAGCATCGTGTGGATTTGCTGTTCATCATGAGACTGGGGTCCACATTCAAGATTTCCTGCTGCTAAACAGAGGTTTCATGATTGGCTATATGGATTCATGTTGGTTGTTGTATGTATGCATTTGTATAGATATGTAAATGTGTATTTATATATGTATATATGCATATATGTGTATCCATAAAATGAAGAGTTTGTCTAAAGCCTGCTGTATTGTGAAGTGTCTTGAGATAACATTCAGCACTTTGTAACACTTACAAATAAAGATTGATTGATTGATTGATTGAAAAAAGGTTTGAATTGCTGTCTTTTTTTTTTTCTTCTTGAAAAATCACAAGTATCACTGAGTTATAGCTTTTTATTTTTTTTTTAATTTCTAAGTACTAAAAGACAGTCAAAGATAGTCAGAAAAATGATTCAGTCTTAATGTTTTCATGGTGATTTTAAGATGCTTTTAAATGTTTACATTTCATTCATTGTTTGAGATTTACTCAAGTATGGAAGATGGCCGCATGTGGTCCTCAGGCCATAAATAGCCCACCCCTGACTCAATGAGTGGATGAAGGAATACCCTGAAAACCTGCACTCTGCTGCAAATGGAGAAAAAAATTGTCAGGAACCATCATTCACATGCACCCCTGAAATTTTCCTTGTATATCCAACCCATGCTGTTTATTCCAAAATATTACCCATAACCTGCTTACATCAGCTTAACTTCACTAAGAAGCTGAAAAGAGGCTGAAATTATGGCTGTGCTTACCCTAAAATTCAAGGAGGCTGTGGAGTTTTGCAGCAGTGCTGTCAGATTTATCATAAATAGTTGATGACATGGAAAGGATTGGTCAACTCTGTTTTCAGTTCAGTCCGAAGCGTAGACACTGTTTCTGATGCTGCTTCCTTCCTCGGTCATGTCAGGTTATTCCCGTCCTCTATAATGGCTCCAAGCGTCCCTATACATTTGAAAACAATGTTCCCTCATGTGCAGAAGTTGAGCTAAGGACGGCTCCCGACTCTGATTACCCCTGAGATCATTCCTTATTACTCCCGCCAAGGAGGTTATTTTTTTTTCCAGTTTGTTTGTTTGTTTATTTGTTTGTTAGCAAAATTACACAAAAACTACCGGATGGATTTTGCTGAATGAGATGTTGGTAATGGCCCAATTTAAAAATGATTAGATTTTGGTGGTGATCCAGATAACCGCCATTAGTGAACAATTGTTTTTGCTCAATAACTGTCTAACCAATAATGATATCAACATGATTCTGAGTGCTAGGTGTGGGTTTTCAGGGTCATGAATCATATTATGATGGTAACTTTATCATAGAACTACTGCTTATAGGTGTAACAGCAATATGTGAGCTACCTTGGTGGAGATTTGTGCTTTCCGAGTGCTTTCTAGTTGTTTGGTTGTTGTATTGTGATTGTTTGGAAATACCATTTTTGCTGACCACTGCACAACTAGAGGTATTTTTTGTAGCTGTAGAGTCGTCTTTCATCTGGAAAGTGGGGGGTTTTAATCTCAGCTCATGCAGTCACATGTCAACGCGACCTTGGGTAAGAAACTTGACCCCATGTTGCTCCCACTGCTGCATCAGTTTATTCAGGGTTAGGTGTTAAAATGCTTGGAGGCTCTGCACAAGATGAAGTTCATTCACCATTTATCAGCAAACAAGCTCATGCAGATCTGTATAAAGAATGAAGACGTCCCAAAGAAATCATGCCATCAAAGCTCATCTGAAGTGAATATTCTGTGGAAGAATGTTATCATTACCCAACAGCAGCAGGGTTACTGTAAACCTGCCCACCCCTCAGTCCAAGAACAGCGTATCACTTTAAACTCAGCTTGTTGAAGGGTTAAGACCTCACTGGATCAGACAGCTCCCTGAGAAGACCAGCACAGCAGAGTCTGTGTTTGTACCCGCAGCAGGCGGATAAACCAACCCTCCCGATGAAGAAGTGTGTGTTCTAAACTCGTTCACCTCTGCTAGACCGACTGCTGCAGCTGGCGGGCCACATCTGGCACCTGTGGGCTGAAGGAAAGAGTCTCCACTGTCCCCAATTAAACGCTGGAATATGCTGTGGCAGCCCTTTTTCTGTGGATCAAGTTTGGCACTGAATGTTTAACTCGATGGAAAGCTGCAACGTGAGCTTCCACATGAGCCTGCCTTAGATCAGTGTTAATAGAATAGAAAGGGATAGATCTGTGTATAGAAAAAAGTGGATATCAGTGCAACTTACGGGTAACAGAAAAACGTTCTACCGTAATGTGCAGGGTTTTGTTTGCTCAGTGATGTTCATCATTTTTGTGCTCCTGCCATTTTTATCTCTATTTGCAGATTCAACAAAAAGTATCCAGAAAGCCTGGAAGTTTTCATTCATTGTACACTTACAGTCAGAGCTGTATTGAACCAATCGACTATCAGCAGGGATTTAGTGTTTGGAGATGAACATATGTGCAGCAGAGGCAGTTGGAATGCAAACCCGAATCACATTCTAGTTACGATTCTCTAAATACGTGTATGCATCAGAAATGATCTATTGGATCTTAATTTTACAAATAAGCATAAATAAGTATGAACAGGCCATTTCCTTTGTGGACAGAGCTTAAAAAACCTGACTTTACATTTTACAATCTGTATTATGATTTTGTTATTTTAGGAGTCATAAGAGCCTTCAACTTCAAGTAAATTGTTTTATTTAATTTGTTTATAAAAATGTCTTACCCTGGTTTTCCTTATTTTCTGCCTGTGGAGCATCACATCCATGAAGTGTCTTTGCTCTGACCGATGACGCACGTCCTTGCCCACTAGGAGCATGTCTACAGCGCTGCACAGCAGAGCACAGGCCTGGGAGCTTGAAACACAAGATCATAAAGATCACATATAGTATGTATATATACATCTATATACATACTGTATATACACTGCCTGGCCAAAAAAATAGTCACCACCTGGATTTAGCTAAGCAAGTAGGTACAAGCCTCCTGTTGGATAATTATTGCACGTGTGATTATCTTTCAGCTGGCAACAAGTTATTTAACCCCAGCTGATGCAATGAGTAGCTTCCCATTTCCTAAACAACCATGTGGAAAGACACATCCTGTGGTCGTGGAAAAGATGTTAGTCTGTTTAAGAAGGGTCAAATCATTGGCATGCATCAAGCAGAGAAAACATCTAAAGAGACTGCAGAAACTACTAAACTTGGGTTAAGAACTGTTCAACGCATTATTAAAACTGGAAGGATAGTGGGGAACCATCGTCTTCAAGAAAGAAATGTGGTCGGAAAAAAATCCTGAATGATAGTGATCGGTGATCACTTAAACGTCTGGCCAAATCAAATTGAAGAAAAACAACAGTAGAACTCAGGGGTGTGTTTAATAGTGAAAGTAAGAGCATTTCCACACTCGCAATGTGAAGGGAACTCAAGGGATTGGGACTGAACAGCTGTGTAGCCTTAAGAAAACCACTAATCAGTAAGACTAACTGGAAAAAAAGGCTTCAGTTTGCTGGGGAGCATAAAGATTGGACTCTGGAGGACTGGAAGAAGGTCATGTGGTCTGATGAGTCCAGATTTACCCTGTTCCAGAGTGATGGGAGCATCAGGGTAAGAAGAGAGGCAGGTGAAGTGATGCACCCATCATGCCTAGTGCCTACTGTCCAAGCCTGCGGGGGCAGTGCTATGATCTGTGACAAATCTTGTGACATTGCAGAAGCTTATTGAAACAATGCCACAGCAAATTTGTACTGTAATCAACGCTGAAGGCAGTTCAATGAAATATTAGAGTGTGTGACCCTGTTTTTTGGTGGCGACTTTTTTTTTGGCCGGGCAGTGTATACATGCATACACATATGCTTGTATATATACACACATCCAGAGGTGTATCCATCCAGGCAAAGACAAAGGAACTAAAAATAAGAATGTATGAAAACAACAAACCCATGGATGCCCAGATCATAAGTCTGTCCTCATCATTTTTGTCTCTGCTGAATATAGATTTAGTTGAGGTTAGCCCCTTGAGATGTTGCATCTGGTTTCAAGAGGGTCCTCATGTCTATGTGGTTGTAAAGGTATTT
This sequence comes from Cetoscarus ocellatus, assembly GCA_037902135.1. NCBI lineage: Eukaryota > Metazoa > Chordata > Actinopteri > Labriformes > Labridae > Cetoscarus > Cetoscarus ocellatus. The sequence continues at coordinate 138,918 of JBAMNC010001452.1, forward strand.
ATTATGGAGCTATAATCAAACACAACCTTAGACAGAGAGGTCGTTCTAATATTAACATCTATAACTAGAAAACACTCGGAGAGCACAAACTTCCGCCAAGGTAGCTCACATATTGCTGTTACATCCTAGGCAATAGTTCCATGATAAAGTTACCATCATAATATAATTCCTTAACCCTGAAAACCCACACCTAGCACTCAGAATCATGTTGATATCATTATTAAACCAACACTATGTAGTTTTTCCTCCCTAATATGATACTTCTGGAATCACTGTGATGGTACATCGCTTTACAACAGGTTGAATGACACCTCTGTCATGGTCTGAGGGGGTCTGTATCACCTTCACTGGCACCAAGTAACTTCGATGTGGATGGTAGGAACACTTCCACACTAAAAAAATACACTTTTTTACTGCTTTGCTTTACGGCGTACGTCGCTTCCCCCTCGAGGTGAAAGCTAAACGTTGGGAAAAGGAGAATATAAAGCAGTTTATGAATTTTTAAAACAGATTTAATAAACAGAATTTAGTTTAAAGTAAATATGCACTTATTTTCCAAATGGAAATAGGGACCTCTGGCTCACACTCCTGCATAGAAGGTGGCGGTAATGCTCCTCTGACGCTGGATGTCACCCGACATTAAACAAGAAGAAGAAGAAGAAAGCTACATGTAGAGTTGTTATCATGGTGGAAGCAGCGAAAAACCTGAAGAAAAGAAATGTTTATCGGAGGAGATGAAAAAAAGAAAGCAGGAGAGTAACAAGCTAAGTGCCCGGACAGGGATAAACACTGGCCCGGTGTTCACTTGCTGGCTTGAGCTGGAAGACGGGGCAGGATGTCCAACCGATGCTAATTTAGCCCTGCTACTATTGGACTTGTAAGTTCATGATGATTTATTCAAATAGAAACATGATCAGACTGTACCTTATCAGTCCACATGGTTAATTTGTCTCTTGGGACGTCCTGTTGGCTCGCTTCTCCTCCCTCTGTATGTCAACAAATGCACGTTGGTGTGAGGCGCTCTGTTTTACGACAGTGCAGTTACACTCAACGACCATAGAGGCCCCTAGAGAGCTGAAAGCCAGAATCTTACTTCGTGCTGCTTTAATTAGACAGATATTGAGCAAAAATGATCGTTCACTAATGGTGGTATCTGGATCACCACCAAAATTGAATCATTTTGAAGTTGGGCCATGACCAACATCTGAAAATTTCAGCAAAATCCATCCAGTAGTTTTTGAGTAATTTTGCTAACAATCAATCAAACAAACATATGCCAGCAAAAACATAACCTCCTTGGTGAACATAATGATTATAAACTGGAGAGGACTGACGTTGATTAAAATAGCAGCAACCAGTTAAACTACCATTAAGTTTGGTGTAACTGTACTAAAAATCTGAATTTATGTTAAATGATGTCTTTCTGTTGATGGTTGTTGCAGGATAGAGCACATGGAGTGGAGCAGGTCCACAGCTGCAGGTCATCCATGATTGTTTGTCAAGGTCACACTAATACATGTGCATTGTTTGCAGGAACTACCATGTATTTAATTTTGTTGATCTCTCTAAAATTAATATCAGGAACTGTAGTGATAATGCAATGGGGCTAAAGGAAAGGCCAAATATTTGTAATTGTTGTATTGAAGCTTTGTAGGTCCACAGCAGCAGGCTGTCCACACCAACTATCTCAGGCTGCCTACAAGACAAGGATGCTTTGTACTCTTGACTAAAAATGTTGGCATTGATATATATCTTCAACAAGTTGCACATGAGCATCTTTTAAAATGTTAACATCTCTGAACAATTAAAAACAGTTCATGAAAAATGTTTCTTTATGCCACAGATAGTCTTGCTTTCTTTTAGAAATATTTGTCTTCATACAAAAAAGAGTTCCAGCTTCTTTTTAGGGGTGTGTTCTTTCGATTGTTTTCAGTCGCTGCATTTATCAACTCACGGTCATTCTTATGCTGGAACTGGCTAAATACACACGCTTCATGAATCACACCTGAGAGCCGGGGCAGGATTGTCTCTGCACCAAAATCTGAGCAAGTTTCTACGACAGATTGATAAATGAGGTTGTGTGAGACCTGACACACCAGATAGGCCAATCAGTGTTTTTCACTAATCCATCTGGTAAAGATCCCTCGGGAAGTGTTTGGGAATGGGCTCAACTTTTCAACAGTAGAGCAAAAATATCCTTTCTATGGAAAAATGCTTTTAGGGTTTTTGTTTGTTCTTCATTCAACATACAAATATGATCCAGATGTGGTGAAACTCCTACTGCAGCTCTTCGCATCTATGCTAATCTCTGTACCAGCAGTCACTTCCTGCTGTTGTCTCACTCGTAGCTCCCTCCGCCTGCTTTAAAGGATGCTGATTGGACCATGCCACTTTGGGCCACTCATAGTTGTCGAAGATTGGAGCTCCGCAAGACGGATGTGACTGATTACTGACATTGAATCAGGCGGCTCCATCTGCACTGCACGGTTAAGTGTGTCCAGAAAAAGTGCAGAAAATGGTTTGCTGAGCTGGACAAAAGCACCTTAAACATTACTTTTTAGATATCATGACTTCAGTTTTGCACTTTAACCACATTAAACTGAAGTGTGTGCAGCTGTAATTCAGTGTTTTTGGGTTACCAGGTCACATAACGACTCCTTTTAAACAAAAAACACATCTACACATGCAACAGTGGAGCAATAAAACAGTAAACACTCTTCCTTGTTAATCTGTTTTACATCTTTTTATCATTCTAGTGGCTCCATTCAGACATTTAGAGCTCTGTAGTAGCTGCTTGCGTCACAAAGCATCCATGCAGATGTTGGGGGAGTCGAACAAGCCTTCCTCTGACACGGCTCTCCCTTCTCTCGTGTCCACTCATGTCTTACTGGAGCAGTTTAGTGTTTTAAAAAACGGCAGCTGAAATTTCACAACAGTTCACTCCTCGAACAGAATAAGTGCACTGGTCAGGAAATAAATCAGATTGAAAGCTGCTCTTTTTGTGGAAAATAAAAAATGCAAATGTGCTTTTGACTTTCTGTTAGTTTGAGTAACGCTTCTGCAGCCTCTCTGCAGCCACATTTTCTGGCTTGAATGTGCAGCACTTATTTTTAGAGCCCGTGCCCCATATTTGATCATTTATACTGCAGAGGGTAACTGGGGATACTGCTTCCTGTGGAGGAAGCGGAAGGGAGTGGGCGAAGGGATTAAAGGGATGCATGGTCCTGTCTCCAGTCTGCAGTTGTAGTCCATGTTTCATCTCTCTTCCGTTTCAGCGTGTCCCCCTCCTCTGTAATATCCTGCACCAAAGCACAGAGCAAACATTAACCAGACCACATGTCACAGATTATTTCTGTCAGTCCCACAGAGTTCTTTGTGGAAAGAACAAGAGCTGCATGTTGTCATTGTGGAACAATAGCTGGGTACACAGAGAAACTCAGACTTATTACTTCTCAGCACATTAACTCTGTTGTGCCACAGCTTTAATACACAGTGTTCTTTTTGCATCAGAATTTCTTCTTATTTCTTTGGTACTCAAAGAAATTAAGTTTGTTCACTTAATAGCAGCAACAGCCCTGCAGGCTCTCCTCTTACGTGGTTCAGGAGTGATGTAATGTGGCGGTAAAAGCAAACCATTGTGTTCTGGAAGAGGGAATTGTGAAAGAGCGTCCGTTAGGTTGAGCCACAGCTTTTACGCACATCGAGCTGATTCCAGATCAGGTCAACTGTCACTTCTGGGAAATTGCAAACTCAAACACCTCAGACATTTTTGCAGAACAGTCTGCCTTTCATCATTTCTTGACCTTGCAATATTGTGCAAAGGTGCTCATTCATAACCAGAGTCCTGCAAAGCTGAAGCTTTAAACAAAGATTTTCCTTATCTGCCTTTTCATTGAGCATGTCTCAGTGCGCGCTGGTTCAAGTTAACAAACTTCTCACACATTTAGGACTGATTGGCTATATTTTTCCAAACTGGGTAACAATGGACAAACTTTTTACATCATCAGTGTGCTGTCCCCCAACTCTTCATTATGTAAGAAATAAACCATTTTTCTTGTATTTATTTAAGTTTATCAAGTATTAGTATAAGTAAGTATACAATAAGTGCATTCAAAATAAAGGGCCCTGATTATGATTGAATATTTGGTACTTTTGAACAGAGCTGAAATGGTTTAATAGATTTACGCTGAAATAAATATTATTGATGTATGAGGATTTTATAGTATTTCTTTGCATGAATTTTTTTTTGCAAAAACCTAACCCTACCAGTAGTGTATAAAAAAGCTTTAAGAGTAACTGACATTTGATTAAAAATGGCAAAGGGGTCCTTAAAGAGGAGTACACACAACACGACAATCGGGCCAACTTTTGGCCCAGATCACCGCTTCCGATCAAAGTCAACAAAGGCCTGATAATCTGGAGGTCCTAAAGATGATCTGACCTGATTATCCTGCGGTGTGAGGTCTGTTAAGAGTCAATTTATCCTCACAGAAGAGGATCAAGGCCGCCTCAACTTGTAATCATAAATATTAAACATGTTCAGTATTCATGACCAGAAGTCTTGATGTGTGTGGAGTGCAACAAGGACAGCCGAGCACGTCCTGTTTTTGGACCAGAGCAAAGCCAATCAGGGAGCAAGCCGGCTGCCGCAGGAAGCAAACGTAGCCATGGCAACAAGATTAAAGGTAAAACATAAAGTTAGACAGACATCAAAATGGAGGTCCAACTCGATGATCTGTTTAAAAAACACGAGCATCTAAACAGCGTAACCTGTAAACTATATATAACAAACTGATGAGGAGAGGAGCTGGACGGAAATCACAACCCCAAGATGTTAGAGGAAGCTAACTGCTAGCTGCATTAAGCCACCTGATGTGTCTGTTTAAAGTAAAGTTGCATATGGTCATGCAAGGTCACAAGTTGCAAAAGCAGAGGTGCTGTCTTCTTGGTAAATGAATGGTTGGTTTGTGGTGTCCTGTGTCTCTCTCTTTGTGGATCACCACACACTACAGGAACAAAACTGATCAATCTGACATTATCTGTCTTCATGTGTGGCTTGCTCACTGTTACAACATCAGTTAAGATCTAAAAATGTGTATGTGTGCACCAGGCCTAAGAGTTCATCCATCAGGAATACTTAGTCAAAACTGATCTTTTTTATTCCAGGTGTTGTGAATATAGCTGTCCAAGGATTGCAATGTCATCAAAAATGCAGAGCTCCAGCAGCATAGCTCTGGCCAGACGGACGGTGCAGCAGCTGAGGATAGAGGCCAACATCGAGAGGATAAAGGTACCTTTATTTTCACACCACCCAGACTGTCCTACTTCTTCTGCATGTGTGTCGAAGTGGATCACTGAATTTGTGTGTGTGTGACTGATTTCTGTGCAGGTGTCCAAGGCTTCATCAGACCTGATGAGATACTGTGGAGAACACGCCAAGTATGACCCGCTGCTCATGGGCGTCCCTGCTTCAGAAAACCCTTTCAAGGACAAGAAGCCCTGCACTGTTTTGTAAAGGAGGAACAAGACTTTGAGAGCTTTCTCTTGGACTCTTGCTCTCGCTGACTTACTTCTTAACATAAGGCCAGTGTCCACACCAAACCTCTCATATTCTTGCTGCCTGTCCTATCAGCCCAGCACTGCAGTGACACCAAAGAACTGAGACTTCAGCGCTGACTCAAAGTTTTATCACAAACAAGATATTGAAAGTTTATCTAAAGATTCACTTTTGTGTCTTTTTCTCTGCACTGTTGAAGGACAGTACTTTTCACTGGAGGACTTTCTGTCTCTGCTCAGTTCAACGCAACAACACAGTCAAAATGTTGGGGACAGTTTCAGTTATGTGATCCTGAGCCATTGGAGCTGAATTTAGGCAAGCTGATGATGCTGCCTGGGATTCATTTTGTCTTTCCCCTGCAGCTGGTTTTAGGAGACAAGGCATTTCAAGGATAAACTGAAGACAACATTGGACAAAACCTGCTGTTGATGTGCAGAAGGGAAATCTGAAAACCCCATCCCAAACTTACTCAAAGGGACAGTTCAGGATTTTTAAAGTGGGATTAAATAAAGCACTAATTCATCTGGGAAAGAGCCCATAGGAAGTGTTTGGGAATGGACAGAACCTTTCAACAGTGGAGTGAAAATATCCTTTCCATCCAGAAATGATTTTAGGGTTGTAGTTTGTTCTTCATTTAATAATGAAATATGGTCTAGCCTGAACATTAGCCACAAAGACAGGACTCAGCTCTGTATCTTCACAGAAATAGTTGGCACTGACACTAGAGCTACATATGGCTGCACATGGGGCCACTTCCTTTAAGCTTGCAGTGCAGCTGGATCTGCCCAATTCAGTGTCTGTAATTAGGCAGATCTATCTGGCAAAGCTGAAATCTAAAACGACTGTGCATGGCCATAAATGGCACTGCCAAATCAGCATCCTTTAGAGCAGGAAGCAGACGGCAGCAGAAAGTGACTGCTCATACAGAGATGTTGCTTTATCAAATGAAAACAAACAACGCTGAAATCTCTTGATAGAAAGGATATTCTCACTCCACTTCCCACATTTTCTGATTGGCCCATGTTGAATATGATGAACGGAACCATCATCCAGTCACCTGCCAGATATGCATTTGTTCTGCAAATTCCCAAACACTTTCTCTGGGTTGTTGGACTATAGTGAAATATAATGAACAGTTTATCTGGTGTGTCAGGTTACACCTTCTCTGCATAATATAAAGAGTTTTAGGTGAAAACAAGCTCACGCTTTATCTAATTTCTTCACAACAAAATACGTCTACACTACTAAGCAGCTTTGTTTTCTGGCTATTTCATGGCACAGCCAACATGTCCCTTCACCAGTAGCATACTGATCAACATACAAGACTGCTTTCATTTAGCAAAGTACAATATGTCACTGCATCCCAATTAATGATCAGCTAAATACACAAATGTATAGATATCATCTTGCTGGCCAAGCACCCCTCAGTATATGCCAAATACAAAAAGCGTGAAGATTAACTCTTATTCAGCTCTTCTGGTTTTTCTTTTACATTCATAAAATTGTCAATCTGGTCCATTCAAGTGTCATGTCAATGACAGGAAAGTGTAAAAGCTGCTGGTTTCCTCTGATCCTGAATCATCCTCTTGCCTAGTCACACTCTTGTTTCATCCAGTTTGGCAACATGCAGTCATGATTCACACACCTGTACCAACAGGTAACCTGGGTTTCTCTGCTTCTCCAGCTCCGATGGAAGTTTTCTCCATTTCATTCAGACCTGTTGACTTTCCATCTACAGAAGTTTCTACTGTGTGATCTCCAGTTCATACAAGTACTCCCATGTGTTGAAAGCATATGGCTGTCATATTTGATACCAACATTGCCAGTTTATCCGGTTAGGTAGTGGCTGTTTCCTCTTGAAAGACTGCAGGTTGGTCAGTTCTTCTAGGGGAAGGACTACATTGGCTGTGCTGTGTACCATAACGGTGTAAAACAAAGCAGCTTGGTAGTGCAAAAGTAAGTTGCTGTCAAGAAATTAGATGTAGAGTGGCTTGTTTTCATCAACAAGTTCGTGGAGAAGGTGGTACCATCTGCAGCAGGACATAGCTTTAGTCATGTGGCGATTGTTTCTGCAGTGCTGATCTCTGTCACTCTTATAACAACACTGTGCTAGTTTCAAAATCATCTCAGCCTTGCCTCTGGTGAGGCACAGCTCGTACCCACTTAAAGAACAAACTGATTATTTCTAGTAATAAAAAACACTAACCTTACAAAGCAGCTACATTCCTTGTCTGTCATCAGTAGGGATGGGAATCAAAAGCAATTCCAATTGAGAATTAATAACAACTCCCCTAAGGAATCAGCGTCATTGGACTTTTTACTTAAAGATTCCCTTATCACCTCCTTCCAGGACGTCACTTTCTCATCAGAGGCAGCCAGCTTTCAGTATGTGGAAACACCAGCAGATTGCAGAAGCATTTGTCTGTGCTGCACAGCATTGAACATCAGGAGAGTCATGACATTGTTGCGAATGAAAACCTGTGTAGGCTAATTTCATTCCACACAGAAAGTCAGGAATCAGTAAAGGAATCGTTAAACAACTGGATCAATAAACAGAATCATCAGTGTCATTGGTATCAGTAAATAGGTAGTGAATGGGCTGAGCTACCTTTGACAGTCTTTTTACTTGTCATGTTTTGAATCTTTGGTCTGAATTTGGCTTCTCTGTCTTATTGAAACAGGACAAAAGGAAAATCTGCTTTAGTTGTTACGCAGTCAGATTCAGACCTTCAGCCCTTTTATGTGACTTTTATCAGGCTTACTTTAGAGGCAGGTTTCAGTTTTAGTTCTACATATAATGAGCATCAGAGATTATTACTGCATATCTTATCCAGCTCATAAAAACAAACGGTTTAGTCCCTCTATATTCCTGCACAGAACACCTTGTCTGAAACCACAGACCTCAGAAACGTCCTGTGGCTCAGACACAGAGATTATTCAGACATACACACACTGTAAGACAAAAACAGTTCAGTGAAGACATTCATTGGATTTCATTTCAAAACTATTAAAATGACATCAGGATTCAGGAGTATACTTTGTTTGCAGTGTGCACTTAAAATGATGGATTAGTTGACAAGGCATTTATTTTACTGTTACTTCATGTATACTAATTACTTTCCAATTTAATCACCCAGAATGAATACATTATAAAGCTCATGAATCAATATAGTGATTTAATTAATGATGTATTGATAAAAATGACTCTAAAGCCCGATGTAACTTATTGTAACTTATTGTTTAAAATCTCAAGTCAGTCATACAAGCTGTTGATCCGAGAATATTTTTTACTTGTTAATTATGTATATTTGGCTTCAACATGGACCAATAATTTTTATATTTTGTATACAGAAATATTTGTTAATAGACAATCTATGCTCATGAAATTATTCAAGACCAGACTGTGCCATACATTTAGAATAATATTTTACAATCACAGCTCAAGTTTTATTGTTCAGTATGTTAAATATTTATATTTTTTCTGATAACAGGTGATGTTATTCATTGAGTGAAAAACATTCCTCATGTTTGGCTTCTTTTGTGCTAATCAGGATTTTATTGTAATGTGTGTATTTGTAGGAGATATACTTGCAGTTTGTGCCTCTGTTGGCGTCCTGAGCGTTTTTGATAAATATTTGTCTGTATGTGTTGGGCGGTAATTCTGAGAGTAAAAGTTCCACAATAAACACCAATATTCAATATTCTCATTAAGTATTTGTTGACAACTGATGACCAGTGGTCAGAGCTCACATCAGAATCATCTGCACTCCATTTCAAAGATATTTTCCTCTGCACAGAGTCAGAACTGTCTCGGTGTTATGGTGTAATAAGTTACCGTGATACTTGGTGACTTGCTGCTGACAGCGATAGATGTCATAGACAAAGCCCCAGAAAGAAAAGGGTGACCCTTCAGTGCTTCACTTTTATTAATCCTTGTATCAAAGAATACTTAAGCCAAGAAAACAAAGCCAACACAAACACAAATATGGAAAAGTCAACCATGTTGTCAACTCCAAGTCACCAATGTACATGGTCACCAGTTGAATTCATACACCAAACTTATTTTCTTGTTTCCAGATTCTAAAGGAGAATTTATCCATCATCAACTGGATGAACTATCATGATTGTGTCTGTACAGTCTCATTTTTCTGATGATGATCTTGGTTGATCATCATGATTTATCAGTTTGTCTTTTAAACTTTCTGTTATTGTTGTTTCTGCTGCTGTCATCAATCTGTCATCTCTCCTCTGCCTGTAGACTGCAGCTCGTGTCTGCATTAATTCTGGACAAAGCTCTGCACCTCGCGTGGCAGCCATCATGTATCCGCATTATTAACAGCAAGTGTCTCTCCAGCTTAAGTGTGTAGCTAGGACTTAACGTGTGTGTGTGTGTTGGTGCTTATACAAAGCATATTTTATTCTAACTGGCCTTAATAATGAAGTGAAGATGCTTCAATCTCTCAACTACTCTTTAGGGTGCACTCCCACTGCGTCCTGTGATCTTGTGTCGTACTCAAGCAGAAGTCTTTGTCCCCATTTCCCTGCTGGCCAGCACCCACATTGCTCTGGCTGTATCTGGGCCTGAGCTCGATTCTGTCATTGTGTCGTATTTGTGGCTTATTTTGATAACCTTGCAGTGCAACTGGACTGATCTTGCAAATCTCCAAGCTGGAGCGATTGAGCTCGGCTGCAAAGGCCCAACCCAATCAGCATCCCTTAGGAAAGAAGAGGCGATAGCTACATGCCTGATGACGGCGTTAAGTGATTGTACATCTGTAAACAATGGCTGTTTTGGAATCCACATACTGCATACTGCAAGTTGTATTTGATCGTAGTATGTAACTGCCAAGCAGCTGATATTTTGTAGTATGCTAAACCAAGGCCGAACTGATTCTTCTTCTTTTTGTTTTTTTGGCAGGTTGCGAATATCATATAAAGCTCATTACTGCCACCTACTGCACTAAAGTTTGTATCTGAGCGACTATCTCCACAACGTAAAAACTCTATTAAACACTTAAAATTATTTTGCGTTTCTTTGATTACACAAATGTGGCAGATTGAATTCCCTCTCAAGCAAATAGTTTAGCTGGCTTCTGTTTCTGGTCTTGAAAATTAAAGTAAATGGTAGCTTAGGTAACAGCTAGTTCTGCTGTATTAACGTCCATAAACCTTCCTCTTGTGTTAGCTTTCTGTTACTATCTCTTATGATAACAATATTTTTACCTGTGTCTAAAATCTGCCATTAAGTACCCTCAAAACTTATTTTATCATCCAATTTGTTTCTCACCCATTGGTTAGGCTTCCTTATACATGAAAAGATTGGCTTTAATATTTTTGGTGTGGCCTCCTGGGCCTTTCTTTGGCAGCATACCCCTCGTTTTCAGTTTTTTTAAATTGTAGAATTGACATTAACCGTTGTTATGTTACCTGACTATTACTTAGGGTTATTAAAACACGTCTATTTTTTTTGGCTTGTATTTTTATATTGACAATAGTAACATCTATGGTGTCACGGGTCAAGTTTGACCCATTTATATTTACTTCAAGAAAAAGGTTATAAATAAATTATTTTTTAAAAATTTTGATAATACAAAATGTAGATCTGAAAGGTCAAACAAACAAAAGCCAATCTAGCAAATCAAACCAATGGACATCAAGTACCAGTTCCAAAAAACGTCTTGGTGTGCACAAACATGTATCTCTGTGTGTCTGTGTTTAGATAACACAGGAGGAATGTTCAAGGACTAAAAGAAGTCCACAAATGATTTATCTGTTTTTCATGATTTTCACCACTCGACACTAATGTGAGAAATATTCATCATCCATGTAATGACTCAAAATTTACCAAGTTTGTTCATTTTTTTCCAACGCAGTCTGACATGCAGGTGATTTTGGCATACTGCAGATTTTGCTAATTACCCCATACTGCATACCAAGTTTTTGGAAAGTCAGTACACACCGCTTGTGTAGTGTGGTGTTTTAAAAACAGCCACTGACTGTTTGTCCAGACATTAGCATGGACGCAACTAGCTTAAGTGGCACCTTTTATCAGAACTGGGCCCCTTTTATGCATTTATTAAAGGAACACTCCAACATTTTTGTTGTTTTCATGTCTTACCTTACCTTACCTAAGTCCATGACAAGCAGATAGACACCATTCTTTTGACTGTGCATCCAGTAACAAGGTAGAGACGAGCAGAACTCGCTCACCGCTAGTTAGCTTAGCTCAAACGCTGGGAGTATGGATATTGCTTTAGCCTGCCTCTGCCTACAGTCATCAGATAAACTCTAGACGGTCCTGTGTGCTTGTTGTAAGTCTTTTTTACTGCGCTATGTTATGTTATCCATTTTTAGACTAAGATTAGCACTTTATAAATTTTTGAAAGAAATACTTCCAAAACTAAGCCACAGGGTGCATGTGCTAACCACCGCAGATGTGCTTCTCAGCAGGTCAACAAAACAAAGCCTGTTTATGAGTAGAAAAAGACTGGTACTAAGGATTATGGCCAACTTCTATGGCCGAGAAGACATGGATGATTTCTTCTGGACTGATGATGATCCACAACTTTACCTATTTTTAACCAGAATAAACGGAGGACGAACTACATCTTTTGGGAGCTGAGCGTGCACGAAGAGAAGCTGAGGCAGTTGGACAGTTAGTTTTGTATGTATTTCAAAAATTGCATAGTGCTAATCTTAGTCAATAAAAAAAAAATACAGCAAGCACAACAGGACTGTTTACAGTTATCTGTTGACTGTAGGCAGAGGCAGGCTAACACTACCCATACACTCCCAGTGTTTGAGCTTAGCTAACTAGTGGTGGGCGAGCTTTGTCTGTCTCTTCCTTGTTACTGGACACACAGTCAAAAGAATGGTGTCTATCAGCCTGTCATGGACTCAGGAGTGAGGCAAGACACAAAAACAACAAAAATGTTGGAGTGTTCCTTTAAAGAAAAGATAACACCACTGAAAGCATGGATTGATGGAAAAGTTATTCTTGCTTTTCTTCAAACATGTTAACTTATGAATTGGATCTCACTTTTTCCTTTACACAGCTGCTGTAGCACCAACGTACTACAACATCTGATTGGCTGGTGATGAATGGAATTGACAAAACGATCAACCAATTACCTCCAGATATGTTTTTGAAAGGTTCTGCCCTCCTCAAATATTTCTGAGAGGAACTAGTCAAATATTAAGCCGTTGGTCTGGTGTGTCAGGCTGTGTTTAATCGTATTTAATTAAATGCAGCCTCAAAACTGCCATTGTTTAAAATACTGCAAAAAGTGGTCACACAGCACACCTCCTCTTAGCCTACCAGGGCCAGAGGACTTTATCATCAGCACAGATCTCTTGGGACTTAAGGGGTGAATTGTGCTTGGGCACTGTACACAATACCCAGTATGAGTGCACCAGTTTCACACAAGTGCTGTATGTTTACTGATACTGTGAATAAAAACGGCCTCCATATGAGGGATTGTAGCTTAACATTGAATAGTACCTCTGTTTGATATCATATTTATAACATCACATTGTGTATTGACTCGTGCTTAGGTATGAGTCAAGATAATAATAGATGATATAAATATGTCAGTGAACACAGTCTGTGTCTGTCCATCTGTTTAATCCAGTTTACAGGATTACACTTAATGGGTTTAACTTCTGTTTTGAGTCTTGAAATAAATTTTAAATAAAAACATACTTCTTATTGGCTTATTAATGCTTTTGTTATTGTAGCCAGCTAATAAGAGCTTTGTTTTGACTGGAGCAAAGAAATTTTAAAAACATAAAATGTTTTGCCATATAAAAATGGCTACATGCTTTCAATGACCATGCAATCATCTCTGATTATTTTTTAATAAACAATAAGACACACATCATCTCCGAAGCCCTAAACACCAACTTGAGTAGTTCATTCGATAAAGAGGGATTCATGAACCAAGAGGTTACAGAGTGACGTTATATGGTTGATATGCAGTAGCTGCCTCCAAGTTGAACCACCATTATAGCATTTACTTCAGCTGAAGACAGGTAAGCTTAAAAAATGAGAAAGTTAAAATCATGTGAGAACATTATCATGGACATGAAAGTTTCATGAACTTTTGTTCACCACTGATTTTATCCCTGGCCATCATCCAAGAACAAAGTAAAAAAATTCCTTCTACCAGCGCGATGCTAACCACCTGACTGGCTGACAGAAATACTGTACATCATACCTGCACCACTCTGTTGAACTCATTTGGACTTCCTGTGGCTTGGCCTCCATAGTTTGTTCACAATTAAAGAAGGAAGACACTACACTAAACCTTTTACATGGACATAAGGGTTTGCAATAAGATGATCTTCGTTTGTGAAGAACTAGATTTCATCAGCAATTTGTAGTGGTGGGCTGATCGATCCAAATATCGACAATATTGATACCAGCATTGATATTGATATTGACTGATACTTGTGCAATGAAATCAGTACTTTAGTTTCAGTTTCTCTCCTGTATGCACTGCTGCGGTGTAATAATCCACAGGAAAATTAAAAAAAACACTCAAATGTCATAAGAATTCATTCAGATTTTACAATTTGATGCATCCACCTGAATTATTTTGAAGTATCGGTGCTCAAAGTAGCCAAATTTATTCAATAAATTTTCAGAATGCAGGGAAATACATTCATACTTCATTTGTTTTATTGGAAATCCTCACACCCTCTTTACCAAATTGTTCCAACTGAACTGACAAATTTTTCAAAACATGCACTGACCAGCATGTTGTTACTGAAGGCAATGTATAGTTTTTAATGAATAACTTATATTCTATGTTCAGAATTTTTTTTTTTTTTTTTTTAACCTTTATTAAACCAGATAAGTCATTATCACCTGAACCCTTTCCATAAATCACATCGATCCTGTTCTTCAGCAGCTCCACTGGCTCCCGTTTAAACCGTATTGACTTCAGGATCTTGCTCCTCACCTTCAAGGCCGTCCACAGCCTCGCCCCTCTGGATCTTGCTGAACTTCCACACATCAACCCTCCGCCCGCTCCCTCAGGTCTTTTTCCTTTCACCTCACTGCACCACCCACCTGCTTGTCCATTATGGGTTCCCACCTCTGGAACTCCCTCCCACCGGACATTTGGAGCATTGACTCTCTCTCCGTCTTCAAACCCCGTATAAAAACCAACCTTTTCTGATTGTTTTTAAATCTCATCAAGTTATTTGATCTTTGATTAGCTATTTATTGATCCTGTTCTTATCTTGCTATGCATTTTGTCATTAACTTTGCCCTGTAAGACGACCTTGGGTGCTGAGAGGGTGCCTATAAATAAAATGTGTTACTATTATATTTATGGATATTAAGTTTTGTTCTGGTCAGTAATATGCAAATAAGCCTTAAGAATGAGAACAAACGGTCACGTGTTCTATTAGTGCTCAAAGACAGCAAACTTCTGGCAGAATTATTTTCAGACTATGTCCAAAATATTTGGCTTGAATATAAGAAACTGTCCTTTTATAGAATGTTTGGAACACCCCAGGAACACAGTCGATTTACCTTGAATCAGTTGACAGACTAGCTTTTACGTCACTGTTAGCAAGGCAAAGACTTTTACCACATTGGAAGTCCAGTGAAGTCCCACCTGTCTCTCAGTGACTTTGGGATGTTAAGTTTTTCTTGAAAATAGAAAAGATAAGGGAGGAGCTGAAGGGAATTCAGAGATGCTTTATGAAAATTGGAAACCTTTCAGAACATATTGCAACTGCTTACAGACTTTACCAACAGACTGAACAAAAACTAGCACTCTTTTTTTATTGTCCCTTCTACATCTCTTTTTCTCCTTTCCCCTTAAATTATGTTTTTTGTTTTGTTTTTTTCTTTATTATTATCAATTAATTTATTTATTTATTTATTGCAATGTGGCTCCCACGTGGTTCATGGGAAGGGCTGGGGGGCAAGGGGAAGTTTGACGGGGAAAAATAATAAAGAAAATAATGAGGATTGGGAGTACCAATATCTTTGTCTCTTTGTTTTTCTCTCTCTTTCACTCTGTTGGATCATTTCTGTATTTCAAAATGTCAAGGAGACCAAAATATAAAACTTGTACTTATCAATAAAGCAATAAAAAAGAAAGAGAACACAAAGAATCATGCTAAAATCAAGATACTACCATAAAAAATCTGGATATTGTTTTTTTCCATATTTCCCACTCCTACATGGACAGAAGTGATTGTTAAAGTTGGTCATGAAAATATACTTTCATAATAATTTCAGCTACTATGAACTCACTGCACATTATCGTAAATTGTTTAGTAGCGAAGCTTCTGTGCATGGTTGCCAACAAGGGCATACGTGCTGCAAATGAACAAACATGCTGCGAACGGCCAAACGCTGTAAACACAGGAATGATGCAAAACCAAAAACACACAAACACATAAAACAAATGCAACAGACAAAAGCTGCATGACAAAAATGATGCAATCACAGATACGCTGCAGAAGCAAAAACATACAAACCGACAAAACAAATGAGGAAGAGAAATGCTGCATACAAAACCCCAAAACAACTGCAAGAGAGAAGCGCTGCAAATTCACTCCACAAAACGTCCGCTCGCCAGGCCACCAGGGGGGGCCGACCAGAGGGATGGACCAGACCCTCTTTACAGACAGGAGATAGTTGGCTAAAAAGAAAGTGAACGTTTGGAGAGGAGAATAAAAAGGTATGTTTTCCTTTATGTCTTTTTGAACACTTGGCAGTAATCTCTTACATCTCTCGCAGTTGTTTTGGGGTTTTGTATGCAGCATTTCTCTTTTGCATTTGTTTTGTCGGTTTTTAATGTTTTTGCTTCTGTGGCGTTTCTGTAATTGCATCACTTTTTTGTGCAGTGTTTTTCTGTTGCATTTTTTTTATGCGTTTGTGTTTTTGGTTTTGCATCATTCCTGTGCTTGCCACGTTTGGCCGTTTGCGGCGTGTTTGTTGGTTTGCATCACGTATGCCCTATTCGGCCACCGTATGTGTGCATGCACATGACATACATTTAACAGCTTCAATAAACATTCATAGAAAACTACTCTGACCCAATTGGCAGACATTTGTAATTAGTCGTCCACTTCCCCTGTTGTTAACCAATTGTCATTCCTGGGTTGGAATCAGAGGTCAGTGTGTTAAAACAGATGAGCGAGTGTGTGCAGTATCAGGTCAAGAGAACATAAACATTCTTGTTTGCTCCAGTTTCTCAGCAGAGTTTCCTCTGTGCCCCTGAGCCATGACCAGCCTGTTATGCAATAATCTCTCTGTTTTGGAGCAGCCCTCTCACCTCTTTCCCAGCCTTCCCAGGTGTGATGTTTCAACCACAACCAGGTCAGTCCAGATTTGGTGGCCCACATTGATGTAACCCTTTACTCAGGTCAGATGATGGATAGTCCGGGCTTTGTAGCGGTGATTGTGTTACCTGTCAGCTCAGAGGAGAAGCTGCGGGATCAGCCCATGATCCTGTATCTGCCATATCTCACCTACTTTTGGCGGCTGCTGCCTCTGTGACAGCTGGGCTGTGGCCAAGGACAACAAGGTTTTATCTTTGAATGATCAAATGGGTTCTTCAGTGTTGTTTGACTCACACTGCTTGGATATTTTTTTGTATCATTAATCTAGTTTAAAAGAAAAAAATCAACTGATTTTACTGCAGTGCTGATCTCCAACTTTAAGCCTTAATGCACATTTGGTCACTTTTGCAAACTGCAATTTTTCGGCTTACCATTACCCCAGACCCTCTAGAGTACCTGTCACATCCCCTCCAAGCGCTGGTACAGACCAAAAATCCATAAATTCATTATCTACTCCAGGGATGACCACATTCGGCCCGCCCTGTCTCTCAGTGTAGCCCAATTAATTTCCATCCATCCATCCATCATGTATTCTGCTTATCACTTTCGGGGTCATAGGGGGCAGGGGCCTATCCCAGCTGACATTGGGTGAGAGGCGGGATAAATCCTGAACCAGTTGCCACCTGATCCCAGGGCCACAGATAGAGACAGACAACCACTCATATTCACACTCAGACCTAAGGGCAATTTGGAGTCACCGATCAACCCAATGAGCATGTTGTGAGCATGAGGAAGCCGGAGTGCCCAGAGTGATCCCACGCATGCACAGGGAGAACTCCGCACAGAAAGGCCCTGACCTGCTGCTCCACCATGCTGTCCCCAGTTAATTTCAATTATCAATAAATTGTAATCATGAAGGGACAAAAAGTCAAAAATCCCTTGAAAATATATAAAATCAAATATTTTGATTATAATCGTCGGTATTTGAGATATATTTAAAGGGAACTTTTTTTTTCCTCTTCATGTCTTGCCTCATTCCTGAGTCCATGACAAGCAGATAGACTGGAGTTGCTAAAGAGTTAAACTGATGACTGTCGGCAGAGGCAGGCTAACACTACCCACTGACTCCTAGTGTTTGAGCTAAGCTAACTAGTGGTGGGCGAGCTCTGCCCGTCTCTTCCTTGTTACTACAGGCACAGTCAAAAGAATGGTGTCTATCTGCTTGTCATGGACTCAGGAGTGAAGCAAGACACAAAAACAAAAAAAAGTTGGCATATTCATGTAATATTTATAATAAAGCACTGCACTGGACCACTGGCATTATTCCAATGTACCTACTTGTCAAGATGTTGAGCATCATGATGCAACACATGCTGCTGTGGGCCCTCTTTTTGGGGTTTCAGGATATGATCACCCTAACTAAATGTATTTGTATGAATTAAGAATATGTCACATTAGCATCTATGCTAAGCTCTGTATGAACAGCACTTCCTGCTGTTGTCTCGCTCGTAGGTCCTTCTCTTCCTGATCTAAAGGGCTCTGATTGAGCCGTGCCACTTTAGTCGCCATAAACTGATTACAGATGTTGAACCTGGCAGATCGAGCTGCACTGCAGGGTTAGGAGTTGCTGGTTTGACCTACCTTTGAAAATGTTTCCAGTATATTTATGCAATTTGGACAGCTTTGTCTTTGTCATATCTAAAACTTATTAATGTCCTGTGGTTTTAAGGATTAGAATAACATAGGTTTTAATATTTAAAATCAGAATATACAAAAGATCATTGACAATTCTGATTTGCCGGAGCATTTGTGCATTTTAAAATTTGCACACCAAACACAAAATTATGACAGCCAACATCAGCTGTTCAGAATAGTTAATTTTGTTGTGGTATCAAAAAAAATCTGAGTAGTATTTGATTTTTATGATAATATATGCTCCAATATTCAATTTATTTCATAAAAGATAATTTCCTGTTTAGACTAAACATTTAATATTATCTCATGACTGATAAGCATATAACTTCAAGTAATTCTCACCATATACACAATCAAACACAGGGCCTGCCTCCTCCTGTCTTAATGCATTAATATAAAAATGGACAACCTGTGGCTGAGGGGCCACATGCGGATTACACATGAAAAACATTTATGAGCATGAACAAGACATGACAAAACCTGCCATGCTATGATTTAAGCAGCAATATTTACAAGCAAATATAGTTACAATGGGCCTAAATTCTGTCTGAGAAACTCCTCATTACACTATGTTTGTCAAAAATGAAAGTAAAAGGTGCCCAACAAAAGCCTGAGGCTCAATACAGAAGCTGAAATTGGCCTGAAATTTGTGTTTCGCTCATTTGACTCAGCGCTGCTACTTACATTCAAGATTCATGTAAATGTTGATGAATATCTTCTTTTGGCAGCTATATTTTTGTGCACGTAGTTACGTTATAGTAATGGTATTCTTTAAGATGAGTGTATCAGTCAAACTGTGGCCCTCAGGCAGTAATGATCATTTTAGCATGACTCTCCTGATAGCCAAAGTTGTCCATCTCAGTATTAACATAACAGTGTTTCCTTTCACTTTTTCTCGTTCTAAAGTGCAGATGTATTTGGATAAAACACATAAATTTCACACCCCTATCCCCTTCTTCTCAGCCTTCTAGACAGCTCTGCATATCGAACTCATTTCCTTCCTCCCACCTGTGAGGGTTGTCATCCTCTTACTAACACTAACTCTCCTGCAGGCTGGCCGTGCACGCTGCCTGTTAATTACAAGTGCTATTATTGTCAGCAGTCAGGAGAGGGGGACGCCCCTATTCACTGAGCTATTTTTGGCCATGGAGCTAAAGTGCTGTACAGCTCTAGCAATGGAGGCCTGAATAGCCCTGACTCATGCACCCATTGTCTTGTGACCCTCTGTGGAAAAAAAGCTTTGTCCCTCCCCACTCCACGCAAGCACTGATAACTTCTGGGTTTCTCTTTTTGCACGAGCCTGGAACGGGCCTTTCCTTATTTTTTTTTTTTCCACCCTCGTCTTGCCCGTGTGCTATTTTTAATCCACTCAGCAGTAAATTTAGCTCTGATGACGTAGCTGTGGAGAATGAGGTGTCATGATGAGACACTTCCTACTTTAGATTCACACTACAATGGGAACTCTCCTCTCCTCAGGGTAACCAGATCCTCAAAATGTGCAAAAGGTCAAACTCCACAAGGGTTCCCATGCAGAAGTAGTAAAGCTGATTTCAAGGAATTGCATGCCAGCAGCAGATTTAGCCCAGAACAGGTGACCACGTAGAGCTGTAAATAACAAAGGTTTCTGCTCTGTGCTCATGTCAAAATCTGGAAATCAGACACAAAAGCACCAAAAGAGATCCTGTTAGGTCTCACTTGGCCAGGGATGGGCAACTCTGATTAATAAAAGGCCTGGATTAATCTGATCCTCATGGCTGTGGTCACAGCATAACCACAGCCATGAGGGCCAGCTTCATCAGGCCATTGATTAAGAAGAAATTCTCAAATGAGATGTTACAGCACCGTTTTATTCCTGGAAAAATGTGTAAGTATCATAATTTTTTGTTCTCCCCAAGCCTTAATTTCAGCAATTATTGCCATTATTACACTGTGTATGCAGCAAAATGTGATGCAGCATGCAAATAGGGAAATATTCCTATAATGGTCTTAAAACTGGTTTCCTCTCTCTGATTTTATGGGGAATTAGCTTTTTAATTTTGCTGTTATAGATTCTATAAAAGTCATTTATGAAGCATTATTAAAGCATTTAAAAAGAAATGTCAAATTAATTGAAATATCCATCAGTAACCAGATTTCAGTAACAATGGCTTTTTCAAGTTACTTTTGTAAAATATGTATATCTTTTTTTAAATTATTAATTTAAGTAGGAATTACTGGTGAAATGAAGGTAAAATGGCTAATTTAATCTAAAAGGAAACACTTATACTTGCTAATTGCATTGCCTTTATCAGGCATTTTCATTGAATTTGCTTTACTGTTTGGTTTTGACCATGAAAATATAAATATAATTTCTAATAAATGATAGGTGGTAACTGTTTTGATAAACTAAAGGTATTTCAGATTTTTTTTAAATTGATAGGCCCTCATGGTTAGCAAAATCCCTGGTTTAGGCAACTCAAACTTCTTCTCCAGTGTCACGAAAAGAGTATTTGGTTTTCCTTTAAGTACATTTTCATGTTTTATAAATGCATTCATTATTAGTAAGTTTTACAGTAACAGTCAGGTGTAGCACAGTCCAAACTAACCCTGCACAGCTGCTTAAAATCCTGCATCATGACAAAATGCATTATGACTTTGATTTACTTTAATTTTGCGGATGATACCACTTAATGATGGTGCCAATAACCTTACAGGTATGTCCGGTATGCAGGTATGCACAGAGGCTGTTGATCTTGCACTGGTTACAGGCTCTGTAGGATGAACTGAACTATAACGAGAGGACTCTCTGGCGTTGGGGCCATTTTAAGAATCCCAATGCTTTAAAAAAAATAATAAAAAATATTACCATTTCAAACTGACAACCTGAAAGATACTTTTTGCAATCAAAGCTAAGGACAGACATGTTTGAAATGTCTTTGCTTCTTTGGAAAGGTTCATATTTATGAAAAAACACTTATAATATTTAAACACTTCTGGGGACCCTGTCTGTCACAGGCCCTGACAATTGCCCCCCCAGTGGCACCCCTGGTTGGCCCATCTGTAAACTTTGCAAAGAGCTGAACATGAGCTAGTAATTACAGATTTGTTTTCTACTTCACCTTTGTTATATTTTTCATTTTGGCAGACTTTTGCGGTTTACCTGCATGCTGCATGAAGTGTGTGTGTGGGCGGGTTGTCTAGTTGCTCCTAGGCCCCAGTCACACTCCCCCACTCCAGACCGGACAGATGCCAGCTGTGCAAAAGGTTACAAATCTGTTGAGCAAACTTTAAACTGTGTCATTTCGGGACACAATCCAACTCCCCCGGGGCAGAGGGCTGTGCTGACTGTGTGAGCAGAAAGCATAAACTGTTCCTGAGGACATGCTGTGACTTCCTGCAAGCTTTCTTCACTCATACTTCTTGGAAATGATTGAGCAAAAGCACGCTAAGAACTGTTCCTTGTTTGTTTATTTTATTACACAGAACAAGGTAGAATTCAATGAACTTTGCACGATAAATAAAACTTCTTTTAAATTAAACACATGTAAAAACATCAGTTAATGGACAAGTCTGAACAATTGCATTGTCCTTAAAATAGTAATAATAATAAAAAAAAACTGAAAAGTTTCCCTTTTGAGTAATCAAAGTGACAAGTCTTAAATACTTAAATAACGTGCTGCTGCAGAAATGCTTGGATTTGGTCTGATTTTCATGAGGCCTTCTTCAAGCTGAGAGCTCACTGGTCTGTTCCAGCGTGTCACAGTTCTAGGAATCTTGTCAACTGTCGGCTCCCCGTGTGCTTTTTCCCCCTAAAGCCCAGCAGCGTGTGCTCACGCCGCGTGCTCTTGTCTGCTCACATGATTCGGTTTCCTGTACAGGCTTCTTTCTCAGCAGAGAAAGGCGCAGTCATACGCTGGAAATCCTGGCACCGGGACTGCTGACTCACTCCTCCTTGGCCCAAGAGTTCGCTCTGACCTGGTAAAATGTTGGGAGCGTTTCGTTTCCTTGTGTTCGTTTTTTTTTTTCCGTTTTTTCAGCCTCTCCCTTCTCTTTCACTCGCTCTGGGGCACTTTCCAGAGAAGTCCAACACAGACATGAACACACGCCTTGTGCAATTACATTTCCTCAAATGCACACGAAACACTGATATTCCAAGCAGCTTCATCGGTCGGGCAGGTTGATGACGGGCACCCACTGATCCAAACAGCGGCTGTCTCTGCAGAATCTGTTGACTTTGCTCAGTGCAGGGTCTTTCCACAAGGATGACTGAGGATTCTGCAGAAAAGAGGGAGAGATGTTACAACCTGCTGCATTATGAAATATGCAAGCTTACCAGACATAGTCAAACTGCACAGCTATTGCTAGAGACAGAAAAAACCCCAAACATAATCTCATTTACTTTGTTAGATATTAAGATCATACGTGATCAGCTAAGATCGATTTGTGCATTCATAAATTGTTTTGCTGTTTGAACACAACTGTGAAGCAAATTTAGTAAAAAATCATTCATTATTCCAGGTCTTACTTCTTAAAGATCCCATATTTTTCTCCCTTTGAAAAGTTTTTACTGGTCCCAGATGCCCCCAGAACATATTTTTTGAAGATTCTTGCCTAAAACTCATATATTGGATTTTGGCATGCGTTTAAACCCCTTGTTTCAGCCCCGCTCAGAACAGGCTGTTTTGGTGTAATATCTGATCACATCTCTTTCAGGAAGCAGATTTGGCTTGAGCTTTCCAAATGCTGTGTTGCGACTGTGCAGGTATGATTAGGCTTGTTTCTAGGAATGGAAAATTAATCAAATTTGAATTTCAATCATAATAATTGTCTCCTACAGTCGTGAGAAATTAATAATCGAGGTTAAATGATTACTTGGCCACAGGACATGATGCACTCTTTTTGCATTTTTTTCATCTATCAGTAGTTTAGGTATTATATTCATTATCATTTTCACTATTTTCAATATTATATCTAATATTCACATTCATTTTTTGCCTATTTGCTAATGGTCATAATGATAGAGAGTTTCAGTTTAACAATTGCATGTGCTGCAAGATCCGCGGGACGTTTTGTGCCATTCAGTTTTTGTATTTTCAAGCCATATTGGCTGTGTTTCATGAATATAGCTCAAAATTGCCAGAGAATATTCTTTTTTAACATTATTTTAGAATTGTTGTTTCTTGTATTAACATTAAATGACAAAGATACACAAAAAGTGACACATTTGTCCCATTGTAACTAGTGAAAATGCCATTTTTTAATCCCACATTTATCTCAACTACACTAATGCATTCCTTTATGTTAAGATTTCAATTTTAAATTTTGTATTTGTTCACCAGATGGCACTTATTTTTCTCATTCAGAGCATGCTGCAAAGTATCACACGTCATTCACCCATCTGCCAGGGCCTAATTATAATGATGAAACACTCCTTGAGATGTTTTTTATGGAAATATTTAGGTTTTTTGTTTCTTTGGATAAAAACAGTTTAGTTGTGTAAACATTCTGGAAAAATAATAAAATATTTAATATTTTAACAGCTGATTTAAGGAAGTTGGCATTTTACGTCCTGGGACCACAAATGTGAACTTTAATTTTTTATCTGACACTGCGAAAAAAAATACAAGGTATCAAAATCAATGTTGCTGCCAATCGTTGTCCCATCTCAGGGCCTAATAATAATAATAATAGTAATAATAATAATAATCCTTGAAATTAATTTAATGAAGGTTGAAGTAATAATACACTTTAATAATAATACTTTTTATTTAAGGGCGCCTTTCATGACACTCAAAGTCACCTTACAAAAGACAGTAGAAGTAGTTTTGAAGACTGACTTATTTAAAGTGGAAAACAGAGTATATTGATATATAATGTTTTTGTAGCTAGGGCTGGGAAATCAAAGGAACTTGCAGCCAGTAAGTTATTGTGTTTCAGAAAAGTGATCTAAATATCTATCAAAACAATGATGATTAAGATTTTTACTTGTTTCTATCAATGGAGCTAGAAGAAAGCTAAGTAAACTCTGAGCTCTGGGAGTGTCTAATATGTGGGAGGTGGCTTATCCTCCAATGACATCATTAGGGGGGCGAACGAAAAGGAGGGATTTTCCTCATGCAGGGTGGCTTGCAGACCGAGAATAAACACAAACTTTTGTATAAGAACCATTAAAGTTTATTTGCATGATGCTGGACCTCTTAAATTAGCTTGATGTGACTGATACACTGATTATTGTTGACCAGTGGCTGCCCATCACTCATCACCTTTCTGTGGTCAAACTAACCAGGGTCAGTGCTACGACCTCCTGTACTCCCTTGCAACACTTTAGTCGATAAACTTAATTATCTTGTTCTTATGACTGGAGTAAGCCAAAATCTCCCCATATTGAAAAACAGTAATTTTCCAGCACCAGTTATGACTAAGAGGTGTTTCCTGAGGGTACAATATTGAGACAGTCACAGCGAGGGCAGAACAATTCAGTTTACGTCTGACAGGAAGTGAGCCACGCGTGGTGTGAGCAGAAATGAGTAATCACACTTACTGTAACAAGAACGCAGTGCAGGTCCATGGGCTCCCCTCCAGGTTTCACACCTCCCAGGATTTCTGACAGACGCCTCATGTTGCTCACTCGCAGGATGTTGATGTCGTTCTCGCAGCAGAAGGCCTGGATCAAGGTGAAGTGGATCTGGAGAGCCACATCCTCTTCATCGTCTGTGGCCAGCAGACACAACACCACATTGTCTGGGTCACTGAAAGACACAACAAGAAAGGCTGTGAGGAAACCTGAATAATTACAAACTGGTTATTAAAGCTGACTAAGGCTGACTGATACTGGAATAAAGGGGCATTGTAAAACTCTTCTGTCTGCACCACCCACAGCCATGTAACAACATTTGTTCAAGTAAAAGCTACAACTTCACATAAAAATTCATATCCTCTTCAGTTTCATTGGTAAGTTTGTCCTGTATAAGGGACGCACCACATGATTTTACACATTTTATCACAATAACATGTCCAGTTAATACACAAAAGCTCTCTAACAGTGCATTTCACAAATAAAGGAGAAATGCAATCTCCTGTAGATGAGAGACACTCCTTGAGCCATGTCTGAACATGTCTGTGCAGCCACAGTAAACATTAGAACACAGCACTGGGAAACAAAAGCTGTATCCACCTCTTGAGAAAGGCACCACACAGACATGGCTCTTATGAATCTACACTAAAACAGCCTGATCTTAGCAGGGATCGAACACAAACCCATAATATGAAGGGATTTGATATGTTCAGGGACATCTAGGGCTGGAGGAAACTCGTTGACAAGGAGTCTAGCTATGGTATAAAGCTAGGGATGCACAATGTTACATTTTTGCAGATGTCTGAAATCCTGATATTTTTAAACCCACTACTGACAAAACCAATATCAGTACCAATGTTTTTTGGCAAGAGCACAAAGCCTCCACTTACCTAAAGTTCACCTGTTCCTTTAATTTTTACAATCCATTTGTGTTGGGAACAGCCGTGAACCAAGAAAACATTTTACTCTTTAAAATTATAGTTTTTGTTTATAAAAGTGACATTTAGTGATAATGCAGTAAAATAATTATGGTACATTTGTGCATTCTGTCAGTTTGTGTGTTTTTAAGGCGATTATCTGCCAGTGCCTACATTGCTCCAACAATATATTGCATACCTAATAAAAGCATATTATTTACAGTGTTTATTTCTGCAGAACTATGTTGTTTCCTGTTCTTCCTCTTTTTCTAAAAAGCTTAAATTGTTATGTAACAGGATTGCACGCACATTGTGGGAAACAACTCTGAGGTGAAATAACTGTAATTGAAAATATGATTGCAATTAAGAAAACACTTATTCCAAATACAATTCACTAAAAATGAACTCATTTTTAGTATTAATGTGGAACGAGAGCAGGTCAGTTAGAGGATGGGATGAGAAAAAAGAGGCTTTTTTAAGGGTGCTTAGAGGTATTTGGTGCTTTTACAACAGTCTTTACATTTTACCTCAGCACACTTAAACAATAACTTTGTCTCTTGTGGGTTTTTTTTTTTTTTTTGCATTTTTTAATTAAATTTTCATGGGCAGGACAGAAATAGTCCCCCAATACTGGAACATCTCTACTATTAATGACAGAAAGCTGAAAGCTGGAGTTTCACTTTGATGTGCAAGTTACAAGATAATGCACGTGCCCCACAGCAAGAAGGTTGCTGGTTTGATCTCTGGGTTGGTCAGGGCTTTTATTTTTCTATTCATATTGTATTAAATAATACTTATTATTACTTTTTATTTTTTGTACATTTTTATAGCACACGAGCCTCACAGCAAGATGGTTGCTGGCGACTCTAATTTGACCTCAGGTATGAGTGTGAATGGTTGTCTGTCTCTCTACGTGGCCCTGTGATTGACAGGCGACCAGTTCAGGATGTAGCTACTCTCATACAATGTCGGATGAGATTGGCACCACCAACAGCCCAGCAGTTTCTTGTGTAACCCTTCTGCTGACTAACACCTCAGTAACAGCCTCAGTGTTCACTTACGCATTCAGAGACTTCGCTGCCTCATAGACTCCGACAGTGATGCAACCCTGAGGCAAAGCAGAGCTCAGGACTTCCTCTAATGCTTTAGCCACCGAATCCATCCTGAAAGAGGACACATAGTTCACATTATTCAACAAAACAGCCACCAGAACACAAGGTTGAACATAAGCCTGACTTAACCCGTATGCACATGATGTAACGTTGCAACACTGGCAGCCTGCAGAGTGCAACGTGTACCAGCCTTGGAGAGACAGTGTGGATGTGCCAGGTACATACTGGCAGTGAAAAACAATCACGGAGCAATAACGCCAGCTTGAATAGCATACAACATAAAGACAGCTACAGCTTAAAGCGACTTGTCTGACCGCTGTACCTGCGTTTGCGCACATGAAAGATCGATTAATGAATAAAAGCGAGAAAACATCTCATTACTCAAAAATAAAGGAATATATGTACGAGTAAACACACCCGCGCTGCTTATCTCACTCCAAAACTGCTGTAATATTCACCTTAATCATTTACAAAAAGCTAAATAACTGCATAAATGATATTAAAATACGCGGCTTACCTTTCTGAAGAATTATCTCCACCAGTTTCTTCAAAAGTCATATTGCACATCCGAGCGGTGTGTGAGTTCAGTAATATCCAGAGCTGAGAGCGTCCGTCTCTCTGTGCCGAGTGTCTCCGGTGTACTGAGCAGCCGGGTCAGTGTGTCCAGTAGTAAAACCCCGTCAGACCCCTCAGCTCATTTGCATAAACCTGTCCCACCGGTCACGAGGACTGACACCTTTTATTTTCAGCTCGTCTTTGGGGAGATGGCGACACGCTGCGGTTGTCTGCAGTATTACAGTTAAATTCTGACGAAGACTTGAGGTGAATTTCAGGTAAAGTTTAGGGACAGTTTTTGTAATTTCGCACATCATAATCTTGAGTGATGAGACAAACACAAGCAGATACTTTCTGACTTCCATCAGGTGTCTCCTTTTTGTGTGAGTGTTCAGAGTGCATAAGAATTTAGAGTGTAAGGACAGGACAACATTTGGTCACAGTTCACACAAATTGTTTCTCATGCTTGGTAACTCAGATGAGCGTGAATGAATTTTTTTCAGAAGAAATTATACTGAGTGCATTCAAACGCAGGATCCAACCCGCGTTTTAGATTTTACTTCTTTACAGGTTGTTTTTCTGATTTTGTCTGTAAACAGTCAAAGGAAATACCAAAATAACAACCAATTACAATAAAAGAAGGATGTAAATCATATTCCAATAGTTTAAGGGATTACATTTACAGCTGTAGGGAATGACTGAAATAAAAGATCCCCTTAAAACAACTAATTCCCCGTCTGAGCTGGACTGCTGACGAATGTTGAAGAATGTTTGAACTACAAAAAACCCACGACTGACCCCTGCGCTGCACATCTTTACAGGGGTATACCCAAGGTACACTCTGGGCTAGGCCAGTGTATACCCCCTAGTCCAGATTATACCGCCTAAATATATTTTATTTCCCTGCTGAAACATATATTGTATATAGATTTTTGTTACAGTTTGTCTCCACTGGTTTGGCTCATTTCTTGAGACAGAAATTACATTCTCAGAATAACATGGACAAACCTCCAAACCACTGGGCAAATGTTCACAACAGAATTGAATGTGAGGATTCCTCCTCCTCTGTCCTCACCCTCCCTCCCCCCTCCCTTCCTGCTCTCCTGCTGCATGTGAGGAGGCTCTCTCACCTGGAGCCTGCTGAACACACCTGCAGCCACTCCAGGCTAATCAGCGCTCTCTATTTAAGACACACCATGGCTCTCTTCAGTCGCCGGTGGATTCCACTTCCTATGTGGTTTGTTCAGGCCGTTTCTCCTCATTGCTAACAGTGCTACTAGCCCTTGTGCTGGCTTTAAGCCTTTTGTCTCCATTCTGGAGCTTGTTTTGGTGTTTGAGACTGAAGACTCTAATCTATTTTTGCCTCGTTTCTAATCTTTTTCTCTGCTCCCTTTTTTACAGTGTTCTCCACGAGCCCTCACCACCGCTGTCACTGTAAATAGTCTCACCTGTTCACTGTGGTTGCCCTTACTCCTGGACTGTTGCTGAATAAAATCATGGTCAACTTTTACCTGCCTCCTCCTTAAAGCTTTTGGGTCCAACAATAAAAACTTTGGGTTTATTCCTTAACATTGAAGTTCTCATTCATTTCATCGAATTGCAAATATCTTAGTACATGTATCAATGTCTCAGTACGTCTTTGCAAATGATTCAGTACAGGTAGCCTACATTAAGCACAATTCCCAAGTGTCTTGTTGATCAAAACTGACTGTTGATTCTCAGTCTAATGGTCATTCTGTCCAAAACATGTCAGCATCACTTCATTGTATACGTCATCACATGCACAACAGTCTGTTCAATAGTCAGAATTTATCAAGAACATAATAGTTCTTGACTAATGTTAGTTGTGAAACTCCAGATTTATTTACAGCACTGCAGGCTAAATATAATTTCCCTTGTTGTTTATATGATTATATTATACTGTATACATTTTCTTTTTACTCTGATGTATGGAAGTTACTTTATGTGTGAATACTTTTTTTTTTTTTTTCCAATTGCTAACGCACTAAAATGACAGGTTAAACTGACACATAGAGAGCAAAACCTCCTCTCAAGTCTCCAAAACTCTAAACACATTTTCTGCTTTACACACGTTTTGCAATTCAGAATGGCACTTTTTACTCTAAATGCACTGGACACTGTTTTCTGCATAAGACACAACAATCTGACATAAAATCACGTTTACCTTTTCAACACACTACTGCCTAATTGTTTTTCTTGCCTCTTGTTTTTATGCTTTATGCAGTTTTCTTTTTCAGTTTACTGTTTTTGCAAGCATATTTTGTTCACTCCGATGTAAATATATCTGCTGTGCCTAAATTGCACTGATTTGACAGGTGAAAAATAGAAAAATAAATGTTTCAACAGCATGTGTGTGTATCTGTAAATATTTCTGTGCCTGTGAACAATCTGAAGAATTTTCTATCTTTTGAACTTTTTTAGTATTATGGCAAAGCAGACTAAAGATGAGAGTGCTTTTCATTCTGCCCAATAGTGTGTAGTTGGTTAGACAAAAATCTGGTCATATGAATGACGTGTGAGCCATTGGGTGCTAAAGTTTGTTTTTGATAATGCTATGTGTAGTTTTGTTTGCAGGGCTTCATTTTGCCAGACAGATGAGGGATTTTGCAGTTTGGGTGTGTGGTTTTATGAACTGTGTTCAGTATTCTGATAAAACCAGCCTAGTCTGCAAAATTGTGTTTTAGCAATTGGATAAACTGTAATATGGTTACAATTTCTGTGGCAGTATGAGTGCAATGTGTGATGTCAAACCTTGGAGGGCTACTCTTACTGTAAAATTTTGTTTTATTTTTCAGTTTTATAAACAATTGTTTTCTGTTAGCCAGACATAAAAAACAACTAGCCTAGTACAGTAACCATTGTCAGTGAAGGACTGGGCTCAGACTGAGAGGTGGACATGAGGGACATTTCAATGGTCCTCTACCATAGTGACAAAACATCCAAACATTTGACCTGCAGTGCTCACACAATGCCAAAGGGATGATGCATTTTGGTGGCACTGACTATTTACATGAGAGAGGAGTTTAGTTTGACACATGGGTGAACTGTTTCAGGGGAGGTATGAGCTTTTGCAGGTGAACCATGGTGTTGTGCTGAACTGTAAGACTGTTTTGACAAATTATTTTAAGAGTTTTGAGGATGTAATTTCTTTTTTGGAGGAAAACTGTAATACGACTGAAATATGCGTATCTTTCATTTCTAAATCTGGCTCCTCCAAATGTATGTCAGGAAAAAACTGGCCCTTGTTCAAGACCAGTTTGAGGTCCCTGCCGCAGACTGTAGCACTGCAGCTGTAAAGATGTTCACCTCTCTAATCCAGAATGTGCTCCAGCAGAAGCCCTGGTGGTAATCCAGAACAACTGCATCACCTCCAAGTCTGTAAATCACCCGCCCTGACCGAGGATCAGCTTCCCGTCGCCTCTGCTCCAGAAATCTGGATGAAAACTGACCTGGGAGCAGCTCCTTCCTCTGACTCAGGAGCAGAGTCTGTCCCGTCTGCATCTCTCCAACCGGCAACGTGGCAGCTGCTCACTCCGGAGAGTTTTACTTTCTTCACGGAAACTACACCAGGGAGACGACCTCTGACCTCATGGTGACAGAACAAGGAGCAGCGGTGTTTTATTAGTGTAAATCAGAGTGAGGATGGACGTGATTTCATGCTTTCCAGCGTTGACGGACTGCAGCTGTCAAACTCCTCAGGGTGTGCTCCTGTTTACCTTCAGCTCTGTGAGGAGCCACAAGCTGCTGAGATAACACAGAGCAAACAGCTGAGATGAAGGATCACAGCCTCTCATGCCCTCAAAGGTAGGACTTATGTTATGCTTGTGTACTGGAGCTTTTACTAAAGGGCGAGGTGGGCGACTTACCGGCTTCTTGTGCTTTGAGGGTCCTAAAATAAGATCTATGGCATTAAGGAGTATGATTATAGTGTTAACTCAAGTGTTTGGTTACTTTCTATTATTAAGAAGTAATTTGTATAGTATGCCATTTTATCTGAATTTAACAAATAGGTTGACAGTAATTGGTGTGTTGTCCAAATGGTTTAACAAGACCACATCAAATGCCTACACAGGTCAGCAACGCGTGGATTAACTCCTCGCTTTGTTCCTTGTGAAGCAGTGTTAATTTAGTTTTAGTTTTAGTCTTTTGCCTGAAATATCTTTTAGTTTTAGTCATAATTTAATCATCTAAATTGTTTTAATTTTAGTCTAGTTTTAGCTGATGAAATTTCACAACGTTTTAGTCGATGAAATCTACTGTAAATGTAGGCGACTAAAATATGAAGTGTAAGCATTTTTCATGTTTCCTTAAATTTCTGAAGTCATGTTTTACACTTGGATAAATACATCTAGTAACCCTTTACTGAATGCTAGTAAAGTCTGAATGTATAAATGAACAGAAACAAATTGAACTTTTTTGTGAAATGCAGTCACCTTTATTTAGGCTACCTGGCAGAGCATCTCAGTTACAATACCAGAACTGACAACAAACAGTGAACCTGCTCTACATGAATATATCAATTCATAAAGAGAGGAGCTCTGATTGGATCGCTCCACAACTTATCCCACCACCACCAAGCTAAGGCAGCTGTGATTGGATGTCCCTCTTAACTCATCCAACCTTTCCACACAACCAAAGTAGCTGTGATTGTATATATTCCTAAGTTGTCCCTACTTTCTACATGACCAAATTAGGTCTGATTGGATTAAGTCTCTGTCAAACATTTTAGTCTAGTTTTTATTTGTTGATGAAAATGTCAGTTAATTTAGGTTTAGTGTGTGATTGTTTTTATTAGTCACTGTCTAGTTTTCATCAGGCAACAAAAGGTTGTTGGCGAAAACTATGACGAAAATAATTAGTCATCAAAATTAACACTGTTGAGAAGTCCACTTTTCCAAATGTCCAACCTTCAATTATCTATGCTACTCATCCCTTTCGAGGTCATGGGTCGCTGGAGCCTATCCTGCAGATGCAGCCGCTTAAAACTTCCTCACTTTCCCTGACAGGGTCTTGGCTGGTCCCTGACAGGTCCATGCAGGGCCTGCCCAGTGTTAGATTGTAAACTCTAGGGCATATTTGGTTGAATTTGTGGTGTCAACTTTGCCCTCAGTTGATTGGACAGCTGATTTACTAACAAAGGAAAAGATTGAGGCTGTGACATCTTGTGAGGGAAGCAGCATCTCAAAAAAAGTCAAAAAGTCAAAAGTATCTTTATTGTCTCCCTAGGGAGAAATTTGTTTTGGACAGAGGGGTCTGCTACACGGTCAACACATTCAACACTTCCCCCCCATGCTTCCAGGATTAGTGAAAGAACACACATTACAATAAATAAATAAATTAAGCAGGAGCCCTCCTCCATGTCGCCAGCAGAGCAGCACCTGAAAATGCATGGATGAACATTTTTTCAATGGATTTTAGGCACAAACTCAGAGAGGTGGGGGGGCCGCCAAGTGGCCAGGAGTTGGAAGGCAGCTGGCAGGGAGGAGAAAATTGAAGCTGCTGGATCTGTACACCCTGAACCAATTGCCAACCAATCACAAGGCCACACAGAGAGACAACCATTCACAAACTCTCCCACACCTGAGAGCAATTCATCGTTTATTCCAGTTGATTTGGAACTGCGATTCCACAAGATTCGAGTTAGACTCCTCCCTGGGAACGCCCCCTTTGGTCGGGCTTTACCACCTGGGAAGTCGGACCCACCCTGACTTTACCAGCTGTAACTGGAATGCACCAAACAGAGATTTCCGAGATAAATGGGTCACCAATTAACCAGCGAGCATGTTTTTGGTCTGTGGGAGGAAGCCAGAGTGCCCAGAGAGAACCCACCCATGCACGGGGAGAACATGCAAACTCCACACAGAAAGGCCCTGCTTGACCGCGGGGATCGAACTGGCAACCTTCTTGCTGTGAGGCACATGCACTTCCTGCTGCCCTGTCTTAATTTCGCCATCTTCTAACTTTTGTAGATCCTTGCAAATAAGAAGCTGGGTAAACAAAAGCCCCACTTTCTCATGTTTAATCAATAAAATGTTTGGCACCAATAAATCACCAGCAGGTCTCATATCAAAGATGTATGCATTGTTAATTAATAAACTGAAAGATGACAGATTGGCCAAACTAAAGAACAAATAGGGAGAAGTGTCGAATAAGAATATAAATGTATGATCGCAATACAAATTAGATTGATTAAGCTTAATATCGTTCATAGAATAGATACATACCATTTAGGCTTCATCAGTTTTCTAACACACTGGGAGATTTAATGCATATGTTCTGGAAATTTGAAAAACAGAATTGTTATTGAAATTTTATTTTTGAACAGTCTCCTAGGATTTTTCTAA
The DNA here is from genome assembly GCA_037902135.1 of Cetoscarus ocellatus. Lineage (NCBI taxonomy): Eukaryota > Metazoa > Chordata > Actinopteri > Labriformes > Labridae > Cetoscarus > Cetoscarus ocellatus. The sequence goes on from JBAMNC010001452.1 coordinate 172,979, forward strand.
AAGATCTGACCCCTGACTCTCGCACAGCCATCTTGGGTGACGCCAAGATGAGAAAAAACTTTGATGGCCACGAAAAGAAACTTTTTCTACCGACTGTGACTGCAGTAAACAAGATTATATTATGTCACTGGAAATCTGAGACCCCCGTCCAACCAAAAGAGGTGGACAGAACTACTGTCCTACTGCACGCCTGAGATAATCATGTATTATGTAAAAGGACAACAAATGCATTGTCAAAAGGTTTGGGATCACATTGCAGATTATGCTCCCACAATGGAGAGTAAATAAGAGTCCTATCATCCTTTTCCTGATTTATTAATTCATTAATTAATTTGTCTTTTTATTTTATTACTGTTTTTCTCTCCCTTTTTAAACTCATTACTATTTTTTTTTTTAACTTTTTTTGTTATTTATGTATAATTATTATTGCAGCACAGTGGTGCAGCAGGTAGTGCAAGTGCCTCACAGCAAGAAGGTTGCCAGTTTGATCCCCTGGTCAGTCAGGGCTTCGTGTGGAGTTTGCATGTTCTTCCTGTGCATGCTTGGGTTCGCTGCAGGCACTCCAGCTTCCTCCCAGACCAAAAAACATGCTCAGTGGATTAGTGTGAGTGTGAATGGTTGTCTGTCTCTCCATGTGGCCCCGTGATTGGCTGGCCGCTGGTTCAGGGTGTACCCCACCTCTCACCCAATGTCAGCTGGCATAGGCTCCAGCCTCCTGCGACCCTGAAAGAGAGCAGTATAGATAATGGATGGATAATTTTTATTATTATGTTTTTATTATATCTACCTGAATGAAATGGATTTCATTGTTGCTCTGTACTGTGTGGCACTGGACATGAGGTGCACTGAAACTGTGAATGTTGGAATTGATGTGTATAAATATATATTCATTTTTGTTATTGGGGGATGATTTACCGTCTGGCTTAAAATGAACTGAAATAAAACATTTGGAAAAAAAAAATCACAAATATTTGTTAACATTTTCATGCATTTTTCCATGTGCTCCCAATAACTGAAATTGTATTGCTAATCAGAGAAAATAGATTATGGATTATATAATTTCATTGACAAAACATACTAAAACCTTCATCTTCTTTTTCATGAGTTGTCCTGACAACGTCTGAATTGCACCAATAAAACCTGCCATATTCTGCTTTCACTCAATGTTCTGAACATTGAGAAAATATTTGTGAGAGTGAGACACTGTCAGGACACATGCTCACATTCTTTGATAATTGAATGAGATTTTAAGAATTAAAGTTATTAACATATCTGTTCAATTAAGACAACACCGATTCTATTTTGGTTGCAGAAAAATTCATGCAACTGCAAAAAAAGGTTGGCAGTTTTTGCTTGAACTGATGCTCCTTACTTCACTTCTTGCAGGTTGCACACACAAAAAATGTTTTCAAAATGTTTCAGACGACAGCAGGAAGTCACTGCTCGCACAGGGTTTAGCATAGATGCTAAAAGCTTCATTAGCACTTTGATCAAATCTGGACCACATTTCTTTATTAAATGAAAAACAACACTACAAACTTCTCTATAGTAAGGATATTTATGCTCCACTTCTGACATGTCTTGCATATACTTTAATTTACAAAGCGGCTCCTGTTCTGTTCTTTAGACATTGCCCGCCTACAACACCATCTGATTGGCCACCAATGAATGTGACTGATGGGATGATTGTCCAGTCACCTGCCAGATTTGCTTTTGAAAGTTTCTGCCCATTCTCAAAAGCTTTCTATGCGCTCTTCCCCAGATTGACTTGTGAAATATATTGAGTGGTTCATCTAGGACTGGGAAATATATTGATTAAATCAATTAATTCAAATTATTTTTTGCAGAAGATTTTAAAACTAAAAATCAAGATTTTTTTTCTTGACTTACACTTACTCTTATTGTAAGTTGTTGCAGTGTTTTAAAAAATAAATACTGAAAATCTACAGTTTCATTGCGGCAGGCCTTGTCTGGTTTTACACAAGGACATCATCAGGCTTGTATTTGTTTTTCAAATGAGATTAAATACTGATCAGAGAGTTCCATGTTAATATGCTGTGAAAATAGCTCAGACTTCAGTGTTCATGTAGACAAACCCGCTTATGTTCAAACTATGTTATCAACATTTTATGCAAAAAATAACAGCATGCAACTTAGGCCTGGACCACACCTATATTATTATCACCTATATATCTTTTTAACCGTATATCTTCGTCCTGGTTTAAAAAAAAAACTCTGTCCACACCACAGAAATATCTCTTTCCATACGAAGAGGCAAAACTGAAAATGATTGCCTCTGAAGCCTGCAATACCATGCCCGGTAATGGCTGAAGTTACCGGTAGGAAGATGGCTAAAAAACTAATAAAATAGAGACTTTTGTGTGGATGGACGATGAGGTGGACTTGTTACTTCATGTAACATTAAACTACTACTACGGCCATCGTTGTTGTTGTTGACAACCATTGCTACAGTGGCTTGTTGCTAGGCGCTTGACGTCATTGCGTCAACACCAGCTCCGTTTAACATCGCTACATGGATCCACTCAACCGGATATTTTTTTATTTCTCCACTTTTTTATCTGTTTTAAAATAGCTCTGTTTATGTGGGTGAAATCGCCGTGTTCGTGTGGTTGAGAGGTCCAATTGGATGGAAAAATGTGCGTTTAGGAATATATCGTATTCGTGTGGTCAGGCCTTAAACTATTAGAGGGAAATTCTTTAGATTTTTTTAATAAAATACAAGCAGAACTTGATTCTCTAATTTTTTTGTCACTTGTAGTTTTTTTTTCTTTGCGAGGGAAAAATCGATTAAAATGGTATATCAAGTTTTGTGAAAATAAATAAGGGATTTTTATTTTTAGGCCATATTGTCCAGCCCTAGTTTCATCTGGTATATCGGGTTAGACATTGCCAACATATTTATTCAGTTTTTATTGTGCTTTCTCTTTTGGTTAAATATGGCTCAATACAATTACATGTCTGCACATAGCCCCTCAAAAATCTTTCAAATACTTTGCTTACATTATTGTTTTCAGCTAAATAAAGACGGGCCTTATGTTTGTCTTTGCTCCAGCCCTCCAGATTTCCGTGTTAGTGCATTGTCAGGGTAATTTAGAGTATTCATCTGCGGCTCCTGTGCAGAGGTGGCTCATGTAGCCTTCAGTATGTGGGTCAGTATTTGTGGACTTTATCCCCTGTTATCGTTCTAACTTGTTATCAGCACATGTTGTTGGCTACCTGAGAATGATGTGGCACTTTTAAAGGAACTTTGACGGACCGAGCTGTAAGACCCTAAGCAAAAGTTCATTTATTTTCACGTTTCAGAAAACTCCACCTTCCTGCTGTTTGAAGGGGTCGTCATGGATCACAGAGGTCACCCCCACTCTGACTCTGGGCGTCACTCCCAGAGAGCCAAAGAGGATTATCACAGGTACACCCCGCTGGATGGAAACCAGGGCTACGCAGCACTGGAACCCAGAGAGAGGGACAGACACTGGGCTCATCCTGATGCTCCCTACAGGGGTCCCTACAGCGGCCCTCCTGCCCGGCCCGAGCAGCATCCTTACAACACACAGCAGTATCAGTATGGATATGGACATATGGAGCACCAGAGACCCCAGTCCAGGTGTGTACACCAATGGAGCTGCACACGCAGACCTGTCACTAACTTAAGAAGACTCTCATAATCACCGTAATCAGGGTGTTTTTCAGCAACAGTGACATGTTAATTCTTCTCATTAAGTTTGATAATAAACACTTATAGATGTTAGTGAAGTCTTAACTAGTGCCTTATTAATACTTAACCCTCCCAACTCCAAGGGACTGCTGGCACCCCCAATCGGTATCACTCACAGTATTAACTGATATCTTTTTTTTATTTCATTTTTATTTTAACTTTATTTTACCAGGAAGTCCCCCTGTGTTTGAAAACTTAATTGCGATACTCTTGCTAGGCCTGGACATTGACTAGTGGCCAGAGACAGAGACGCCTTCATGACTATTTCCTTCATTTTGGGGCATTGTTGGCAGGACCATCAGGGTTCCCAAACATCCTGGAAAACCTGGAAAACCTTGAAAATGATTGACCAATTTTCCAGTCATGGAAAACATATGGAAAATAAGGAAAAATGTAAAATGTCCTGGAAAAGCTTAAGTTGACCTGGAAAATTATTTAGCTTCCTTAAACCTTGTTAGTGAACAAAAATCAAATATAGAAGATGAAGTAAAATATAGATAAAATAATGCAAGTTAAGGAATAAAATATAAAAACTCAAAACAATGGTGACAAAAAGAAATAATAAAATGGCAAATTTAAAGTTTAGGCTACTTAAACAGTAAATCAACAGAAAATATTTATTGAAAAAGCAGAGTAAATAAAGATTTAAAAAAACGTGTATGCCGTAAATTTATAATAGTAAGACACTACATAAAGCCAGACTAAAAGATAGCTAGCAGACAATTTTTTATGCCCAAGAATCAGAAATAAATAAACCTTAACCCTTTAAAACCTGAAAACACAAGTTATAGCCAGAAAGTTCTAATTTTTTGGAGCTGAAATGTTTATTTCACTTTCTACCAAAATCCAAAAAATCTAAATTTCCATAAAATTTAATATATATATATTTTTTGTATCTCATTAAATACATTAGGTGGTTTTGGCAACTGATAATCCACTTGAGGACATTTTTATCATTTATCTGATTGTATTTAGGTGTTTTTTTTAGTAAATTGTTGATCATATTGATTAGATAGAGATATCATAAAAGTATTTATCAAATATGATACAACGGGCTTTAAGGGGTTAAGTTCAGTATGATACGGTGGAGCTAGCTAGAGATATTGTTCATCAACCTTTAATCTTGTTTTTCAGAGGGATAGATAAACCTGAGAATTGCCCACACTAATATTGTAACTTCAGTTGGTTATGTGACGCTGGAATCTGTGGGTGTTATTATTCTATGTGGGGTGAGAATGATTTCTAGACAAGAGTGGAAATGCCTGACCATGTGTCCAGTGCTGACGTGCTCAGGAGGGCAGGAATAGGACCGGTTAGCCGCTGGATACAGGAGCAGTTGCTGACCTTGAGAATGGGCCTCATGTTTGATCTGCTTTACAGAAAATCTGGGCTACGAAATACATAATCTGGAAAAAATGCTATTTCATTGATAAGACTGAAATATGCATATCTTTCATTTATTCTATTATAAATCCGGCCCCCGCAATGCATTCAGGTTCAAGCAATGCACGCTTTCCTGAACCTGATCCAGCTCACCGTATACTGGGTGCCCAGGACCTGGTAGGTTGGACCAGCCCAAGAGGGTGACCGCGTGCATCGTGGAGGGGTGAGCTCAGAGGATACAGGCCTAGACGAAGGCCATCAGGAGCCCGAAGAGAACAGGGAACAGGTAGACGAGGTGAAGAGCCAAACCGGTGCATGCACCTGACTTGCCCAAGAATTAAAGGACAGAGGAGGAGTGTTGTAACCTTGCAGAGCCGCTGGACCTGCCTGATTCAATATCTGCAATCAGGCAGCTCCATCTTGCCAAGCTCCAATCTACAAAGATTGTGAGTGGCCCAAAGCAGCACAGACCAATCAGCATCCTTTGGGGCAGGAAGAGGAATGAACTAAGAGCGAGGCCACAGGAAGTGACAGCACGTACAGGGTTTAGCATAGATGCTAACACCTTTAGTAACAGTTTTATCAGATCTGGACTGCACTGTTAATTTTTTTAACTAATTATTTTAGTCAGCAACCTTTTTTCCCCTGACGAAAACTAGACAGTAACTCATGAAAACAAGTGCACATGGAAAATACCTAAAACTAAATTAACTGACATTTTCGTGAACAAATATAAACTAGACTAAAATATTTGACAGAGACTTAATCCAATCAGACCTAATTTGGTCATGTAGAAAGTAGGGACAAGTTAGGAATATATCCAATCACGGCTACTTTGGTTGTGTGGAAAGGTTGGATGAGTTAAAAGGGACATCCAATCACAGCTGCCTTAGCTTGGTGGTGGTGGGATAAGTTGTGGAGCAATCCAATCAGAGCTCCTCTCTTTATGAATTGATATATTCATGTAGAGCAGGTTCACTGTTTGTTGTCAGTTCTGGTATTGTAACTGAGATGCTCTGCCAGGTAGCCTAAATAAAGGTGACTGCATTTCACACAAAAGTTCAATTTGTTTCTGTTCATTTATACATTCAAACTTTACTATCATTCAATAAAAGGTTATTAGATGTTTCATTTTATCCAAGTGTAAAACATGACTTCAGAAATTCAAGGAAACATAAAAAATGCCTTACCCTTTACACTTCATATTTTAGTCGACTAAATTTACAGCAGATTTCATCGACTAAAATGTTGTGAAATTTCATCAATTAAAACTAGACTAAAATCAAAACAATTTAGATTACTCAATTATGACAAAAACTAAAAGACATTTTAAGAAAAGAACTAACTAAAACAAAAATAAAATGTGCTGTCAAATTAACGCTGCTGGATTGCATTTCTTTATTTAATGAAAAATAAATAACAACACTATAGACTTCTCTATAGTAAGGATATTTTTTCACCACTTCTGACATGTTTTGACGAGAGTTTGTTTTACTAAGTGATTTACAGTCTGAGGCTCCTGCGTTCTGCATATCTGATTGGCCCATAATAACTGTGATTGACAGAACATTCGTCCAATCACCTGCTGGATATGCTTCTGAAAGCTTTTGCCCTCCCCATTTACTTTCGATAGACTCTTTTCCAGATGGACTAGTGACATATATTGATCGGTCCATGTGGGTTGCCAGGTAAGGGGAATTGGATGCATAGAACAAACTACAGCTGTCTTTCATGTCAACGTCTCACAACGTTTTCCTGTTTTGGGAGTGAAATGATCAACAAATGAAGACATAAATAATCAAAATGATTTTTTTCAGGCTTGGGTACGATTATCAACCCCACAGCCACTGGGACTACAGAGACCCCTACAGTTATTATGATGCTGACTACTACAGAGGGCAGCATGGACGACACGGTATCGAGACATTTCTCTGTTTTCATGAGACAGCTCATTTATTAGACGTAAATAATATTCTTGTTGTTGTTTAAAACTCTTAATGTGTGCGGTATTTGTGTGTTGCCCTGAATACACAGATGCTGGACAGTGGGGAGCCTATGACTCCTGGAGGACGGACAGTTATCAGGACAGAGGGTACAGACCTGATCACTCAGGGAGCTCCCAAACCGAGGAGTACAGGTGAGTGAAGAGGGTCTCCGATAAAGTTACTGATTTATTCTACCCTGGTCATGTCCTTTATTATTGGTCCTTTACAGGAGACATGCATTAGCAATAATAATAATAATGCAATCATTAACAAGAATATCGTACAATAATGATTTTAAAATAAAGTTTTTATGTTACAGATGGACAACAGAGCGATAAAAGGGAACAAAAACTCAGTGGAAGTATTTAGAGTAGAAAGGATACTGTGGTCAATTTAAATGAGATATTTAATAGGAAGGGATGATTTGATCCAGGATTTTAATATTAAGTATATATAAGTATTTGTCAACATCATGGGAAGGGAAACTTAACATACACTTTAATACACACAAAACCTGACTTTCATTACTTTCAATGTATAATTTTCCAAACTGTGCCTTATTTTATTAGTTTTATTTTAGTTTCCCTTTTTTTCTCTTTTGCCATTGCTGTTGTCCTTGTTATGTCATCTTTGCATAGAATTTATTAATTTTATTCCAAATTATTACTATCCTAATTTAATCAGAACTACATGGTACTTAGCTGGACATATTGGCTATTAGTGGAGTTTTTTCCTGGTAATTTCAGCTGTAATTATTCTTATCTCAGTGGTGTTATCCAATAATTCCAGACAAATTAGCATTTTATAACCAGCAAAATACCTGGTAATTTACACAGCAATATCTGAGTTATTTACCATCCTAATCCAGTCAGAACTATGTGGTGGTTACATGAATTTAATAGTAATAGTAGAGTTTAATTTTAGCTGTATACTCTATGTTATCTATATATTCCCTTATTATCAGTTATTACTCAATCAGTCAGTCAATCTTTATTTGTTTAGCACCAAATCATAACATATGTCATCTTAAGCTTAATAGACCAGGTTGTAGTCATACTCTTTATTTTATAAACAAATATGTAAATGCATATATTCACATATACATATATTAAAATACACATACAATCTCATAAAACTTACCACTTCTCCTGACAGAATCTTGGTTGGTCTATGGTGGGGCCTGCCCACCCTGAAAGTATTAAACTCTAAATCTGAAGCCATGCTTGTGTTAATTTGTGGTGTCAAGATTCCTCTCTGTTGATTTTGCAGTTAATCTAATAACCCAGGAAAAAGCTGAAGCTATGGGAAGCACAGTCTTTAGGGAAACACCCAGCAAATGCATGAATGAGCAGTTTTCAGAGGAATCAAGGCTCTTGGAAGTTTGCTGGTAATTGGCTGGAAGTTGGCATGCTGCTGACAGTCAGGGGTCACTGGAGCGGCTGGATCTGTATACGTACAGTATGTATACATCCAGACAAACATGAATTAACCGTGCGTACAGCACTGGGCCACAGTCGATGGCTTACAGTTAGTGGTCAGAACAAACCTCTGTTTGGCAGCAGGAGATCTTGAGCAGATCCAGACTTACGTTGAACAACCATCCACTGAAGCCAGTGTAAGTGGGCAGAGGTAGGGAGGTGGGCAAAGAAAAAGGGACTAAAATGAAAATTCATGATAGTGACAAATGTATGGATGCCCCAGACTATAAATTTGTCTTCATCATACACAGTATGTCTCTATTGGATTGAAATGTATTGGAGACACATTTTAGCTCCCCACAGTTACATCCTATTATCATGATGTGATTTCAGCTCTGACCAGGGGAGACTCAACTCGCAGCATTACTACAAAGACTACCAGGATCGTCCCCCCAGAGACAATGAAAACATGTCCTCTTATTACCCTGGGACATTAGAAAGCTCTAAAAACTCAGGACTGTCCTCCAGCAGCTACGAGCTGAGTCAGTACATCAACGGAGCAGAGCACAGCGACCCGGGGACACAGTCTCTCTACACGTCTGATACAGGTTTGTGTTTATTTAAACCTGTTTTCCATCAGGTCCTCTTCAGTCAGTGTTTGTCCTGATCCCCATTCCTTCCACTGACTCTCCTCAGTGCATCAGACGGCAGCTCCTCTGAAGTTCTCCATCCCTCATGCTGTCGTCAGCTTTGGACCTGCAGGTCAGCTGATTCGAGTCAGTCCAGGTTTGTCCAGTCAGGAGAACGTCAGTCAGCTGGAAATCCACAGCATGGAGGTACATTAAAACAAACCAGCCTGCATTTATGACAACAGATTTTCATTGATGAGATCAAAATGGTGGTTGCTTTGGCCGTCAAAGCTGCATTTGGTTGCAGTTTTTTTTTATAGAGATTGTTTTACATGAAAAATGCAGGGATTCGTTTATTTGTGAAGAGTCCAAAGATTTATTACCATTGTGTGTGTATGTGTGATTTTGAAGGGAGTGTGGTTTGAATGAAATGGGTGAAACCTTTTATCAGCGCTGAGGGAATTTGTCTTGCACAAATACTGTTCACGGTATTTTGAGCAATTTTACAATTTCAAACTTAGTTGTTTTTTTTTTTAGTTGCAGTATCTTGCTTAAGGATGGTAAAGAATTAAAGTATTATTGCTAATGTTATAATGTAGAATGCAATCAGATAGACGTTTATTTTGATAGAATCTGTAGTTTTGACACTGGGTGATATGGATGCAGATGGACAGGTAAAGCTGGATGGGCAGGGATTAGGGAATGTTTTTTTTTAGCAAGAACCCAAGAGCTAACCATGAGGACGCCAATTTGTTTGGTATCCTTGATAAAAGAGTATCTTTTGGCTTGGACATTGACATTTTTGATACCACGTACAATGAATTTTGAGTTTTAAAGTTGTTCTTTGTAATTAACAAGACCAAATGGGCTCTACGTGGGGCTTCAAAATACAAACAAAAAAAGACATCTACAACTACACAGGATAGCACATAATAAAATGAAACAACTAATCAAGAACAAATAAAATGATGAGAAGGTATCGAATTATTCCATGTAAGCCAGATCAAGTGCAGTGTGCCAAGTTCATATTGTGGGATCAGAGCTTATGTAGTAGCTAGATGCCCTGTTGTACAAAGGCTGTGATGCCTCTTTAAGTCCCCAAATCCACATCCTGAGTATTCTGTACCTGCTTCCTGACTTACGGTACAGAGTAGAGGTTCAGAGTACTGATTTATACAGCCAAGTCTGATTGGTTAGGTTTGCCTATGGTTGACTGTAACATTTTTATACTCAAAAGTGCAGATCAATGGCAGCGCAAAGTAGAATTGTGAAGTGAAGCAACATTCTGGATAATAAAAAAGACAGACCAAACCATTCATAAGTTTAAAGTAAGACTGCACAGAGCTTTTGAGAAGCTTGATGTGTTTAATATATGAAGACATCATCTGCGTTTGAAACATGGATGATGTCTTCTGTTGCAAAGGATATTCAAGGAATAATTCAGAATTCAGTTTTGCTCAGCTCTTGCCATGAGAGAAGAGAACTAGCATAATCTAGCAGTGCAGTTGGATCCTCCTTATTCAATGTTTGTAACCATCTTACCAAGCTCCAACCTACAACGATTGTGCTCAGTCCTCAGCAACATGGCCCAATCTGCGTCCTTTAGAGCTTCAGTAGCAGTTTTATCAGATCTGGACCGGATTTTTTTAATTAAATGTAAAACTAACAACACTGAAAACATTCCTCTATAGAAAGGATGTTTTTGCTCCACTTCTGACATGATTTCCTGAGAGTGTGTTATTTCTCATGTTTTGTACTATACACTGTAGCAGTTGGGCCTGCCTACTTAATTATCTGATTGTCCCATAATGAATGTGATTGATGGAATAGTCATCCAGTCACCTGCCATAAATGAATGGTTCTGCCTTTCTACCCAAACTCTTCTGATAGACTGTTGTCCAGATGGAGAGGTGAAATGTGTTGTACGGTCCATCTGGTGTGTCAGGTTAGAACCAGCATGCTAGCAGTATCTCTTTTAGTAAGGGATGAATCTGGATTTTTTTGGAATTGAGTGCATCATCCATCAATTACTCAATCAGTCAATCAATCAATCAATCAATCAATCACACGTTGCTTATGTAGCACATTTCAAATACATTCAATTACAGTTCAAAGTTCTTTATGGGAAGCAGAAAAATGATTGACAAAAAGATTAAATTGTAAAAATGACAATGACCATAACTTTGACTCTAGAGTTTGACCTGAGGGACCTGAGCAGGTAGGGGTGGAGAATTTTTGATGAACAATTTGGATTCTGACTATGTAGTGATCTGAAAGTGAGAGTGAAGCTAAAACTGAACTCTCACAGTGGCCATGTTTACAAGTAATTGGAATAAACACTTGATCAGAATAAAAACACATCAAGTAAACATGTCAGTCGGAAGATTCTGATCTGGATGAGAGGGCTGGTTTATGCTGTTATCCCAAGTTCATGTAAACACTCATTCTGAACGAGTCTTCCTGGTTCACTCTCTCTCCCCTCTCTGCTGCATATCTGGAGCTGCTCAGACAGACGCAGTTGAGAAGAGAAGGGTGCCCAACTCTGACTGTATTGGCATCTATCGAACCTATTCTCTTTTGTTTTTTTTTAACTGCAGTGGTTTAGTTTCTCTAAAGAGAGCAGGAGAAAAATGCTGCAGAACAGGATTTGGGTTCATTGCAGAACAGAAAATAAAGACGTCCAGAGTCACCGACAGCTGCAGGGGAATAACTTCTCTGTCCCTCTGTGAGGAACGATGAGTGACGGACGGCGGTGTTTGTTTATAACAGAGGGGGAGTCGTTCGGTGGACTGTGGAGCGGTCATATAAAGACAAAGTGAATACTAACAGAGAATACATATTTCTAATTAACTTGTCCTCATAACAGAGAAAATCCTTGTCGGCATGCTCTCATACAGATAATGTGTTTATACTGAAATAATACTGACCGGAAATAATTTTTCACATGTTAAAACACTTTTTTTTGTTATTTTAAGAGTAAAGGGCAGCTGCTCCTTCTTCTGTCTCTGGGTTTAGACCTTCTGAGCATGCCCAGATGCTTTAGTCTGATTAGGTACACACACACCACGATCAGTGAATCAGAGAATTTCAATCAGATTGAAGAAAAAGTGCACATGTAAACATTACTAGTGGGATTTCATTGTTTAACAATCTGGGGTTCAAACGTGCTTATGCTGCTTTACTTGATGTGTTAAAAGTGAACAATTACACTTTTATTTATTTATGCAATAATGTCTCAATATACAAATTAATTATTGTCTGAAGCTAAACAGAAAAGCAAACAAATGTGACTTATATATATTCATCACTCATGTATTCTGATTTAAAGTGTACAACAAAAATTTGAACTATAATTGATTAAGACTGAAATAATGGATTTTTGCCCTCATGTGTGCACACAGGTCATTCTCAGCAACACAAATGAACAGCAAGAGATGAGAAGCTTCCCAGGACCTTTAACCAGGTACAGTTTTGATGTAATTTTCTTCTCTCTGTCGTTAATTTAGCACAATATCGTCCCTTCAGTTCTCTCTATGTGTTCTGTTGTGTGTTTAAAGGGAGGGCCTTCACAAAGTAGATGCTATGGAGTTTTCCCACCAGAGGGCGAGTGCCTGCATGAAAGACGACAAACTGCGTGACAGGAAATCTGCTGCCCTCCTGTGGAATCTGCTGATACTGCTCTGCAGGCAGAACGGGGTATGTGAATAACTTCAGCCTTCGACAAACTAGATATTGTGATCTTTCTGATGTGGTATCCTAAATTTTCTGTCCTTTCAGCAAACAGTGGGCTCAGATATTGCAGAGCTGCTGATGCAGGGCTCACATGCAGATGGAAGCTCAGCAGCAGCAGAAGCCCCCACGCTGATTGACTTTAATGAAAGCTCCATGGCTGAAGGACCCCCCCAGCAAGGAGACGACCTGCTCACAGGAAACTTTAGCAGCTTCAGCTCAGAGACCTCAGTGAAGGCCCTGCAGAGCTACACCGAGCTGCTGCTGGCTGGAAGAAAAAAGGTTGACATCTTTTTGACTCTCTGAAAGTCATGGTAATGAGTGAAGTCCTGCGTGTGAGTGACTGGTTTGCAGAGGTAGAAAGGTGAGGGCAGGAAGCAGTAGGGTGGTGCAGGGACAATGTATTTGGAGGCCATCCCAGAAGTTGACATTGTGCTGGTTCTCTCGACTAAAAGCCTATGAGATATTTTTACTGTGTTCTTGGATTGTTGCTACATGGCAAACAAAAATATATAAAGCTTGTATGTTTTATTCTTCATGATCATCTTCACAAACAGACCTAAGTTTTTAAACGTAATGAGCAAGAGTAAAAATCTATTATAATCTGTTATGGATTTACAAGGGGCCGGAGCCTATCCCAGCTAACATCGAGGGGCTGAAGCCTATCCCAGTTGATATTGAAGGGGTGAAGCCTGTCCCAGTTGATATTGAGGGGCTGGAGCCTATCCCAGTAGATATTGAGGGGCTGGAGCCTATCCCAGTAGATATTGAGGGGGTGGAGCCTATCCCAGTTGACATTGAGGGCCTGGAGCCAACCCCGGCTGACATTGAGGGGCTGGAGCCTATCCTAGTTGACATTGGGCAGGATGCAAGGTACACCCTGGACCCGTTTCCAGCAAATTGCAGGGCCACATAGAGAGACAAGACAACCATTTACACACTCACCTAAGCCTAAGAGCAAATAAGAGTCACCAGTTAACCTGCTAAGCATGTTTTGTCTGTGGGATGAAGTTGGAGTGTCTGGAAAGAATCTGTGCATGCACAGGGAGAACATGCAACTTCCCCACAGAAAGGCCCTGACTGACCCAGGGATTGAACCTGTGACCTTCTTCCTGTGAGGCACGTGCACTACCTGCTGCACCACCATGCCATCTAGTTGCCTAGGTGGACTAGTGAAACATATTCTGTATAGTATATATTGAATTGTCTACCTGGCGTGTCAGGTTAATTGTAAAATCCTTTTTACCTTTGGGAACTGGAGATGCTAAAATGCTCATTTACTCGAGGTGTCAAAGGTAATCCCATGACCGATGTATTGTGATGTGGACGGAAATGAAGACGCATTGATGCAAAGATGGTCAATAATCGTTTAATCTTGCGAGGCTGCTGCTGGACTGCAGCATCAAAACAAGCATAGGACAGACCTAAACCAAAAGGCATTTCTAATTAATGAAAGGAGCTCATATTTATCTTACTGCTTGTGTTTTTGGTCTAAAAAGTAGCCTGGTGCAGTAATATGGAAAATCAAGGATTCTACGCACTGCATTGCATCATGGTGCGCAGAGAAATCAGATTGAATTGAATCATTTGCTTGATAATAAAACTGAATTGTGAGACCAGTGAAGATGCACGGCTCTGTAATTTACCTCCGTGTTTTTGGACTAATGCCTGCACCGCTCTTAAAGGGACACACTTACATTTTTGTTGTTTTCTTGTCTTGCCTCACTCCAGAGTCCATGACATGCAGATAGACTCCACTCTTTGGACTGTTTGTGCCGAACAAGGAAGAGACGGGCAGAGCTTGCCCACCACTGATTATCTTAGCTCAAATACTGAGAGTCAATGTGTTGAGATGTAATTTTTTTAAAGAAATGCATACATAACTAAACCCAGAAAATATTATCCACATCCTCTCTTACAAGTCAGCCATGATCCTGAGTACCAATCTTTCAGTCTTCATCTGTAAATCTTTTGAAAATTAAATAAAGTGCTAATCTTAGTCTAAAAATAGATAATATAACACAACGGCAGTAAAAAAAGAAAAAATAGAAACAAATAGTCACAAGCACACTGGAGCGTTTAGAGTTGCTGAAGAGTTTATCTGACGACTGTAGGCAAAGGCAGGCTAACGCTACCCATTGACTCCCAGTGTTTGAGCTAAGTGGGCGAGCTCTGCCCGTCTCTTCCTTGTTTTTTTACACACAGTCGAAAGAATGGTGTCTATCTGCTTGTCATGGACTCAGGAGTGAGCCAAGACACCAAAGCAAAACAAAGTCGTCGTATCCCTTTAAAGAATCATCTTTTGAAAGCAGATATGGTACTCGTAGGTTACACTTATTTTGCTCTTTAGACTCCCTACATAGCTGCAGCAGACATTATTTTGCAGGGATGTAGTTCTCTGTCACAGCTTTATATTGTTCTGTCTGTTTTTCAGGAGGCTCTGGAGTCAGCGATGAGCAGCGGCCTGTGGGGACATGCACTTTTTCTGGCCAGCAAAATGGACAACAGGTCATACACCACGGTGCTGAGCAGGTGAGAAATGGGTGACAGTTATCTGAGACGTAACAGCTGCGACACAGGTGCACAGCTCGACACTAGAGGGCATGTGGGCGGAGAGCTTCCTATGACTAAACTGAGACATGCTTCATAATCATATGGCTGTTTAATGAATGTTTGGTCAGGATTTAAGACTCTTTTATTTGGATTTTTTTTTGGGGGGGGGGGGGGGGGGCACTGTTGGTGAAGAAGGAAGGCAAATATTGTGAAAGAACTACCACATGAACACAACATGAGTTGTTTTTTGATTCTTTTGTTCTGAAGATGTTGGAGATCATTTCTAAAAGTTTAGGATATGTAAACAAAAGCAATGACTGAGTGTTTATGGACATGTGTTTGTGTTAATGTGTACCGTTAGCCTTGCACAGTAGCTGAATCTGCCTGATTCAATGTCTGTAATCAGGCAGATCCATCTTGTTAAATGAAAAACAAATACCAACACTACAGACTTCTCTATAGGAAGGGTCTATAAGTGGCTATCATTCTGTAGCGCAGTAGCTCCGGCCTACAACATTATCTGATTTGCCCGTAATGAATTTATGGAACGATCGTCCAATCACCTGCTAAATATGCTTCTGAAAGGTTCTGCCCGCCCCAAACACTTTCTATAGGCTCTTCCCCAGATGGACTAGTGAACTATACTGAATTGTCTTTTAGGCCTGTGCTCAAAATATTGATAAGGCAAAATATTGTCACACACTCCTTAGGGATATGTATATCGATATGGCCTTAATGTTTGGACAGTTGTTGTCAATACACTTTGGGTAATGTTAACAATGGCACAATTCAAAGTAGAAGCCAAGAAGGGTTGGTGACAGTATTTTTTATCTGAGATACTTGGCAGACAAAGTTTGGGAGCCACGGCTTGAAGGGATGCACTTGGGCTGTAGTGATTTAAGCACAGTGACTGTTAAAGGACTTTATTATCGGATGCAGTAATTGAAATCATAATAGCCATATGAAAGCTAATTCATTCTTTTAGAGTGAAACACAAACTGATATGTCCCACAGCCCCAGAAAATTCTTCAGAGGTATCCTGTGAGCCAGTAATTATGATCTGTGCACATGCACGCAGTCAAGTGAAAGGTTTACAGCAGCAGAGGTCAACAGGCCAAAAAAACAGACTGTTTTAGAAACTGCATGCTACACTCTTAGAACGCACTTATTTTGCCAAAATGTAGTATGTAGCAAAACTGGCATTAGCATTAATGCCATTGCATTTTTATAATAGTACAGTGAATCAAACTCAGTAAATTTACATTTTTAAATCATTACATTGATTTTGCACATTTATCATTTGTGTGTTTAGTGGTGAAAATCATGTAATCCAAATAAATCATACATTTTTTAGTCCATTACTGGACCAGAAACAGAAATCAGCTGAATTATTGGATGGAGAGGGGAATTACATTGCTTTGTTTGCATAATTAAAGAAACTGGATTATTTATAAGTGCTTAATGTTGTTTTTTGTGTTGTAGAAATAGTTGCTTTGATCCAAACTTTAGCCCAGTAGGTGGCAGTAATGCACCTGTTACAGAAAACAAAAAGAAGAGTCCGCTTCCTCCGTCTAGCATACTACAACATAACAGCCATTTGGCAGTCATACTGCGTTGTAGTATGTATGTATGGTTTCCAAAGCAACATAAGACTCCATGAATACAGTTGGCCTAGTGGTTAGGACCCACCACAAATGCTGAGGTTGTAGTCCTTCAAACCGACGGCCTGGGTTCAAGTCTGGTCTTTCTTTTTAACACGCTATTCCCAGCTCTCCCTTCTGATTTTCTATTTGTCTACTGCCCTACAGTATCAAAGCCCAACAATAAATCAAAAAGATTTAAGAAATATGAAAAGGTGGCCTTGGTAAACTGAGAAAGTGTCGAGTAAACGATGCATGAGGTGTCAATATAACAAGTTAGTTTTGTTAAAGCAGTAATATCAGAGGAGGAGAAGGGAGGGTCACAGGCACTGGGAAGATTATCACCAGCCAGCTTGGCTTGGAGTAGCGGTTCTCATTTATTTTCAACCAGGCCCTCCCTGCAAGGTCAATGCATTTTGGGCCCCTTTGGGTATAGCACTACCTCCCTTGGGGGTTGCACCATATCATCTGGGATGGGATTCTCTCTCAGTTATATCTTCTCCACCAACCCAGAAGTCATTGTCCATACCATGATGAAGGATCTTAACCTGGCACACCAGATGGACAGTTCACATATTTCACTTGTCCATCTGGGAAAGAGCCCATACAAGTGTTTGGGGAGCATTGTTAATTTTGTTGACTAATTATATTTCTCATAGTTTTCATCAACAATCTTTTTTCCCTATGAGAACTAACTGTGAGAACTAAAACTAATAAAAACAAGTGCACACGGACAAAAACTAAAACTGAATTAACTGACATTTTCATTAGTAAATAAAAACCAGACTAAAATGTTCGACAGAGACTTAATCCAGTCAGACCTAATTTGCTCATGTAGAAAGTAGGGAGGAATATATCCAATCACAGCTGCTTTGGTTGTGTGGAAAGTTTGGATGAGTTAAGAGGGACATCCAATCATAGCAATCATGTCATTGCTGCATAATTTTTGGTCATATTTGATATGATGCAGCTCAGACTGATGAACTGAAGGGTTTCTCATCTGGTATAACTGAGCTGTGAGGAGATGAAGTGATAGATGTAGGATGGACAAACAAATTGAATGAGAGGCTCTGAGTCTGTCAGTTGGCTGAATTCTGCAAACTCACCACTAGATGACACTAAACCTTACAAACATGTCCTTAACTGGAGGGAAATTCATCAGTGAGGATTAAGTGATGAACTTCTACTGCATTTGGCTGCAGGTTGATGTGAGGGAGTCAACCTGACTCAAAGATGTTTTATGTGTGTGTCTTAAATGTCTTCTTTTGAAGGACATAATTGGACATTTCTTGTGATCTTGTAGCAGCCTTGTGTTGAGTTTCCTCTAACAATTAAAAGAAGAGGAAGTTTGCCTTGAAGGACATTTGAACATGGTGTCAAGTAAACTTACAAATTAAGATATATTGATAAAGTAAATATTATTATGCATTTTTCATGTGATTGCAGTATTAAAGGTAAAAGAAAGCTAGATTTTTGATGACATCCATGACCTCTTCCTTTGTTTATCAGAGTTTGTTTCTGCTCTGAGTTATTTATACATGTTATGTGGGGGGGCATGTGTGGGTGCATCCCAGACAATAAACACTTTGCTGTAAATAATCCAGCTGGATATACAATAAGCCTGATTGAATCTCTTCATCAGTCACAGACACATTTTTCTGCTGAGCGAGGCTCTGACTTTAAAAAGGAGAATTGTTAACACTATATCACCAAACGGAAGTTTCTGTGAAGTATTTATCACGTAACCCAACCCTCTTTTTTCCAGGCTATTTCGGCAGCCGCAGTATTTCCCACAGTGGCATATGGCATATGGAGGAATGTGTGGGGGAGGGAGTGATGGATGGCCAAGGGAGTTTGATTTGTGATTGACAAGAGAGGAAGAATATAAGATAACTGCATGGTGTATTACAGCAACAGAGATGCTTTTGTAGCATCACTGGAAGCATGTATTAAAACACTGTGTAAATTAAATATTAATATAAACTCTTTTTTCTGACAGGTTCACTGGACAGCTAACAGCAAGCGATCCACTCCAGACTCTATTCCAGCTGCTGTCAGGGAGAGTTCCTGCTGTAGCGGTGGTGAGAGGCCCAAAACGTAAACCTGTCATGCATGAAAACATTCAATATGTCAATATTGGTATTTTGGAAACATCAGTCTTCATCAATGGAGCCAGATAGGAATATGTTTGTGGTAATGACTGCACAGTAAGTCCTAATATTACTGCTATCCCTATATACCAGTGTTTCTCAAGCAGGGGTCCGCAGACCCCTAGTGCTCCATTGTGTAGTTGCAAGGGGTCCTTAAAAACAAAATATATTTGAATAAAGATCCCATGACATTTATGAAAACAACATAACTTTACTCAAATGTGACTGAGACCTTTATCTAACCCATGGGGTGGGTCACCCTCCTTCATGGCCCAATTGTTAAAAACACGTGCTAAAGTGCCTTCCTGGTTGGCAAAACACACTAAACTGCCCTCTTGGGTGGAAAAAACTCCACATTAAACATTACTGTTTCACTGACTTTTATATTGGGCCCTTTGTTGATCTATATTGAGCCAGAACTTTATCTCACAGAACCAGCCTGGATTATCTGGTGTGTTAAAACGCACTGGAGTACAGGAGGTGGGATTGACTCACTTTAAAATGAGTTCCCAGAAGTCCTAGGGATTCATTTATTTATTTCTGTGTGTTCTTCACGGTTCACTGTTGAATCTACACTGTTCTTGTGGATTCTGATCTTAAATACAAGCTAACTTGAGTAGTCTGTCTAGTTAGTCTGTTTAAAGGCTACATAATGTGCCATTTGTATAACATATAAACATGTCTAAAGTGCCCTTGAAAACACGTGAAACTTAGTGCCCACTTCAGTGCCGAGAAGACGTATGTGCCCTTTTTTTTTTTCTTTTCACCCCAGCCCTTGAAAATGTCTGTGCATGCCACTGTTCATCGGTGACCCTGCTGGTCTGCTGAACCTGCCACTGAAACATGACTGTGAGAGCATGAATGTGGTGATTGTGTCTGGTTTATTAGGTTTTAATGTGGACTATAAGCCTTGTTAACTTCTGAATTGACCGTTTGGTGGTAAAGTTGTCTGAATCTGACTCTGAAGTAGCTTTCTGCATTTCTTTTTCATATTGCAATATGAATCCAAGACATTTTTACAATATTGTTTAGAGTCCTGTTTGTGATCTTGTGCACCCAGTGCTGTGGGAATGAGAAATGGGGCGACTGGAGACCCCACCTGGCTGTGATGCTCTCCAATGAGACAGGAGACGCTGCTGTCCAACAGAAGGCCATCATCACCATGGGAGACTCTCTTGGTAAGGCTTCACGCTCTGACTCTTGGGCCGCAGTGTTATTCCTGTGCATATAGATGCTGATTCTTTCTGCGTGGCTCCTCTCATGCAGCCTCCAAAGGCCTTATCCATGCTGCCCACGTGTGCTACCTGACAGCCGGTGTTTCCTTCGGGGTGTTCACACAGAGGGCTGAGAGACTTGTGCTCCTCGGCAGCAGCCACAGGTCAGCTCTTTATTATCATTCTTTACTTTAACTGTCCTCTTTTAAATAATATCAAAGAAGATTTGTAATAAGCTTAATTTATATTTCTGTAAAATTATGCTCTGTATCTATTAAAAGTGCCTTATGTTGAGTAATCTGATGGATGTTAAGTGCAAACACTGCAAAAACTCAGATCTTAGTGAGAGTATTTGTCCAATTTCAAGACCTAAACATCCTCTCTAGACTGATTTGAAGCCACAATTTCCTGACATGTCTGGATTGAGATATTATTTGAAGATATAAAAACTAAAAATAAAGCCTGAGTTGCTTGTAATGAGTAAAATAATCTGTCAATAAGACAAGACAAATTTAACTTGAAGGTCTCTCCTGAGCAGATATTAAACCTTAATTTAAGACCCTTCAAAGTCAAATCTTACTTGTTTCATTGGTATATATTTTATTATCATTACAAGCAATTTAATGCCTTGTTTTTGCCTTTCATTCCTTAAAGTAATATATTTATCTTGACTTTTTGAGTAAATGTGGACTAGAATAAGTGTTTTAGAGAAAAGGTCCTTTTATCCTGAAAAATGAAGGATTTAGAACCTTTATTGAAGATGTGCTAAAACATGTTTTTCCACGATATAACGATGAAAAACACATATTGGTACATATATACACACCCTCGCTAATTTATAAGGTACGCAAAACTGACTGCTTATTATTGCATTGAGTTAATGAGCCAATCATAAGGCAGCAGTTCAGTGCATGAGCATGTAGACATGGTCAACACAACATGCTGACGTTCAAACTGAGCATCAGAATGAGAAAGAAATGGGATTTCAGTGACTTTGAATGTGGCATGGTTGTTGGTGCCAGACGGGCTGGTCTGTACAAAACTGATGATCCACTGGGACTGGCATCTCAAGGGTTTACAGAGAAAAGAGAAAATATCCAGTGAGCAGCAGATCTCTGGGGGAAAATTCCTCGCTAATGCCAGAGGTCAAAGGTCAGAGAAGAATGGCCACAATGACTCAAGATGATAAAGAGAACAAAAACTCAAAGAACCAATCATTACAATCATAGCCTTGAGAAGACCTTTTCTGAAGGCACAGCACTTCAGATCTTGAGGCAGATGGGCTTCAGCAGCAGAAGACCACCCCAGGTGCCAGACCTGTGAGCCAAGAACAGAAAGCCGAGGCTACCAACATTGTACAGTACAAGATTCTGGATTTCTGCTGCATTATTCAGATGATGAGGTCAGACTTTGGTGTGAACATCATGAAAGCATGGATCCATCCTGGTATCAAGGCAAGTTTTTTTGTAAAGCACAATTTGTACTCAAGGTAATTCAAAGTGCTTTACAGAACAAGAAAAATGCATTAAAATCACAAAACAAAATAAAAACAAAAATAATCATATTAAAAGAGAAGAGTGCAGTTAAGATCCTTTCAGTCATATGCACAGTTAAACAGAGCTGTTTTGAGCCTAGACTTGAACATTGTCAGTGTAGAGGCCTGTCTCACATCTTCAGAGAGACTTTTCCAGATTTTAGCTGCATAAAACTGGAACCCTGATTCCCCATGTTTAGGGCTGACTCTGGGGACCAGCAGGAGGCCGGTCCCTGAGGTCCTCAGAGTCCGAGATGATTAACATGTCAGAGATGTACTTTGGTGCTAGGCCGTGGAGAGACTTGTACACAAGCAGAGCTGCTTTAAAGTCTATTCTCTGAGCCACAGGAAGCCAGTGTAGGGACCTCAGCACAGGACTAATGTGCTGGTACTTCCTGGTTCTGGTCAGGACCCGAGCAGCAGCATTCTGGATGTACTGCAGCTGTCTTCCAGCTCGTTCAGAGAGGCCAGTGAGCAGGCCATCACTGGTTCAGGCTGCTGCTGCTGCTGGTGTTATGATGTTGGGGATATGCTTTGGGCCTCTTCGTCAGGTCAGGTTTGGAAGCACATGCCCACACATTCGCTCTTCATTATGCCTGACGACTTGTCTGCACCCCCTTCATTCAGAGAAGTAAAGGGTTCAAGGGTGCAAACCCTACACTGCAAGGCTCCAGAGGCAAGGGCTGTCAACCTCATTCAGCAGCGTTACCAACTGCCTTAACTGGTAGTAGTGCCTCTCCCCAGCTACCAAACCAACTAACAAGTATGTTTTGATCGGGTCCTGTCCATGACTATTTTATTGGATGGTGAAATGATTCTTATCTGCAACTTAATGTGTCAAAAATGAAAGACGTGATACTGGATTTTCATAATAATCCACCTGTCACAACCCAAAGCTTTGCCAGTGGTAAAGCTGTAGAAATAGTCAGTCAGTGCAAATATTTAGGCACCACCCTGGCCTTGGCGATCTCATGACTGTTGTCTGAAATTGCAATTTCTATCTGAAAACGGCAAATCTTTCAGCCCTACCAGTGAACCTGTGCTGACTCTGTGTATTTACCTATATGTGTCTGCTTTATTTCTTTGAATGCTTTAACTGTGATGAGAGATATTGTCAGAATGTGTGTTTTAACTTCTGCTGCAAACCAAATGCCCTTAGGGGACATTAAAGAGTTTCAAATTTCATTTTTCTGATAGTAATTTTAGCTGAGATGATGTGATCGTATTTTCTTTTCCTCTCTTTCAGGCAACGCTTTCAGCACTTTGCATCGAACTCTGCCATCCAGTGCACCGAGCTGTATGAGTACTGCCAGACACTGGGTGGCAAACTCTTTACAATACCAACTTTTCAGGTAACTTCTAAAAGATGTTCACACAGTTTCAAAAATAATATCATTCATGGATGAACAGTCACACGATAGTGAATGTCTCTGCTTTGTTGTCAGGTGTATAAGCTCCTGTACGCCTGTCGACTGTTGGACTGCGGCCTGTCGTCTCAGGCCTTTCATTACTGCGAGGTTATTGGACAGTCTCTCCTCAGACAGAGGGAGCCTTTCTACGTGCTGACTGAGGAGCTGATCAAGGTGACTGTGCATCGACCTGATGCTTATCATACTGTAATGAATAATATTTAAAGCCTGTCTTTTTCCTGCAGCTGTCAGACAGGCTGAGACACTCGGAGGGTCAGTTCAGTGATTCAGGGGCGAGTGGAGCTGGAGACGAACCGGACTGGCTGAGTCGTCTCCGTGACAGGCTACACAGGTCACAGGTGGATACTCCCAAAGTTCACTCTTCTTTAGATGGTCCTAATAGATATGAGTAGATACTGTTTTGAGTGAGTAATTTCCAGAGGAATAAAACTGGATGGTTGATCTGCTGTGCCAACAAAGAGTACGTCTAAAAAATGCTTCCCACATTGCTGAGGGTTAGCTTGTCACTTTAAGACAGTGTTTCTCAAATAGTGGGGCCACACCCACATGCCAAGGGGGGCGCGACCTGTTTAAAAATATTGGTTTCAAATGGCACAACAGAAAATAATTTAGGTCCACTGCTGTAAGACAACTTGACCTTTCCTTCAAACTATTTTAATTACAAGAAAGAGTGTCTGGTGGGTCCAGATGTGCGTTGATCCCAAGCGGTACTGTGTGAAACTTGTGCCACCATTTAAGCTCCGCCCATAAAATACATCAAAACTGACAAACAGCAGAATGCTCTGTGGAGCACAAACACAGGGGTTGCATTAGTGTTAAAGAGTTTATTACCTCTGCCAAGGAGGTTTCGTTTTCGCCGGGGTCTGTCTGTCTGTCTGTCTGTCTGTTTGTTGTCTGTCTGTTTGTCTGTTAGCAAGATTACACAAAAACTACTGGATGGATTTACATGAAAATTTTACCAGAGGTGTGGTTTGGTCCAGGGAAGAAGCCATTACATTTTGATGGTGATCCGATCCAGATTGACGTCACAAAAAATCATTTAAGTTTATAACAGCATATCCCATTCATTTACAGCATTATGGGAATTGTAGATTATTTGCAAACTGATGTCTAGTTTTCAAGCCTATGTCACTACATTTCCTAGGTTCCCTTGCAATGCCAGGGTAGGAGTTCTCCACACAGCTCCATCTGCTGCCTCTACTTTGTCCCACCTGCAGCACCATCTGATTGGTTACATGCTCTGGTTACATGCAGAGCACACCGATCTGCCAGTCAGCAGTGAAAGCTGTGTATGCAGAGTTCTGCTCACAGACTCAGCGGAGAGGAGGACGTTTTGCCAATGAAGAAAGCCCGGCGCTGTCCTGCTGATAATGTCAATACAGAAATAGTCCATCATAGTAGAAGTCTGTGTGTGTGTGAGTGTAAAAACCTAACCCCCAAACTCCACAGAGAGCGAACATACCGTGCACCGAAGCGCCGTGGTTTTCCTCCAACCAACAGGCTGGCGACATCGCCCACTGGAAGCGCTGTGGCACACACAACACCAACATCTGTATAAGCAGCAGCAAATTGGTTCAGTCAACAACTTACAAGACCCACTACTAACTAGGTCACTCTACTGGATGATATTTATGTCAACATAATCACACTTCTTGCAGATTGATATTTTTTATTTGGCAATGTGCGTATAAAATAAATATAGGACTATAATGTCGGGTGGAAATTACAATTTATGGGTGGAACTGAGGTCTGCGCTCTTGGAGTGCTTTTCTAGTTTCTTCTGTTATCACCAAGCGGCATAAAACAAAAATCAAAATGCTAAAAACTACAGTTCCTCAGGTATTCTCTTGCTGTTACTATAAGCAATAGTTCTATGATGAGGTTAGTAGTAGTAGTAGTAGTTTATTTCGAACATGCAAGAAATAAATGTCATATATTATGTACATTTATACAAATGTAGCAAAATACCAATACAAAAGTAATTAAAGTTCCCCTCAATAGGAAATAACAACAATTGATTTCACCCACATGCTCGAAAAGGAGTGGGAAGAAGTACAAACTTATTTAATCCCACCCCTTCTCCATTAGGTATCAAAAGTCAATTATTCCATGTCCTGTTTGATATGAATTCAAATATTAAATCTCATACGAAGTCATCAACAACCGTATGCCTTGTGAATACATATGTATGTATATATACATACATATACATGCACACATACATACCATTAACAAAAAAGTCTTATAGACAAAAATAAATAAATCAATAATAATAAGTTACCATCATAATATAATTCATGACCTTGAAAACCCACACCTAGCACTCAGAATCATGTTGATGTCATTATTAGTTAGACAGTTATTGAGTAAAAATGTTCATTTGCTAGTGGCAGTTATGTGGATCACCTCTAAAATCTAATCATTTCTAAGTTGGGCCATTACCAACATCTCCTGAAAATTTCAGCAAAATCTGTCCAATAGTTTTGTGTAATCTTGCTAACAAACAAACAAACAAACATACGCTGGCAAAAACATAACCTCCTTGGTGTAGTTAATGATTTTGTGTAAGGGAAAGATGATACTAATGCCCAAAATAAATATGTATATTATATTAAATTTATACTTAAAGCGCAGTTTGAATAGCTTATGCATTTTCATCCCTTTGCTACACACCAGTCAGTCGCAAGTAGTGAAATGAAGATGTCACTTAATAGTAAAATTGGGGGCACGGTGGCGTAGCTGGTAGTGCCTCACAGCAAAAGGTTCGATTCCTGTGTCAGTCAGGGCCTTTCTGTGCAGAGCTGGCATGTCCTCCCAGTTCAATGCAGGGGTGCTTTATCAATTCCAGTATTAACATTAACATCTATGATTGATGATGATTATAACGTGGAGAGAAGTGATGTTGATTAATATCGCAGCATCTAGCTGAACTAACATTATATTGGGTTAAGCTGGTCTAAAAATCTGAATTTAAGTCAAATGTCACTTCTGTTGATGGTTGATGCAGGATAGAGCACATGGAGTCGAGCAGGTCCACAGCAGCAGGTCATCCATGATTGTTAGTCAAGGTCATACTAATATATGTGTGCTGTTTGCAGGAACTACCATGTATTTAATTTTGTTGATCTCTCTGAAGTTAATATCAGGAACTGTAATAATAATAGAATAGGGCTAAAGGAAAGGACAAATATTTGTAATTGTAGTAACTGAAGCTTTTTAGATCCACAGCAGCAGGCCATCCACACCAACAATCCCAGGCTGCCTACAAGACAAGAACAGAGACAAGAGCAAACAAAAAGGGGCAAAGAGATATATAGAGGACGGAGAAACGGTGTTAGTGAGATAGAGAGGAGCTCAGCGTGCCCCAGCAGTCTAAACCTGTCGCAGCTCAACTATGAGCTAACATAGAAAAAACAAAATGTGTTGTATTACGCTCTAAAAGGGGAGGGAGAGTAGAGCCAAAACTGCAGTTAAAACTAGATGATAAGGAGATAGAACAGGTCACAGAAGTTAAGTTACTGGGTGTGCTGATTGACAGCCGAATGACTTGGACAAGCCAGATTGATGAAATGTTGAAGAAAATGGGTAGAGGGATGGCTGCAATTAGATATTGTAGGACATATTTACCAGGACGCTTGCTTAAATAATTAATGCAAGCCTTAGTCCTATCTCAGCTTGACTACTGTACAGTCACATGGTCCAACACATCAGAGTATAATCTTAATCGGCTACAGATAGCTCAAAACAAAGCTGCCCGTATAGTGCTTAACTGTTCATACAGAACCAGAGTTTATGAGATGCTGAATAAGTTGAATTGGTTACCAGTTAAAAGTAGGTTACACTATTCTCTTGTCAGTTTTGTTAGAAATAGCATGACAACAAAGAGTCCTGTTAGTCTATATAAGAATTTGAAGTTTTCTCAGGATGGACAAGAATACTTTACACGTCAGTCATCAGAAGGGAGATTTCTCCTACCTGCTTATAGAACAGGAGCGGGACAGAGAACACTACACTACAGAGCCATGGTAGCGTGGAACTCTTTACCCAGATTCTTGGTTAAGGAAACGAGTAAGATGGCCTTTAAAATTAAATTGAAAGTGTATTTATTTACACAAGGTGTTACATGAATTTTTGTTTTTCTTTTTATATATTTATGTACCTTTTTCTTTTGACCCTATAAGTACATAAGGGTTCTCAGATCATGAGTTGATCAGAATATAACCAACTAAATCAAGCAATGATTTTTAGTTCCTCTTCTATTGAATGTTTTGTTTGTGTCGTATGCTGTATGAATGCATGCTTGTATGTCTAAAAATGGATATGTAATTTGTGACTTTGACCACAGGAAGAACAGCACTCGTCTAAGTATGAGATAGCTGATTGTTGGATCAATAAACAATTCAATTCAATTCAATTCAATGAGCTGGTCCAGGTCTGAGCCAGCCATAACTGAAAATAAAAGTTTTGTCAAAACGGGAATATTTTAAGTCTGACCTTAAAGGTATAGAGGCTGTCTGCCCCCGAAAAGTGGGTTCCACAAAAGAGGAGCCTTATAACTGAAGGCACTTCATCCCATACTGCTTAGTGCAGTCTTATTACCTCCACCAAGAAGGTCATGTTTTTGCCAGTGTATGTTTGTCTGTTTGTTTGATAGCAAGATTACTCAAAAACTAACTTGGACGGATTTTGCTGAAATTTTCAGGGGATAATGATAATGGCCCAAATGATTAGATTTTGGTGGTGATCCAGAGAACCACCATTAGTGGACGATCATTTTTCCTCAATAACTGTCTAACTGATAATGATATCAACATGATTCTGAGTGCAAGGCATGGGTTTTCAGGGTTAAGGAATCATATTATGATGGTAACTTTATCATGGAATTATTGCTTATAGATGTAACAGTAATATATGAGCTACCTTTGTGGAGGTTTGTGCTCTCCGTGTGCTTTCGAGTTCTTTAATAGCCTTTCCTCGTATGTCTGCATAATCGATGTAGGACTGTCAGGATGAATGATGCTCTCTCTGTGCCTTTATAGAGCTCCTTCGGGCTCCTTTTATTCTTATTGACACCAGTTCTGCAGAACTAAAGTTCACGTTTGTTTCCACTCAGACAGGGAGTTATGACTCTACAGAGATGAACCAGCCTGAGGGTAGAGCTGTGACTTATGAGGATAGCAAATCTTTCTCAGGTAATTTTTCATACGCTTGTTTTTATAAGTATCATGTGGGCTCTGCATCTGCAGATGAATACTTTAAAGACACCTTATTTGTGTGTCTTTCATTTCCCCTCAGAGTCAGACTTCCATGACAGAAGCAGTGACATCCAGAGTCCAGAGCCTGAGCTCCTGTACTACAGAGGCTCTGAGGAGCAAGAAGACCCCTGGCATCAACAAGGAAACCCTGTGGAAACAGCAGCCTCTTCATGGGATGCTACAGGAGCCAAAGAATGGTCCAGCATGTAAAACAACACACACACACACTTCTGTCAGGCAGCTCGATCGGCTCATGTGATATCCTGTCCTAACAATCTCTGTTATGTCTCCGTCCTCTCTCTGTGGCTCTGTTTAGGCTACCGGCCAGTCATCCCCTGCCAGTAACAGTGGTTTATGCTCCCCCGGTGCAAACAGTGGCTGCAGGCCAGGACCTCAGTTATCATAGCACAGATAGTGCTGAAGTCAAAACTTCTTTGCCACATTGTCCTCAGTATAATCTGCCATCAGAACCAGAGGGTGAGAATCCTCAGTGTATGAAAACTGTCATTCAGTTACTGTTGAGATTTGAGAGCCAGAATTTAACTGAACTTTATGTCTCTTCCAGGGACTGGGTTTCCTCCTGCAGCAGGCACAGTGAGGCATATTTTTAACATTCATTATTATTTTTTGTATCTCATTATTTGCTTGATGCAGTCTTCTTTCTCCAGTTTTATACAGCTCAAGAAAAAAACTTGATATTTTATCAAAACTGTATTATATATTTTTAAATTCTTAGTTTTATTTGCAGCAAATGAGGACTAATAAAGGTAGCAAAGAGATAGTAAACTGAATTTTCAGACACAAAATGCAATAAAATATGCATGCATCCTCTCAATGCCTTAAATCATTAGAAAGTCTATATCAGGGATCATCAGCTACATTTGTACAAGGGCCAGTTTTTTCTTGACATATGCAACAGGGCCAAATTTTTTTAAAAAAATTAAAAGGAAAAAAAATGGATTTCATTATACTACTTAAACATACAATTTTGAATATTTTAACTTGCATCTTCTGTGTCGTAGCTTTTACAAGTGAGATCAGTCCCTTTCCCTCAACCTGCGCCATCCACTTAGGGCAGTTTAGATATCTTCTGGGATATTCCTGTTTTTTGTTTTTTTGCTGGGTTGGACTCCAATACATTTGTTCTCATAGTTGAGTATTATAACGACTGACAGGTGGATTTCTGTAAAACAGATCAAATATAAAGTTACTCCCTTAAAAAAATAGTTTCAATCACAGTTATTGGGAACTGCATTAATAGTTTTATGTATTTAATGACAAAAAGAAACCTTTAAGACCACAACAAATTCTTACCAAGCACATTTTCTGAATTTGATAATACTCTGGGGGCCAGATGAGAAGTTTTGGGGGGCCTGAAGTTGCCCCTCAGGCTGCCAGTTGATGATCGCTGGTCTGTATCATGAAAGCTCATAACAAATCTTAAAGCTCTACACATCACTCTACTCTGTATGCGTTAGTTGGCCGGCCCTCTTTGACCATCCGGAGAATCAGTCTTCCTGATTTACAGGCTATTCTTAACCTGCTTCCCTCTTACTTGAATAACTGTATTCATGTGAAAAGGTCCTGAAGCTTCAGTCTTCATTCTGTGACCAAGTCACAAAATTTACTTTTGCCATCTGTCCTTTTGTCCTTCTGTCCAGCAGTCCACAACAGAAAAAACAAATCCAGAGACAAAGTTAGGTTTAAAATCACCCAAAAATCAGGCAAAGCCTAAGCAGGAATAGCAACATGAAGAGAGCTTAATGCTATGTGCACTCCAGGTATAATAAAGATAATCTAGCACCTGCGGAGGGCAAACTAAGGGGTACGTTTGGTTTCTGGCTGAAAAAATCCGCTAAAGAACTTTATTTATGATAAAACAGAGCTGACATTTCACAATCATTTTTTAACCTTTCCTACAGTAGATACAAGCCTTTGTTTTCAGTGAGAATACAGCAACAAATCCCGGCCCAGATGCCCAGTAAAATACTTATTTCTAAGACCTAAAGACACAGCACACACATGCATATTGAAGACAGAGGTGTCCAAACTTCTTCCATGAAGGGCCACAAACAGAAGAGTACTCAGAGATGGTGCCACTTTGATGGACCTCTCCTTTAGTGTATCACAGTTTAGGACTTTATGATGGCCAATTAGATCTCAGCAGGCTGTGATTGGCTGGCCCCTGATCAGCAGAAGAGGGCAGATGGTTTAACTTCACAAATGTAATGTTGCTTGTATGCACAATATTTTAGTTTTTAAACCTTAGTACAATAGTGCAGAAAATGAGTGATTGGTGCCATTTGTTGCCATTATCAGTTTTTATTTATCATGTAACCAAAAGTTTCATGTTTCTCAGCTGGCTGTGATCGATCGTATCTTTTGGGGTTGCAGAGGGCCGATTGAAAACAAGCCCCAGGCAACATTTGGCCCCCGGGCAATAGTTTGGACACTCCTGTTTTAAGACATATCAATACATTTTAAAATGGCATGAATTATGATATATCATAATGTATTTGAGTTATTAATATGTGTTTATTATGAATGACTCATCAAACAGAAACAGAAATGCTGAAATAAGATCTTATTTAAAAAAGATGTATCAGAACTATGAGGAAAAAATATGGAAAGATTAAAACAGCTATTTAACATACACACTAAAATGAACTGTACAGTAGAAACATATGCACTACACAGAGTCTCATAATTTTCTTTATGATGGATAAAATGACTTGGTCTGTATCATATATTTGAATTTTGTTTTTATAGATGATGGGGGGTCAGATGCTGGAAGTCTCCACCAGTCAGCCAGAGCCGATCCAGCAGGAGCCGATCCAGCAGGAGCCGATCCAGCAGGAGCCGATCCAGCAGGAGCCGATCCAGCAGAGCGTCCCACAGCATGCGGAGGTCTCAAAGGTGACCAGCGAGCCCACAAAACAGGCGAGTGGAACCTCATGCTGAAACTTAATGATCCAAATTACAGCTGAATGACATTTGTTTCATATTCATTGTGTTTCATGCAGAGCACCAAGGGGGGCTGGTTTAGTGGTTGGTTCAAATCCAAACCTACAGATAGTGCGAAGGAGAGCTCAGAGCAGGAAGCACCAGCTCAGACGGTAAGACTAATATACATCATAAACAATAAAACGTTACAAGACTGCATTTAGGGGTTGTTTAAAGAAGAGACTGACAGTATAGAGAGACAAAAACAAGGATTAGAATAAATAAAAACTAAATCTGTGTTTCGGTGTTGACACAGAGAAGGTTAATTTGTGGAACGGTTAGAAATGGAAGTTATGATGTAGACTAAAGAGCTTTGACCTTGGTACCTCAAAGCCATGTTTCACTATCTTTGGTCAGCCTGGATTTGTTTGTGTAATAATTAAATTTGAACCACCACCCTTTTAAGCACAATCAAGATAAATACATCTTTTTTCTAGGACAGACTGAGCTATCAGAATATTTATGTTATAATGATAGGAGTAATTTAAGCTATATGACCAGAATTAAAAATCGGAGTGGATTATGAATCTTAAAACACTTTGTACAATCAAAGACTTTTCACATCTGATTCTGTTTCTGCTGAGCATGTTGTTGTTTGTTCCAATAGAGGAACAAACAACAACATGCAAACAATATCACAACACTTAAACATATTTACACTTACTCCTCCAGATATTCCTTCTTCTTTATAGTCATTTGTGCGGCTCTTGGAGGCAGTTTTAGTCTCAAATGAAATAAAAGTTTCACATCATTTGACTCGACCTTCCACTTTTAGTATTTTGGAAACTGACAGATGGCTGTTGACTTTCGTTCTCTCCCAACTGGATGTTTTGGTCAAGGAAACGAAAGAAGAATTTGGGGTCTGTGAATATACAAACCTTCATGGCTGGATTAAAACTTTCTTGGGGGGATATATTTTCTCTGAGGTCCTCTAGAGATGAGCAAAAGTGTGAATTACAAATTTAGTTGTCCCTGTCCAGATCTGTAGTATTCCCCTAGTGATATGATAAGTAATGTACATGCTACTGACTGGGGCTGCAATCCTGTGACCAAGGGAGGATTGAGAATTTCCTGAAAGAAAGACGATTATCATATTTAAAGCTGATGTATGAACACTGGAAGATAAATGGAATTTTGAGTTGAAAATAGGCCTAAAATAGGCTGTAAACTTTGTTTCCCACTGTGTACTGTACAGCGTTGTATTTTTTTAAAGGGAATCGACAAACAAATAAAGCAGGTTGGTGTCATATGTTTAAGTTTTAGCCTTTATCTGTTCAGTCCTGTTTTGTGTCTTCTTTACTTTTTGTTTAAACGCTAGAAAAGCAAATTCATTTAAAAGGCCCATTTTAATTCTTAAGATTTATCTAGTGTTTAGTTCGTTAACCCTTGCAGCTCCAGGCCTTTTTGTTCTGTTTTCAGTCCACTTTGATTTTTATCATTATAACGCATTCTAACAGGATCATATTTAAAGGATGTTGTTTTTAGGACAGCCTTGGTTATAAGAATATTTATGCTGTTAGGATTTCACATTGATATGTTGAAAGTTGTTTGGCCAAAGAGACAAACCAAAAATCAAAACAGAATTAGCTTGCAAGAATAGATACACTTTCCATTCCCACATAGCTTGAAAGAGATTTTTCTCTCTCGGAGCGTAACTTTGATGGTATATCTATTTGGTGCAACGTACTTAAGAGAATGTGCAATATACCTAAAA
Organism: Cetoscarus ocellatus; assembly: GCA_037902135.1. Lineage (NCBI taxonomy): Eukaryota > Metazoa > Chordata > Actinopteri > Labriformes > Labridae > Cetoscarus > Cetoscarus ocellatus. Next base: position 206,352 of record JBAMNC010001452.1, read on the forward strand.
ATGTGCAATAGACTTAGAAAGTGTGCAATATATCTAGAAAATGTTCAATGCACAGAATATGCAATAGACTTAAGTGTGGCACGCCCCTTCAGAGCAGGATGAGGTGGGAGCTACAAGTGAGACAGCAGCAGGAGGTGACTGGTCGTCTAAGATTAGCATAGATGATCTTTATTCTCTGAAAACAAATATTAACACTACAAACTTCTCTATAGTAAGGATATTTTCAAGCCATTTCTGACATGTTTTGACGAGAGTTAGTTTTATGAAGTAGCCCAGGTTCTGTAGTGCAGTACCTCGCACCTCTGACAAATCTGATTGGCCCATGATGATGTGATTGACAGAATGGTTGTCCACCTGCTAGATACACTTCTGAAAGGTTCTGCCCATACCCAAACACTTTCTGTAGGCTCTTTTCCAGACTAGTGAAATATATTGAACTGTCTATCCGGTGAGCCAGGGAAGAAGATTTATTGAACATTAGTGATTGTGAACATACCCTAGCATTCATCAAAAATTAATAAATGTGCCTGATTTAAGGCAAAATATGGCCTCTTTAATGTTTATTTATTGTTGACTTATCAGCATATTTGAGCTTAAAATAAAACTCGACATTAATTTTCAGTCTTGTCATGTTTGTTTTTTCAGAAGCCACAACCCGGGATTGGCTCCCGTCCTCCTCCCCCGCCTGCCTCTGTAGCTCCTGCCATGTTTCATGCTCAGGCCTCCTCTGCAGGGATCAACCCATTTTCAAGAAAAGCAGGTCAGTGTTTTTTATTTTTTAAAATACATGCTGGAATAATAAATAGTCATTTTTGTAGTTCTGAGAGCTATTGAAGTCCTAAACATGCTGCTAAATTCCACATTCCTCTTTGTATTGCGCACGGACACTTGAGGTCCCTGACTGTCTTGTGGGAACTCTCGCTGCCATAAACACTGTTGCTGACCAGCGTGTCCAGTTTCATTTCTTGGCAAGGCGCTCTCATGACATTCATCCTGCATTTTTATTAGTAATGAAATTCGAAGATTCGCTTTCACCGATGGCATTTTACCCACACTGAACAACGTAAATTTGATCTTCTACTATATAAATATCCTGCCCCCTTACAGGCCAGAAGCTGGGGTAGAGACCACCAGCTCCTATCGAAGGTAAACTGAGATTCTTACACAGAAATGTACATCAAGTTAGGATTTCACCGGCTTTCTGTGTAACCTGGAAATATTTTGTGTTTCCAGAATGACTGACGCCTTCAAACCAAAGCTGGGACATGTCACCATGGATCTCTCTGATCACCACCACTTTGCTGGAACTACATTTCTTTTTTAAGGATGCCCTTTCACACAGCCGGCCTGTCCCTGTCATGTTGCATTTAAGATACATAAATACTCTGGACGTACCGGATTAAGTGACTCAAACTGCAGCGGCACATAGAAACAGCTGAGGTGTGTTTCATTAATGCTGACTAAAGGGAAACAATCAGTGAATGTAGGACATGGTTTTAGTGGAACAGATATCTGCAGCCCTACTTTGGCTCCAAAGACTCCTCACTGCTGTTAAAGTAATATACTGTTAGAGCTCAGATCATCCATAAAAAAAACTATGATAATTCACCTGCAAGAAAAACATCAATATATTTGTATTATTCCAAATTATTTACAGTTAAACACAATAAACCACTGTTAATAATATAATGAATGTAAAAGTAATGCAAACAGTAATGTTTTTTAATGTTTTTTTTAACACCCTAGTCTCCAAGAAGCATAATTCAAAGCAATAAGAAAGTTATGGAGCTTGATGGTGCAACAAAAGTGGAAAAAGCACATATTAATAAATGACTGATCTTTTTTTCTTTAAATTTTTATAATGGATGAATATATATGTGCACAACCCAGGGATTCCTTTATTAAAAGCAGCAGGTTTCCTGTGATATTGTATTTCATCAACTCAAGTGTCCATTTTGTTAAACTGAAGCAGCAGAACATAATTTAAGTATGGCGTCCAGGCTCCAACCTCGTTACTCCTTGCAGACTTTTCTCACATGCAGGATCTGAGGCATGCTGAGATAGTTTTCTATCAGAGCCTACGGGTGGAGGCTGAGGCATGTTTAAGTGGGTTGAAACTGCACGTACCATATGCTGTGGCTCTCGACCTCAGCCAGGTTCAAATCCAGCCCGAGCCACGTGTCCAACCCCCCTCTCTACCCCCTGTCCAAGTCTATCCACTGCCTTTCCGGTCACAGTGAAGGCCACACAGCCCAGAAGTATCTTTAAAAAAATAGTATGTTGTTTAGAGGGCTGTACGGTGGGACAGCAGGTAGAAGTGTCGCCTCACAGCAAGAGGGCCACTCCCAGGGACCAAAAACATGCTCATAAGATTAACTGATGTAATATTAAATTTCCCTTTGGTGTGGGTGTAGAAATTCTCTCTGTATGTCAGCCCTGTGTTTGGCTGGAAAGCAGTCCAGGTTGTATCAAGCCCCCATGGTGTTTGTCACAAGTCGCAGGGGTCTGGAGCCTACCCCAGCTGATAGCAGGCAAGGGAGGTTACAACCTGGAGTGGCTGCCGGCCAATCACACCTAACAAGGTAGACACCACCCTAAGAATGTTTTTAGTTTGTGGGAGGAAACCCATGTATGCACCGGTGAATATGTTAACTCCACACACACAGTAACACATATATATACACACATGGACAAAGTTGTTGGTACCCTTCTGTTAAAGAAAGAAAAACCCACAATGGTCAGTGAAATCACTTGAAACTGACAAAAGTAATAATAAATAAAAATGTACTGAAAATTAACTAATGAAAATCGGACATTGCTTTTGAATTGTGGTTCAACAGAATCATTTTAAAAAACAAACTAATGAAACTTAATTTAGCTTACCATTCTGGAGCCAAATGTGCTGCCCAGTGTCAGAAAGCTTGGTCTCAGTCACAGGTCATGGGTCCTCCAACAGGATAATGACCCAAAACACACAGCTAAAAACACCCAAGAATGGCTCAGAACAAAACATTGGACTATTCTGAAGTGTCCTTCTATGAGCCCTGATCTAAATCCTATTGAACATTTGTGGAAGGAGCTAAAACATGCAGTCTGGAGAAGACACCCTTCAAGCCTTAGACAGCTGGAGCAGTTTGCTCATGAGGAGTGGGCTGAAATATCTGTGGACAGGTGCAGAAGTCTCACTGAGAGTTACAGAAATCACCTGACTGCAGTGGTTGCCTCAGAAGGTTGTGCAACAAAACACTGGGTTCATCATTTGTGATTTGTCATTTCTGTCTCTACGTATACGGTGTACCTATGTTTAAGATGGGGGGGGGGGCTCTGCAGGGCAAAAAACCAAAAGGGTGGGCACCCTGCCACCTGATATTTCATACATTGTTTTGAAGCTGGGGTGACAGCAGAGCTTGTGTATATGAGTTGAATGTATATAAAGCATTGATTGGTTTACTTTGTGACTCCCTGTAAACTTGTTGTAATGTAAATGAGATTTTTGTACAAACGTCTATATCATAAGGCTTTATGCCGAATACAAAGCAATATACTTGTAGGTTTTTGTACCACTTTATCAGCCAATGAAATGTCAAGTTTAATTTTATAAAGGATTTATGTGTTTTCAAACGTTTAAGCCTTCTCTTTAGTTTTTATGATTTGTATTTTCATGGTTGATAAATACGATAACAAGAAAATGAGAGCCTCATTGCTGTATGAATCCTGTCGGGTCAGGGATTCCAAAGGCAGCGTTTCTCCTAATGCAGTGGAGTAAGTGACAACACGGCAGGTGCTGTCTCGTTTTACCATTAGTCTGCAGTTGCCAAGTGTGAGTGGGACATACTGGTCTGGAATTCAGCTCTCACTGACGGACAAGAGGGGAGTCACTGCTCACTGCCAGCTAATAACATACCACAAACATTCAAATTAATGACTACGGAGAGACTCCTAAGGAGGCATCCAAATTATCTTTCCAATTACTTTAGTTTGGATGTCAATGACGCTAAATTTGTTATTGCATTCACTTCAAGTATGCTTATCTGATCCAGAGCAACACTTAGTCTTTGAATGTGCAATGAAAGGGAAGATCATTTTACTTCACACTTACATTTTTGATTAAAAAAAGCTTTTATTTAGATGCAGGTTGTGTATATTTTACAACATATTTTTGGAGTACAGCTTGATTTTCAGTCCCTACTTGGATAGCACAGGAGGACTCATGTAACAGCATTTGTACATCTGGCATTTAATGCATGAAAATAAGACATGTTAGGATTTGATTTAGACAGCTGAAAATAAGAATTTGATGACCACAATTATACCCAGAGGGACGGTTTCCACCCTGAGAGAAGAGAATTTCATGTCAGCTGAATTGGCAGCTGGTGCAGTGTAATCATATGCACTCTCACCCATGTGGGTGTAACTTCTAAGTTTATCCCTGCACCAGTCTCTTTCTAAAAACACATCAGTTTTCCTCAGTATGAGTCTTAAATAGTCACAGATGTAAAATCAAATGAAAGTAAAATGTTTGACTGATTTATTTGGACAAGAAGGTCGCTTTCAAACCTAAAATTCAGCAAACTTGGTTCAGTTCGGGGGTGAAGGTGCAACATTGCAATATTTTTCTTTTGGTTTGGTTAAAAACTGCACCTATTCAGGTGTCAAATGTTTTGTAATCCAGCCTCCTGCCACTAGTTGAGGCTATAGTTGTGGTGTTAGTTCCTGCTATCTGGCCCATCGATGCATTAGGAGTTTGATATAAGCAATCTTCATCGAGTAATAACATTGTTTAGCATGAAGCAGTTCAAAAACATTCTTTACCATGAAATAAATATTAATCTGCATTTAGGCAGCTTTGGATGGCCCTTGCATATTGACTAGAGCGATATGTCAGCATATTGCATGTGGATTTGTAGCCATTAACCTGTTAAGAAGACCAAAGGCTGGCAGTGATAGCAATGCAAACGTTAGCCGGGCTCTGCGTTAGCTTCTCTGTTTTGATATTCAGACAAATCCAAGCCACAGTTCTCTGGTTCGCTTGCCTTGTTTGGTTCGGATGGCTTTCACACCCAACCTGAACAGAACTCTCATGGAAGAAAACAGAGACCCCAGTTTTTGGCAGACCAGAGTTTGGTTCTTTGTCTGCAGCAGAGCTCTTGTGAGCTTTCACACCAGCAGAAAGGAACTGAACTTTCCATGAAAGTGAACCAGAGTTTGTTAACATGGTAGGTGAGAAAGCACCCTAAGACTCTGCTACTATTTTTCTCTGCTTATTGCAAAAAGACTGCCTGGTGCATCGTGAGAATGAATTGACTCATTTATGTTATCCCAATATGGTTTGATGCACTCAATCACAAGATCCAAGTCTTTTACAGCACAGAGTTCTGTTCATAGATTATGGTCCCATATCAGTTAAAGCAGAATCTGCTTTGGTGCATCACTACCTCTGAGTGGCCTCTGAATGACTCATCCAGATATGACTACTTAAGGACTCGAACAACAAAGATGTCACAGCAAAGAAATCGCAGGATTTAGGGCTTCAAAATGGACAACAAATTATTGGATGATGTCACAGTGGTAACATCCAGTTCCTATTCACAGTCCTCAGTCTGGGGTTGTTTTCACACCAGAGCATTTTAGAGAGTTGTTCTGATACAAGTGGGCATTCTGTGCTAGGCACGGTTTGTTTGCATAGATATGAACACAATAGCCCATCCCAGTTTCAGCACAAACAACCACGCTGAGATCGCCTGAAAGAGGTGGTCGCGGTTCATTTCCAATCAACCCCTGCAGAGGGTCGTTTGCAGTGAGAACGCAATCGCCCCAGGAGCTGACAAAGACAGGGTGACGAGTTACCTCATTACACCGCTGTAGTAGTTCAAGCAGCAGCAGCAGTAATAAGTGCATTACAGCAGCAAGGTAACCCGACTGATAACAAACTTAATAATAATGTTTATATCCCACAGAGTCACTTTCTGTGCTCAGGAACAACATACATGAAAATATCAGCAGGTGAACATCACTCACTCTTCTGCAGATCATCACAGGACCCAACAACATGGTCTGATTCAGAAACTCGTAAAGACTCCCAGGCTGTTGAAGTCCAAGCAGGAGAATTTATTCTTTTTTACGCTGCTCTCTGACTTTCCTGCATTGGAGTTTCTTTCTCTTCCCCAGGTGTTACATTGTAATATGTTTCCATGCTATCTGGTGTTCCTTGTGGTCTGCTGACGAGAGTTCATGCACAGTTAGTTTACACTTATATTGTGAGGCATGTCCCACACTCATTAATGCTCTCATCTGTGTAATCTTACAGAGGACATTTGCTCTCATTATTATATTATAGTTTTGTTTGTAGTTTAACCTGCCGGCTTTCTTCCCATAATGCACTGCCTGCTTCTTACTCAGTGGAACGCTGGGTGTGACATAATGACGTGGGGCCCTTTGGACAGGACTTGCCTGCTTCAAACTACTACTGTGTGAACATGGCTCAATCCAGGGAAAATATGCAGATCAGCAGCTTTTTTTCAACTGAATCAGAACAAAACAGCTAAGCTGTAGGTGTGAAAATGACCTCCATGGTAATAACTAACTTTATTGGTGCTTATTTGCAACTTTTGCTGCATGTGCAATAAAACCCCAGAACTCACTGATAAATAGATCCAGACTGAGATTAAAGCACAAAGTTGGTGTTCTGTGTAAGAAACAGTGTTGGGTTGGGGGTATAAAGCTGCCAGTTTACTGGCAGGACATTTGGACCCATCTTGGACGTTGTAAAAAAAATTGTCATGTATGCATGAGTACTTATGTTACCAATGCTATAGTTAGACATATGAATCTCTGTGTCTCAATGATTTCACGGCGAGAGAAGTGATGAGCCCCTGAAATGCAATGCTCAGTGCCTTTCCTAATTGAGAAGGGTCTGCATGTCCCACCATGGTATTAGGATTCAAAATCAAGCCAAACATGCAAATAAATCATTAGTGGTAATTCATTGGGATGAAATGATTGCATTTTAAGATGCAAAGTGACAGTGTTGTTTAAAACTGCATTTGTGAATTTAATGATCTAGTTTGCTCCTGAAATGACACAGTGAAACTGTCAGACATGGTGCCAAAGCTGCACATGTGGTAATTTGTTTCATACAACATTCCCATGAGACACTCAGCACCGAGGGAAAGATGGGGTGTGCGTAAGAAGTCTCAAAATTCATTAGACACTTATTCCAAGAATAGATACTTTAACATAAGTAAACTGGTACTGTGTGACCCTGAATGAATCCAAAGTGTATGGGATTTGACTCAATTAATGCAAAATCATGGGCGACTGTAGTGTAAACATTATTATGAATGATTCTGTAATTTAAACATTATTATGAAACCCTCAGAAATGATTCATTCATCGCTCATAAATTGTATATGTTAAGAATCATTCTGTTTTAATCTTGATGACTACAACTTATAGCTGGTAAATATTTGATTCTCAGTATCATGGTGTTGTCGACTCTGAACTTGACGAGGAGGACAAAGGCGCTCCAAAGACCTCTTTTAGATGAGAGAGCATTTTAAGGAAATAAACATCCCCAAATCTGAATAAGAGGAGACGAAATCCATCGTAAAGTTTTGACAGTCAGTAACGATATAAAGTGCCACATTATCTGCTGGTGTTGGGCCACTGTGTTAAACAGGTCCAGAGCCAGCATGGCATGGCTGTCTACCAGGAGATTTTAGAGCTCTTCATACTTCTGTTGGCTGACAGGCTTTATAGAGACTACTGGAAACTGCTTTACTGATCATGATCTGCCTCGCCTTACCTCTCCCCGAAACCTGGGGCCCCACTTTGGGAACCTGTGCCAAAAAGATTCTATGCTGTCAAGAGGAAGATGAGACACTATGAGATGAGCTGAAAGCTGCAATCAAAGCAACCTGAGCCTCATAGCATCTCAGCAGTGCCACAGGCTGACAGCAGCCATATCATTCTGCACTGGTGCAGTAATTTTTACAAGAGGAGCCCTAACCAAGAACTTGAGTTAGTAAACATACTTTAAGGGAAGTTGGCATAACTTTTGATACATCCTTTTTGTGATTTACCTTTTGTCATGTTTATTCTGAGATACTGGAGCTATGACTTTAACCAGCTTTAAGCCATATTCAGCAAGATAAAAAAAATACCAGAACAAGTATTTTACTTCATGTGGAATTAATGTAGACTATTTCAAAATTTCACTTTTTGGATTTAATTACAGAAAAACATCCATAATATTCTGGCTGCTTCACACTGGCTGCATGACGGCTGCATTTTGGGTTCATCCTTTCTTTCAATCAGTATGGTACAAAGTCAGACCTTTCAGACTCCCAGCATGAGTGCAGCATCTCACCTGCCATGAATCTTGAGAATCGGAGGCTTGCCTATCTTTACAGTGAGCAACAGGTAGTCTTGAACCTTGCCATGTAGCTGGATCCACCTGATTCAATGTCTGTAATAAGTCAGATCCATCATGCCAAGTTTCAGTCTACAACGACTGTGCTCGGCCCAGTCAGAATCAGCTTCAGTAGCAGTATTGTAAATGTAAAACAAACAACACAAAGTATTTCTCAATGGAAATTATATTATTGCTATTATTGAGAGTTGTATCCTTGTTATGCTTATTTTATTCTTAAGTATGTGATTTATGGAACAATCATCCAATCACCTGCCAGATATGCTTTGAAAGGTTCTGGGTATTCCCAAACATTTTCTACTGGCTGTTTCTCAGATGGACTAGTGAAATATACTGAACAGTCCATCTGGTATGTCAGGTTAAGTCATCCCAGCCACTTTAAAAAAATGAAAAAGAGAGCTGCATTTGCCTTGTTTCAGCAGGAACGTGTCTCTGCATTGGTAGAATATGGCACAGAGAAGGTAAACACAGTATTGTTACACTTCTCGGTTGTGCTTTTTCAGTGGAGGAACTTCTCCAGTTTGCACAGAAAGCTTTTTAACTGAGGTTTCCTTTTTTAGTCATTAAATTGATCAAGGAAATTTTTTTAACATCTCTGAAATTTATGAAGACCGATAGAGCTGTGACAGCAGGAAGATGCAACCAAAATGAAGCACAAATGCGCCTGGTCTGAAAGCATAGTGTTGCAAGCCAGGGCTGACACACGCTGCAGCCATCACACATCCAGTGTGATTTTAAAAAGCACCTGTATGTCTGTGAACAGAGATCCAGCTCAGTGATGGCTGTTAACATTCAGATTCAAACATTCTTCTCTTTGTGATTTAGCATATGCTGTGAAAGCTTTGTGGAACACTGAAAAGATTTCGCTGCAGCCATCACACATCCAGTGTGATTTTAAAAAGCACCTGTATGTCTGTGAACAGAGATCCAGCTCAGTGATGGCTGTTAACATTCAGATTCAAACATTCTTCTCTTTGTGATTTAGCATATGCTGTGAAAGCTTTGTGGAACACTGAAAAGATTTGTTGCAGTCAACACAGACAAATATCCTCCCAGAGCAAGTCTGCTCCTGGTGAAGTTTCAGTGAAGCTAACTGAGAAAAGTTCTTGCTGCAGCCTGTGCAGCTGTGAGGTTTCTCTTTACTGTGGACATACTGGTGACGGACAAGGCGGGAGGCCATGGCGAACGACACGCCACATTCCGAACACTTGTGAGGCCGCTCTCCACTGTGGATGGTCTCATGTTCAAGCAAGTTTGAGGATTTTGTGAAAGATTTTGAGCACACCGAGCAGACAAATGGGCGAACTCCGCGGTGGATCTTCTGGTGTTCTGCCATACGACTTGCTAGGGCAAAGGTCTTCCCACAGTCGGGGCAGGAGAAAGGCCTCTCCCCTAAGTGTTTACGCTCATGACGCTTCAGGGAGAGGGGTTTATTGAAGGTCTTGCCACAGTGCTTGCATGGAAAAGGCTTGTCGTTGGTATGCATGTTCCGCTCGTGCTTTCGCAGGTCAGAGGAGCGAATGAAATCCTTCCCACAGGTGTCGCACACGTAGGGCTTTTCACCCGTGTGAGTGCGGATATGCTTGCGGTAATCTGAGGACCAGATGTAGGTCTTGTCACAGAAGGGGCAGTGATATGGTCGCTCTCCCGTGTGCAGACGTTTGTGCTGCTGCAGCGTGCCCTGATGGGAGTAAGCTTTGCCACATATGTCACACACATGTGGCTTGAGACCGGTGTGTGTCTGTAAGTGACTCTGCAGGTTGCAGAGCTTCTTAAAAGCCCAGTGACAGTGTTTGCATTTGAAAGGACGCTGCTCTGTGTCAACTTCACTTCGCTTTTTCATTGCTACCAAAAGGTGAGGGATTTTGCTCTCCTCAGACTTTTTGGCCAATTTCTCACCATGAGTACTGTTAACATTCTTCTTCTTGGGCTTGTTTGCACCTGCAACAGAAGAATTATCCCCAAAGTTTCTCTCTTTAAGTTTTGAAGCCTTTGGTTTAACTGCAGCGTCACTTTGTATTTTGCGACTCTTCAGGTATTTAGAGGAGTTCTTCTTCTTCTTGTGTGCGTTATCCAAGAGCGTGTCACTGGATCCATGTTTCCCTTTGTTGGTGCAAAAACTGTTGTTGTTTTGGTCACCATGAAGTCCTAAATCCTCTGCAGGAGACAGCTCAGCAAACTTTTCAACGAGAGACCACTTTGGTGTTTGAGGATTCAGATAAAGAATTTCAGTGTCAGTGCTTTCTGAAAGCGAGTTCACACCAACACAAATACCTCCTAGTAAGGAGGCCATCTTCATGTTATTTGCAGTGATTAACATCTGTCCATCTGTAGAAGAAGGAAGGTCACAGTGTCCTTCTTGACATTTCCTTTTGCTTATGTTTTCTGGCGTCATTGATAGAATTTCTTCAGCCATGGTCACTTCTGGAAAGGGGCATGTGCACTCATTTAGCTGTGTGTCCTTCAGTCCCTGTAAAATGAAATAAAAGAAGAATTTCATTCTCTTTATTTCTCTTGATGTACATTTCACACACAGGAATACATTTTACAGGCACAATGAGAAAAACAGAATAAAAGCCAAACCAGTCTAAGTTTTCTATCAACTAGTGTCGTCACATTACAAACATATCTTCAATGTGGAGACCAAATTCAAATATCATAATGCTTAAAGGGACACTCCAACTTTTTGATGTTTTTGTGTCTTACCTCTGTCCCCAG